>ML795993.1:244459-275142 GCA_009831015.1 Picea engelmannii
TCTGCATATTTTTCTTTTGAATATCCTTTCTTAGTGTGACAATCTCTACTTCCAGGTTTCCAATGATCTTGTCCTTTCCTTCTAGCTGTTCTTTGAGTGCTTCTTCAATTCTTTTATCTTCTTCTATTTGAACCTTCAATTTTTTGATCATTTGTTCTAGTTCTTGAGTGTCTTTTTTCTTATTTAGTTCTGCTTGTAGTTTCTTGTTTTTCTTCTTTTCTCTTCTGATAACTTCTATGGAACTCATTAATTCTTCTCAGAAGTCAACTTCTTCCTCTTCAATTTCTTCTTCATATGCTTCTTCATATTCTTCTTTGGAGTTTTATTTATCAGAGTCTTCTACTGCCATGAATAGAACTCTCCCTATTTCATTGCCATTGACTTCATCTTCATCTGATGATGAGATGTCTTCTTTGGTGCAAAAGTTTTTCTTGAAAAATTTCTTTGTAGTTCTTTTACCTTTATATGTTTGTCTACCTTTTGAGTAACCTTCATCATTTATATTTTTCTTATGAGGACATTTGTTAGCAAAATGACCAATACCATCACAATTAAAACAAATTAAAGGAAGCTTACCTCTGTACCTACCATTGGTTCCCTTGTTCAGTCTTTTGATGAATTTGGCCACTTCTTCATCATCTTCTAAGACGTTATTGCTACTGCTATATTCTTCTTGTTCCTTTTTCTTTTTCTTTGATCTTTTGGATGCTTTGAAGGTTGCTTCTTATACATCTGGATTTTCCTGTTCAGTTCTCATCTCATATGTTGTGAATATTCCATGCAGTTCATCCATTCTTATTGAGTTTAGATCCGATCTTTCTTCTAGTGTTGATATCTTAGGGTTGAATCTCATAGGAAGAGATCTTAGTACCTTTTGAACAATTACAGATTCTTTGATTTCTTTTCCCAATCCTATGATTGCATTCACTGTTTCATCAACTCATAAGAAGTAGGTTGGGATATCTTCATCTTCCTTCATTTTTAGTTGTTCAAACTGACCTCTGTAAGTTTGAAGCTTTGCTTCTTTGACTTTTGAATATCCTTCATAAATATTTTGAAGCTTGTCCCAAATCTCTTTAGTAGATTTACAATGTGAAACTTTAGTGAATATTGTATCACTGAGACCATTCAAAAGTGCATTTACGGATTTGGAATTATTCTCACTGAGTTTCATTGTTTTGTCATTTGTTGGTGGAACTGTTGGTGCTGTGTATCCATCTACAATTGATTACAAAACTTCAAATCCATGTGCCTATATATATTTCTTCATCCTTATGCTCCAAAAAGAATATTTTTGTCCATCAAACTGTGGTATTCCATTTTTATACGAGTTGGTACTCTCCATGATCTACCTTTCAGTGGTTAAACCAATTTCTGAAGGAACCTTCTCTAATACCAATTGTTGGATTCTTGAGAGGGGGGGTGAATTAGTAATAGCATAACTATAATATTTTTCTTCAAATGCTATATCAATGTAGAATTATTATCCAATAATGAGCAGTAAGAAATAAAAAATCATACAGATACATAGTACACCAGTGTTCTACGTGGAAACCCAAATCGGTAGAAAACCACAAAATGCTTTTTCTTATATGTCTTGAAGAATTACATTCATTGGAAGCACTAACTTCCTTTGTTTTCTAGCTACAACTGGAAGGAGTCTCCAACCCCCTAGTTTCTCAGGATACAACTTGAGGGAAGCTCCAACTCCCCAATTCTCTGGCTACAACCAGAAGGAGGCTACAACCCCCAATGTTCTCCGGCTACAACCGAAAGGTGGCTACAACCACCTGTCCTTGCCCTGTCCTTCCACCCTAAAGTAGAAGTAGAATGATGGAACCACTGTCACACTATCACTGTCAGATATATTGCTGTAAAGTTGTACCAATAAATCTAAACCATGCATCAACCATGCATCAACTTGTACCTCAACCTATAATCAATCTGTACGATAAACAAGTGCATCAACCATGCACCAACCTGTAATCATCTTGTACCATAAACAAGTGCATCCAACCATGTACCAAGTATGTACCAATCACGTGTCAACTACTCATCAACTATGACTCATCAATATGTACCAACATCATCCACTATACACCTCATGTATGTGCCCCAACTCATCAACTACTTGTCTCAACCATGTACTCAACATGTACCACAACCAAAAGACCTCATCAATTTCATCATCCAAATCTAATTTGTAGCTCTATAATATACCTGGTGTATATGATCACATTCCTGCAAAACTTCCTTAACTTTAAAAAAAAAAGACTAGCATTTTCATCAAACTTTTCTTTAGTCTCACATGCCTAGTTTTGGATTAGTCAACAACCCTAACTTGAAGTAATCATAACTTTGAACCTATAATGTATAAAGATCCAAAATTTATTTTGTATTCACTTTGAATTATAATACACTCATCACTTCACTTTATTATTTACCTTTTAAAATATCTTAAACCACTTTGGCTACTTTGACCTTTTGGGGCTTCTAGATGACATATGAGGGTCCTCCAACTTTGTAAGGCCATAACTCTCAAACCGTGAGGAGTTATGTGACATTCTACATACCACCAGAAATGGCATGAAATGTAATATCCATATAGAATAGTATTATCTGAAAATATATCATAAGTCATATCATTACCCATCAAACAAACTTGGGTCGATTACCTGAACCTGGGGTCTCCAACTTCTCATGGCCATAACTCTCTAACCATGAGGAATTATGTGATGTTCCAAATACCACCGAAAATGACATGACAAGAACTATCCATATAGGATATTTTTCCTAAAAATTTCACTTTCCTTCATCTCATTATTCCACACTTAAGCATGGGTTCTCTGACTCCACAAAGCATCTTCCGGTGAGGGCTTTCACCATAAGGGGACTACTTTGGAGTTCATCCATATTTACTTCTTATCAACCATGAAAAAACAATAATGAGTCATATTTAAATCAAAAAATATTGGGTCCATTACCCAAACCTTTGTTCTATGGGGGTTTCTTTAAGGGTTGACATCAATGACAACAAACCTTAATCAACAAAAATGCCATGCAATTTTTCCCTGTGACACACAGATCGTGCATTAGCTTCTTGTAATCATGAAATAAAGATGAATTAAACTCGAAATCATCATAAAATATCAATTACACATACCTGGCATAAGTGTTGGCCCTTGGTTATGGAAGGAAGCAAAGAACAAGGAAGAAAAGATAAAAAGTGAGGTTCACAGGAGACACAGTGACTGTCACTGGGTCAAAGTGAGCAAAAGAACAAAAAAGATGGAGCAAAGTGCCGAAAAGAAAGCCGTTGGATGAGGAGATCAAAGATGAAATATCAACAAGGAAGATGGACTGAGGATGACTCAAGAAGTGGAAAAATCCAACATTAGATGCCTTGGAGCACCACGAGATGAAGAAGGAAAGACAGGCTAGCAAACCCTGAAAAAAACAAGTCAAGTTGACCTAGGGTTGTAGACGCCTAGGGTTTTGGTAATTAGGGTTTTGACACCTAGGTTTCAACCTGAGGCTGTCAGTGAGGGATTATAATGTATAAATAGAGGTCAAGAGGACCTAGGTCAGGTGGGCACTATTGTTAAGCCTTGTTATTGGTTGATTGTTCATTGAGATAACGTTGTATTGTGAGTAAGAGAAGTGTTGAGAGTGAGATTCTTTTGGTATTGTAAGATCTTCAACTAGGTGCGTAGAAAGGGGAGAAGGAGAGAGAGAAGAGAAAGGATCGTTTGGCCAAGAGCACAGATTAGAACTGTGAGATTTATCTTAATATATCATAAGCATAGTTTTGTGGATGTAGCCCTAGAGAGAGGGTGAACCACGTACATTTGTTGCTGTGTGCGTGATTGATGCTTTTATCTATGTCGTTGTTATATTTTTATCTGCATTATTGTATTAGATCATATCTATAGTTGTGAAGGATAGATCTAACTAGTTGAATGGTAGATGCATGTTATGTTGCTGTTGTAATAAGAACCACTTGATATTCCTCTGGTTGTTGACATCTCTGTCCTGCAACCCCCTCATAGCTTATTTGGGTGAGACTGCATCTGCTTCACAAATTCTACCAAAAGGGATAGTAGCTAGGTCTTGTTGGTGCGCTCTTGGAGCTGAACCCTAGGTTTTCCCCTGTGCCAACAAATGGTTCCATTGCTGAGACAGGAATATTTTTAAGGGAATGTCAAGGTGGTTCCCATTGAAGATAGAGATTCAGAAGTGGATAGAGGATCAAGAGAAGGACTTCACTGAAGTCCAGAACAAGAACCCTAAAATAATCACTGAAGATTGGATACAAATATACATCTTCACTGACATTCACGAGATCTTCTTTGGAGGAATCGATTAGGAGCTACACGAGTGGTTGGCTAGGTTAGTTGACACACAGTTTGAAATCAGATCTAGACCTCCTATGGTTTGGACACTAGCATTGATCTAGAAGGTCAAGATAGTTGACAATGATGTATCTAGAGCAGTAGATCATTGGTTTGATAGTACCATTGGAGGGTATATCATCGAATTTGTTGTTGACATAACATAATCGTATAGCCAAGCCAAAAGATACTTTTTCAAAGGACCCAGAAGAATTTTTTTTCACTTCTTTAAGCTAAGAATCAAGATGCTCTTGCATGAAAACCACATCTTGAAGATACAGTAGATTGATCAGACCTAAAAAGGCTAATGTTCAAGATCTTGAATAGTGACAACGACACAAAAGGACATATGCATAGTGGGAAAGTATTTCGAGGATTTCTCCTTGAGAACTTGTTTAAGAAAAACTATGGAGAAGAGGGTTTCTATAGTGGAGAAGAGGTAGATCTAACTGACAAAGAGCATCTAGAGCCCACCAGAATAGAAGAAGGGGAAGCTGAAGAACTACACCAAAGTGATCCAGAAACCTCAGAATCTGAGTGAACTACTAAAGTAAGTAACGTTAATCCTCCTGTTGTCCCAAAAATACTTAGCAGTCAGAATAGTTAGAACCACCAGAGTATTTAGAGTATTGTTACTAGTAGCTCAACATCTACTTAGACAAGAACCCTAGTCAGCCTTATGGTAGATGAAATGAGACTCCCTATCTTTAGAGGAGATGGACATGAAGATCCATATCAACATTGGTTTCTGTGTGAAGTTGTATGGAATATTAAAAGTATCACCGATGAAGCCATCAAGAGAACCCAGTTCAACACTACGCTAAGGGACCGTGCACTAAGTTATTACATGAAACTTGTCCAAGGACTGGCACAACATAAGCCCCTAAATGAGATCAAGAATGCACTGATTGCAGATTTTAAGAAACCTAAGTCAGAGTCACAGTGTATTACAGAACTAAAAGAGATTAAACAAAAGGTAGAAGAACTTGTTTGGGAGTTCGACTAGAGATTCAAAACCCTGACAGGCCGATTAACTTTCCAAATATTCATCGAATAGAACAAATAATGGTTCATCACTGTGTTTTTACCACACATAAGAGTCCCTCTGATGCAGCAGGAGATTGCATCTCAGGCAGAAGCTTTGGAGATCGCCATGAATCTTGAATCAACACCGATGGGAGAATCTATCTCAGACATTAGCCAGATCATGAGCCAACTAACTAGTTTGTCTTTACAAGTCGAGGATATGAAGAAAGATAAGGGAAAATACAAAAGAGAAGATATCTAGTGTGTAAGATGCATGTATGAAGGACATGATAAGGAACACTTTCCCTTATTTCATGAGTACTTGGCATCATGGGCACCAATCCCTTTAAAGAAAGTTAACCTACCCTGGTGTGATGCATGCAGAAATAGGCATCACCTAGGTGAGTGCTACTACATGCAGAAGTATGTCTAGACACCCAAAAACTTGTATTGTACATTCTGTAAATCCATGGGGCATGATGATCGGGATTGTAGAGCTTATGATATCATGCATGAAAGGTCGAGAGACATATACAAGATTCAAGGTGAAGTAAAACAAGAAGGAAACACTCCATAGTACAACTCTCTAGGGAGAGGAAATTTCACTCCTCACGGTGGCTACAAAGGAAGAGGATGAGGAGGAGGTATGGGCCGAGGTTGAGGACAAATAATCTGTTAAAACTGCATGCAACCAAGACATTTAGCAAGAGATTGTTAGAATCCCTACACAACCTGTAGTTACCGTAACTCCTTCGAGCATGTCACAGAGGAATGCCCTGTGCTACTGGATAAACTTCAGGAAATATGAGGACCTCAACAGAACCCACAAGTACAAATGATATATGTTGAACCTCATGAAGTAGATCCTAGAGTCGTTGTTATCACTCAAGGAGGCACTGCTACAGGAGAAGACAGAGCATCCCAAGGAAAGACTAAAAATGACCATGGAGTTAGGAAATCTATAGAAAAGACCCCAACGTTCGATGCTAAAAAAGAAAGAAAGATATTCGAGGAGGAAAGAAAAGAGTTCAAAGGAGATCAAGGATCTTCATCAAAGAGGAAAACAGAAATCAAAGAATATGGCATGCCCCGGGTGTTTGATTCATCTGCATCACCAACAGAAGAGAAAGAGGTAAGCAAACTCATGAATTTTTGTACACTTGTGTTAATTTGATTCAAGATAAAGGCGTTGTACAAGAATTACAAGGTTTAATCGAGCAGTATGAGATAGGAAAGATAGACCCCTTACTAAATAAGGAAATGCACCAAATTGGAAAAAAGGAGAAGGAAAAATAAAGAATTACACTTGAATTCTCAGATAAGAGAATATGATATAGACTATGTGGTCCTCAACTTAGGGTCAGAGGTCAATCTCATGATGAAGCAGACTTGGGCACTGATGGGAAAACCCAAGCTGATATATTCCCCTATAAGGATTCACATGGCTAATGAACAAGTTGTCAGCCCATTTGGACGATTAGAGCATGTCTCAGTGGACATCGATGGAGTAATAACCTTTGTAGATTTTGAGGTAATTGATATTGTTAATGATAGTTTCCCTTACCTTGCATTGTTAGGAATTGATTGGGCCTTCGACAATTCCACTATTGTTGATATAAAGAAAAGACACATGACATTTGATAAACATGGCCTTAGGGTTGTTGCACCTTTAGACCCAGATGAGGGTCAACGATATACAAAACCTATAAGAGAAGAGGACCACACATTTGAACTAGAAAACATCTACAAATTAACAACTAGACATCAGGATTATATCAACCCTACAGATGATGGGAATCTGAGTTGGCGAAGTGACAACACATGTTCATATGACTTAGAAGAAGTGTTGGAGAATTGACAGAACCAGATGTACGAAGTATCTACAAGAATATGTGCTAGGATAACCAGAGAAGTTCGTTGGATTGGCACAATGGTGAGTAATCTACCCACATTTGATGGGTTGAACCCCTTAGAGAACTTTTTATCAGAATTTGAGACAAGTGTACCAACACAACAGAGGCTATTGGCAATGGATGAGGCCATGAAATCCACACCAACAATATGGTGGGGGACACATAAAAACAATATTACATACTAGACACAATGTCGAACTTTGATGACAGCGCGGTTTTCAACACAAGTAGGAAGTTGCAAAGCAAGGTACACAGGTCGAAGCTACCCAAAGGACCATGTAAGAAGATGCGAAGAGGCTTGGAGTAACATTCCTAGAGAACAATGGGTACATAGATTTTTCAATACGCTGGATACTACTCTGATTAACTGGTACCTTCAAGCAGAGTTGCGCCTCGTCACTTCAGAATGGGAAGGTATGATCCAAAATTATATAACCACCTTTTTGTTTGAAAGAGAATTTCCTTCAGTAGATAAATCACATCAGATGGTGAGACATAAATTATTTAAGGAGGCATTTGGCCTCCCTTTGGAGCAAGAAGAGGATGAATGGACTGCGCCCCTCCAGAAACTATAGACCTGCTACAACATTAATGCCAACGAAGACGATGATAAGGAAGGTGAAAATCGCAGAAACAGAAGGTCAGAGAGATGTGGAAGGACCAGGAGTTGAACTGCCATTCATTGGAAAGATGATAAAGATAACGAAAGTCAATATTGGGATAGAGGAGACACCAAAGCTTTCCAATGACAATATCACAGAATTATTGCACAAGTATCAGGACTTGTTCTCGACCAATTTCACTAATATGAAGGGAATAAAAGGACCTATGGGAGAAATGAGAATACCTTTGAAACCAGATGTGAAGCCAGTCAAGCAAAGACCCTACAGATTGAACCCAAAATATAAGGAAAAAGTAAAGATTGAGCTCGACAGAATGATGGAAGCAGGGATTATCGAACCTGTCGAAGAGTCGGAGTGGATTAGACCCATGGTAGTGCAAGATAAAAAGATAGGTGAGATCAGGATTTTCTTAGATCTCAGGAAGTTGAATGATTCTTGTCTGCATGATCCTTTCCCTACACCATTCACAAACAAAGTATTGGATAACATGGGAGGCTAAGAAGTATATTCTTTTACAGATGGGTTTTTAGGATACCATCAGATCTACATCGTGAAGGAGGACCGTCATAAGAATATGTTTGCCACAAAGTGGGGATCCTACCAATATACAGTAATGTTGTTTGGACTGAAGAATTCCCCAGCCATCTTTTCCAAGGTGGTGGTTGAAGCGTTCAAATAATTTTGCATAAGTTTTTAGAAGCATACTTTGATGACTAGACTATTTTTAGCTTGTCGAAAAATCATATTGAATGTATAAGGCTAATGTTGGATAAATGCAAGCAGTGTCAAATTGATTTGAACTTGAATAAGTGCATCTTCTTCTCACCATTTGGAGTATTATTAGGTCATATTGTATGCAAGCAAGGATTGTTGGTGGATCCATCCAAAATTGAAATTATAGTTGATTTACCACCACCTACATCAGTCAAACAACTGCACACTGTGCTAGGACATACTGGGTATTACAGGAAATTTATCAAAGGATATGCTCAGATTATTGCGCCAATGGAGAAATTATTAAAGAAAGACTGTCAGTTTGGTTGGACAGATAAATGCCAATAGAGCTTTGACACATTGAAACAAAAGATGGTGACTGCACCCATTCTAGTATTTCCGGACTAGAGCAAGGAATTTCATGTGCACATTGATGCATCTTATATTGCATTAGGAGTAGTACTGGCACAACCTGGAGAAGGGGACATTGGCCATCTGTTAGCATTTGCCAGCAGAAAACTATCCACGGCTGAAATCAATTACACTACTACATAGAGAGAGGGATTAGCCATGGTGTATGCATTGCAAAAATTCTGACACTACTTGTTGGGAGGACACTTTAAAATGTTTGTTGATCACTCCACATTGAAGTACCTAGTCAACAAGCCATTGTTGGGGGGTATAATCTACATATGGCTTCTCCTATTTTAATAATATGATTTTGATATCATAGTTAAGCTATGAAGAATGAATAAGGGTCCAGACCACCTATCGAGGTTGGAGCATGGCGAAGAACCTACCAGTCTGGAGGATACACTATCATATGCACAACTGCTCGCCATTAGAAATATTGATGACCAATTCACAGACATAGCCTAGTTCCTGTCAACAGGAATGTCTCTAGGTGAGTACATGATTCCTCAGAAGAAACAACTAGTGGTGCACGTTGCAGATTTTTCACTGATAGCTAGCCAGCTATATAAAATGGGACCTGATGAGATACTAAGAAGATGTGTGATGGAGACAAAATGCCCTATGATCCTTGAAGAAGCTCATGCAGGCATTGTAGGAGGACATTACACAGGAAAAGCAACTACACAGAAGGTTCTGTGAGCTGGCCTTTGGTGGCCTACATTACACAGAGATGCTAAAGAATATACCAGAGCATGCGATGCATGCAGCGAGTTGGAAAACCATCCCGAAGAGATGAGATTCCATTAGCACCACAGATTATCCTATAGGCATTTGAAAAATGGGCCATTGACTTCATGGGACTTATAAATCCACCAGGAAAGTGCACAGGAGCAAGGTATATTATCACTGTGAAAAAATACCTGACTAGATGGCTAGATGGGCCAAAGCAAGAGCAGTCAAGGACTGTAGTCCAGCTACAGTTGGGATTTTTATTTTAGATGAAATAATAACCAGGTTTAGATGCCCTAAGGTCCTTATGAGTGATCAAGGTACACACTTCATCAATAAGATAGTTGAAGCCCGGACTGAAGAATTTGTAGTCCACCATCAGAAAAGTACACCTTACCATCCACAAGAAAACAAAATGGTTGAATAATTCAACAAGATCTTGGAGACAACATTGAAAAATATTTGTAGTGTGAACAGAGATGACTGGGATTTAGGAGTACTAGTAGTACTCTAGGCTTATAGAACCACTTGCAAGAAATTAACAATGCAGACCCCTTTCAAGTTGGTTTATGGTCTTGAAGATGTTGTCCCAATGGATTACTTACTACCAAGCTTAAGAATTGTTGCATTTACAGACATGGATGATACTGGTGCTATTCATGAGAGGCTATCACAGTTGGTCGAACTAGAAGAAGACAGATTCATTGCAGGCTTCCATTAGCAAATTCAGAAGGAACAAAAAAGGCCTATCATGATAGACACATCAAGAAGAAAGTATTCAGGCAAGGTGATTTAGTACTGGTATATGACAGTAAGTTTATCAAACACCCTTGGAATTTTAGAACGCATTGGCTCGGACCATATGAGATTGCCTATGTTATAGAAGGAGGAGTTGTGCAACTGAAGACATTGAAAGGAGACTGGAAGGAAGGCTTGGTGAATGGGAGTTGGATACTGTTGTACTATGACAACCAGCTGCCTCGTAGCTCTCAGTAGAATCAAGAAGACAAGCATCTAGGTACCAGGTGTAGTTGAAACTAGGTACTAGACACAGAAAAGACAGTATGCACAAGGATGGAAAGGGGGAATATAGAAGAAAGCAAGGGCTACACTGCACGATCGCAAGTCAAAGTAAAACAAGAGGATCAGATATCAAGTGCCTCAAGATGAGTCACAAGTGAGTGTTGGGGGCTTGTTGGCCCTTGGTTATGGAAGGAAGTGAAGAACAAGGAAGAAAAGATAAAAAGTGAGCTTTGCAGGAGACACAATGACTGCCACTGGGTCGAAGTGAGCAAAAGAACAAAAAAGATGGAGTGAAGTGCGGAAAGTAAGTCGTTGGATGAAGAAATCAAGGATGATAGATCAGTAAGGAATATGTATCGAGGATGACTCAAGAAGTGGAAAAATCCAACATTAGATGCCTTGGAGCATCGTGAGATGAAAAAGGAAAGATAGGTTGGCGAAGCCCAAAAAAAATGGGTCAAGTTGACCTAGGGTTGTAGACACCTAGGGTTTTGGTAATCAGGGTTTTGACACCTAGGTTTCGACCTGAGGCTGTCAGTGAGAGATTATAATGTATAAATAGAGGTTGAGAGGACCTAGATCGGGTGGGTACTGTTGTTAAGCCTTGTTATTGGTTGATTTTTCATTGAGAGAACATTGTAGTATGAGTAAGAGAAGTGCTGAGAGTGAGAGTCTTATGGTATTGTAAGATATTCAGTTGGGTGTGCAGATCAAGTCCTACAGTTGGGTGTGCAGAAAGGGAAAAAGGAGAGAGAGAAGGGAAAGGATCTGCTGGCTAAGAGCACAGATCAGAACTATAAGATTTATCTTAATATATCATAAGCACAGTTCTGTGGATGTAGACCTAGAGAGAGGGTGAACCACGTACATATGTTTTTGTGTGTGTGATTGATGCTTTGAGCTCTATCGTTGTTATATTGTTATCTGCATTATTGTATTATATCATATCTATAGCTGTGAAAGATAGATATAGCTAGTTGAATGGTAGATGCATGTTATGTTGTTGTTGTAATAAGAACCACTTGATATTCCCCTAGTTGTAGACATATTTGTCCTGCAACCCGCTCATAGCTGCTTCAAGTGAGACTACATATGCTTTGTAGGTGCTTCCAGAAGGGCTAGTAGCTAGGGATTGTTGGTGCGCTCTTGGAGCTGAACCCTAGATATACCCCTGTGCCAACAATAAGCTATGATGATTTTCTATTAAATCCTTCAAAACTTCTTCAAAATGATTATTAATACATACATATTATCGGTCAAAAAGGATTCAATCAACATAATTAAACAAGAAAATCACAAGCCTAACATTACTCACACACCTAAGATTTTGCAGGCCCCACTGCAAACAAAAATGAATTGCTCCATATGACTAGACTTGCTAAGAAGGATTATCTTTAAAATATTCTGCCTCTTTTCCTGAAGATTTTGTATTATGCCTCCTATGATGTTTCAATTGTTCCCTGAGGTTGTGATGGTATTGGTCATTTGATCAGCCAATTGTTGGAGGGAATTCACCTTTTCTTGTAGTATTGAATTGTCATGGTGAAGATGCTTATCCAAAGTCTTCCTCTCTTCCAATTGTTGCAGCAACTGGACATTTTCCTTTTGTAATTTTTCAATGGCTGGAGTTTGATCAGACATCTCAGAGGAGGGCTTGGATCCCTTGAAGGATGTAGAGAGTCTATCAATTTTGGGATATGGGGTAGGCATCTGTGAGGTAGGAGTAATAGGGGGTTTATGAAGAGAAACAGGTTCATATTTTTTCTCTCTATGAGAATCCAATTCTTCTATAGACACTTCCCTAAGTCTTTTTTGGGGGCTTTCAAGATCGGAGGATACTTGGATAGGGTCCAAAGTGGTTGGGGGTTTTTCATAAGGTTTCCCTCTTGTAATTCATGCACTTTTGCGAAAATATCCTCCTTTGAATCGATTAGCTCCTCTCCTATTTGTGGGGACTACAGGGAAGTTTTGTTGAATTACCTCTTGAAACTTTTTGGGTGCAGGATCAATATATGTTGAAGGCATTGAGGAGTTATCAATAGGCATCTTCGTCTTCTTTCTCGATGAGGTTGCTCAACAAGATTTTTGGTATTTTGTTCCGGTAAAGGGATAGCTTGAGTAGGAGGGTTTGGAGTCTTTAGAGAATGGGATTTGGATGGAGTAACAGTCCCTAGATCAAATTTTTTAATGCTAGTATTGATTTTAAGGTGAGGGTTTGAAAATTGGTAAATGAACTCATCCCATGTTTTCCCTTGTTTTTCCAACTCGGATGAGACAAGTAGTTTGATGAGGCCATGGTGGAATAGGATATTATGGTGATTTGTTACATTCTTTCGTACTTGGGAAGACATATTCTCAAGGATTTTTAAGAATTAAAAAGGGAAATTCAGTGGCTTATTGAATTGAAAATGAGCTAATAATCGAAAGTGACAGGCTTTGAAAATGGAATATCTACCTTCAAAAGTTATCATTATGGTGATGACTATGAGAGGGTTAATTATCTCCTCTTTAATCCACTCCTTGAAGTATCCCTTGGCTCCAGAGATATTATGAAACTTAGGTTTGAAGACCCTATTATAGCTCACTTGTGGAAACTGGTGGTGTTTAAACCAACGGTCTCTAACTCTTGGAAGATTTATGGTTGAGGCGATTAATTCCTCAGAGACCATGAAGGTGAGAGAACCCACATGCTCCATCCTTCCATATAATTTGAGGGTGAATTTCATAGAAACACCATCATCGTGGACTTGCAAATGAACCAAGAACGGTCCCCAGTCTGTGCGAAGGAACACTTCCCTGCACTGTGCGAACTTAGGGATAGAAAAGAGGTTAGAATAGAAGGATGACTCATACTATTTGGGCATGGTGGCAGTGTGGAGAATGGAAAGAGGCAGAATTCGACAGAGGATGAGCATAGCCAGGTAGAGGATGAGCATGATTAAGCATAGGGTGAATAAAATTGAGTAGAGGGTGAATGCAATGCATAAATGGGATAATGATTTGAGTGATACCTTTGTTTTTGAATGTGCCCAAGGTGGAAATGGTTGAATTCATTGATGAATTCATCACACACGAGTTGCCATGTGTGAGCATGAGTGCACCAATTTCTAATTCAAAGGGCATATTTTGGGAGGAAATTGTAATGATTAAGTAGTTAGATCAATGTCCTAGTCTTTTAACTTGGACATTTGATCATAAAAATGTTTAAGAATTGTATAATTTATTATCAATTGCCATTAAATAACTCCAATAAATTCAAATGATTCTTGGTTACCTAAAATCGTGGACATTTATTGTGTGTATATGTCTCGTCTGATTCTTCATATGGTGCATCATCTGACACCTCATATGGTCTTTTAAATCTCACCTCATACAAAACTCCATATGGAACTCCATATGGTACCCCTGTGCAAAATGCAATTTCATCCTGTATGGATGTTTTAATCATAACATTCAGTCTGAAATTGATTTTGACAGTCACAGTGAATAGGAGTAGAGGTAAGATAAGAGTGTTCTTGTTTTTCCATCATGCTCACACAATCCGTTCCTCTATCTTGCATAAGGCATGTAATCTCAACTCTGTAATGAACAATCTGTAAAGGAAATAAACCAGTTAAGTGGTCTGTTAAGGAAATTTACAACAATTTATAACAAAGGGAATATTTAGCATTTCAAAAATAAAATAACTTTTGATGTAATAGCTTGTATCATAAAAACAATACACATAATTTTTTACAAAAATTTCTACTTCTTCTAGGCAGTGTTATCATTTGTCAACTCATGAAACCCCTCCCCCACACCTAAGTATTGTGATACCTCACAATAAAAAATATAGGAAACCAGTCAATTCTCCCAATAACCAAATATTTACATCTTGTTAAGTGTAGAGATAAATTTTAGATATCGGTCTGACGAGATAGTTAGAATATGGCCCCACCTATAGGATAGGAAATCCTATATATAGTTAAGAAGAGGTAGGCAAGAGAGTTTCGAGATAGTCTCAAAGTTAGTTCCCAATGGAGAATTTATGGAGTTCATTAACCTTGTCTTAACCATACATACTTCATGTCATCTTTGTCTACAAGTAATGTCGTACATCAGGACAAGTTTAAATTTCTTATTATTTTTTGTTAGATTATCATCCTCGCTAGGTAGAATGCCCTGCTACCAGTAATCTTGTTCAGTACTCTGGTGGGTTTACCTATTCATACCACAGACCGACACCCACTGCCAGTAGACCTGTTCAATATCCTGATGAGTTATCCATTTACACCCTCAGAGACTGGCCCTCCATCTTTTAAGATTTTAGTAAAAGATTTCTTTGTGGAAGAAGATGGGGGGACAACTCTGTTTTTTTTTTTTTTCTCTTTTTTCAATTGGGATGGTATTTATGTTAGAGGATGACTTTTCGTTATATATTCCTTAGTGATTGTCCTGATGTAAGAGGTAATTAAGCATACATGGCCTATCTAAAGATATGATATAGTCAATCATTTTTAGTGTGTCGTGTATGGTACCATTGGGAAAGAACATAAATGTATCTTTAGGCTCAACTTGCTTTCTTCCTTTTTTTGATGTTTCCATGGATAACCGCTAATCAGACCTCCTTGTTACTCTTTAATAAATATACTTTAATCACTTACTCATGGTTCTTGTGGAAACTGTATGAGTGACCTATAAGATTGATGGTTACAATATCACTTCCTTATATAGTGGTGAAGGTTTAAGAGCAATTGTTATTTAAGATGCCTTGAAAAAAAAGAAGATGAAAATATTTGCAAAAACATAGCTAATTACAACAATTCATTATTCAATTGATGCTTGATAGACAACAAGGTTCAAGTGTAGTAATATTTTGAAGAAAAAACCTTCCTTTAAATCTCCTTGAACCTGTCTATTCCCGGTGAAATAAATACATACATAAATCTCTAGAATTGTCTATCAACAAAATTCAAAATTATTTACATATGTACAGTTGGAAATTCAAAAAACATTCAAGAACAAGGGGGGAATTCCCCATATACTAAGGCCAATGCCTTGTCAATTGACATGACCAATAGAAAATCTTCTTTGGAAATGGGCATGTGCTAAAGTTTGAGTCGATGTCCATTTGCTACAAAGGAGACTTGTCCATCATCAATTGTTTTGATTTTCATAGATCCATTGTCATATACAATGACTACCTTGTAAGTACCCAACCACTGAGTGGTGGGTTTTCCGTTGAAATTTTTAAATCGGGAGTCAAACAACAAATCCCAATCACCAAGTTGGAAGTGTTTCTTCTTAATAAACTTGTCATGTCACTTACTCCTCTGGTTTTGGACTAATATTTTTTATTGGATAGCATCTTTCCTGATCTCATCCAACTCATTGAATTGTAGGGCTCGTTGTTTCTGAGCATCATCTAATTTTAATCCCAATTATGCGGAAATACAGAAGGTCCTCACTTGGAATTCTATTGGTAGAAGTACTTGTTTCCCGTACACTAGCTCATAAGGGGTATGCCCAGTGCTATTTCTCCAGGTGGTTCGATATGCCCACAAAACCTTTAGAATCCTATCATCCCATTCTCGATGATGCAATTGAACAGCCTTGGTTAGGATAGCTTCCAAAAATTTGTTTGTGGAATCTACCTGACCATTAGCTTGTGGGTGGCACGGAGAAGAATTTCAATTCTTAATCCCATATTTATCTATTATTTCTCTAATCATCTTGGAAGTGAATTGAGTGCCTTGGTCTGTAACAATTTCAAGGGGAACATTGAAGAGGGTAAATATGCCTTCATAAATAAATTCGACAACGGATTTTTCTGTAGCCCTAAATAGGGATTTTTCCTCTACCCACTTGGTGACATAATCTGCACAAACCAAAATATAATTTTTCTTACAAGACATGGTTGAAATTGGTCCTACAAAGTCAAGGGACCATTTCTCGAAAGGTTCTATCATAACTTGGGCATGCAAGGGAATTTCTTCAGCTGACATGGGTCTTTCTATCCTTTGAAAATTATCACAACTCCTCACATAATTGGCAACATCCTTGAAAGTTCTAGGCCGATAGTAACCTAGATGTAACACCTTATATGTTCTACGTTTGTTAGAAAAATGGCCACCACATGGTCCATCATGACAACTTCGTAGTATTTTTGGTATCTCATCTTCTCGGACACATCTATGAATAATCAAATAAGAACCTGTATGAAAAAGGTCATGACCAACTAAAGAGTACTTGGCACTTTGCGTAATAATTCTATGCTTTTCATGAGGTGACAAATGCGATGATAACTTCCTAGTATCCAAACAGTTTTCCATATTCGCAAACCATGGGGTATTTACAAAGAGGGAAAAAAGGTGCTCATCTGAGAAACTATCATCTACAGGAATATCATCATCCTCATTTTTTATATGTGAAAGAAAATCAACTACCAAATTGTCCTTTCCAGGTCGGTTAAGGATGGTTATATTAAACTCTTGCAATAGCAGAAGCCACCTAGTCACTCAACCATTAGTTATGGGTTTATTCATGAGAAATATAATGGAGGAATGATATGTGTGTACAAAAAATGTGTAACGTATGATGTAGTGGATAAATTTATTAATATCATGAACTACTGCAAATAATTCCTTCTTGGTAACTGTATAACTTAACTCAGCAGGGGACAAGTTCTTGCTCACAAAATAAATGGCATAGGGATGCTTGTCTTCTTTCTTCCCTAATACTCCTATTGTAGTGTCGAAGGCATCAATGGATATATGAAATGGGAGAGCCCAATTGGGATCTTTAAGAATTGGTGCCACAAACAACTTATAATTCATGGTTTCAAAGGAATTTTGAGACTGCTTAGTCCAAACAAAATCAACATCCTTTATTAAAAATCCAAACATAGGTGCAACAATATTTGTGAAATTGTCAATAAATCATAGGTAATATCCGACATGTCCAAGAAATATTCTCATCTTTTTCTAAGTCTTGGGGGATGGTAGTGTGACAATGACCTCAATCTTAGAAGGATAAAATTTAATCCCTTCAGATGAAACATGATGTCCTAGAACCACTCCTTCAATCAACAACATTTTACATTTTTCATGACTTACAGACAAGTTCATTTCTTGGCATCTGATAAGAAATTTTTCTAAGTTATCTAATGCTTCCTGGTAAGTATTGCCATATACTATTAATTCATCCATGTATACCTCTACACAATCATGAATAAGATTGACAAATATCCCTAGTACTTCTCATTGAAATGTGGTAGGAGAATTACACAATCCAAATGGAAAGACCCTATAGGCATAGGTGCCCCAAGGACAAGTAAAGGTAGTCTTGTCCTGATCCTCAGGTTCTATGAGAATTTTATTATACCCACTATATCCATCTAAAAAGGAGAAATATTTATTTCCAGACAGGTTATCCAAAACATGGTCAATGAAAGGAACGAGAAAATAATCCTTTAGAGTGGCCTTATTAAGCTCCTATAAATCAACACAAATTATCCATTTCCTGGTCACTTTCTTTGGAACCACTACAAGAGGGGATACCCATTTACTGTCAGATATGGGATAAATAAATCCAACATTTAATAACTTTTGGATCTCTTCTTTTACTATATCTTTGAGTTCTAGGTTCATCCTTCTTCGGGGTTTCCTAACAGGTGTTATTTCCTCCTGAGTATATATATGATGAATGCATGTCCCAGGGTGTATACCCTTCATGTTAGTGTATTCCCAGGAGAATGCCCCTGATTGTTCTTTAAGGATACTTACTAACTATTTTTGTTGGTCTTCATCTACCCCAAATTTTATATGTAGAAAGTTTAATGGGCTAATCTCATAGGGAATGGTATAAGATGTGGTAGACTTACTATATCAAAGATGAAATATGTCGAAGAAACAATGGAAGGGTCCAATTGTTCCTGAAATTCTTCCCCAAATATGTACTCAAATTGGGGAAAATATTGTGGAAAATAAACACACGTGATAGCAGAAATAAATTGATTTATCACATTCTCCATTGTGTGCTCCTAAAGTGCCCATGAATGATCACTTGGAAACATGGGTTCTTTCCAGTCCTCATTATCATATGGACATTCAATCCACCATAGATTATCCATGATAGGTTGGGTTGGTGGGTATATGGTGAGATTCTAGATAGAGAGTCCATTTGAGATGGTCATTTATCCCTCTCTACAACCAATAAATGCATTGGTTATGGCTAACCAAGGTATTTCCAAAATAACAGGATGGACTTTGGTAGGGTCCTTTGAGTGGATGAACATAAAGTCTACTGGGTACTCCCATGAGGCTAAAGTAACTATGATATCATCCAAAATTCCTTCAGGTATAACCCTAGTCTTATCTGCTAATTCCAAAATGGTTGGGGTAGGTCTAAGAAAATGTTTTAACTATAATTCCTCCAAGGTAGTAACAATCATAACATTGATGGTTGCCCCTAGGTCTATGAGAGTTTTCCCAATGTAAACCTAATTAATTATTATGGTCACTATGGGGTTTCCTACCAGTATACAGTGATGCCATTTGGATTGAAGAATGCACCAATTATCTTTTCCAGGGTGGTGGTTGAAGTGTTTAAGGAGTTTTTACGTAAATTTTTGGAAGCATATTTTGATGATTGGACTATTTTCGGCATTTTGCAAAATCATATTGAATATTTAAGACTAATGTTGGATAAATGTAGGTAGTGTCAGATTGCCTTGAACCTAAGAAAGTGCATATTCTTTTCACCCTTTGGAGTGTTGCTGAGCCATATTGTGTGTAAGCAGGGATTGCTGGTAGATCCATCCAGGACTGCCATTATAGTCAATCTACCCCCTCCTACTTCATTCAAATAGCTACGCACTGCGCTGGGACATATTGGATACTACAAGAAGTTCATTAAGGGCTACACACATATCACAACACCCATGTAGAAGATTTTGAAAAAAAACTGTCAATTTCATTGGACAAAAGAATGCCAAAAGAGCTTCGACACACTGAAACAGAAAATGGTTACTGCGCCCATTCTGGTTTTCCCAGAATGGAGTAAGGAACTTCACGTGCATGTAGATGCATCTTATATCACATTAGGAGTAGTGTTAGCACAACCAGGAGCTGGAGACATTGACCACCCGTTAGCCTTTGCTAGAAGGAAGCTATCAACAACTAAGATTAATTACACCACCACTAAGAGAGAAGGATTAGCCATGGTGTATGCGCTATAGAAGTTACACCACTACTTGTTGGGAGGAAATTTTAATATGTTCATTCATCATTTTGTTCTTAAATACTTATTCAAAAATCCAATGTTGGGGGGAAGAATATGCATATGTCTTTTGTTGTTTGAGGAATATGATTTTGAGATCATGGTTAAGCTAGGAAGAATGAACAAAGGTCCTGACCACTTGTCAAGGATGGAACATGAAGATGAGCCTACTAGTTTGGAGGATACATTTCCATATGCACATTTGTTGGCCATCGATAATGTTGATGATCACTTCATGAAGATAGTGCAGTTCATGTCAACAGGATTGGCACCTAGTGAATATATAATTATTTAGAAGAAATAGTTGGTAGTGCACGATGCATATTTTTCACTTATAGTTGGACAACTATACAAGATGGGACCTGATGATATATTGAGGAGGTGTGTCATGGAATAAAAGAGACAATTTATCCTCGTAGAAGCACATGAAGGAATTATAGGAGGACACTATGTAGGGAAAGCAACAACGCAGAAGATTTTTAGGGCTGGCCTTTGATGGCCTACTCTACACAAAGATGCCAAGGAATACTATAAGGCCTGTGATGTATGCCAAAGATTTTTGAAACCATTCAGAAGAGATAAGATTCCTTTAGCACCTTAGATGACCTTACAGGAATTTGAGAAATGGGCCATTGACTTTGTAAGACCTATCAACCCACCAAGAAAGCACACAGGAGTTAGATACCCAATCACTACGACAAAGTATTTGACCATATGGGAAGAAGAAAGATAAGTTAAGGATTGTAGTGCAACTACAACTGCGCTCATCATATTTGATGATATCATAACCAGTTTTGGATGCCCTAAAATACTTATGAGTGATCAAGGCACAAATTTTATTAACAATACTATTGAAGCCTTGACTTAGGAATTTGAAGTTCACCATCAGAAGAGAATGCCCTATCATCCACAAGAAAATGGGATATTTGAAGAATTCAATAAGATCTTGGAGACAATGCTGACAAATATTTTCAGTGTGAATAGGGATGACTGGGATTTGAGAGTACCAACAGTATTATGGGCCTATAGAACCACTTGCAAGAAACTGACTATGCAGACCCCCTTTAAATTGGTCTATGGTCTAGAAGTAGTTGTACCCATGGAATATTTGGTTTCTAGTCTAATCATTGTAGCCTTTATAGATATGGATGACACTGGAACTATGAAAGAGAGGATTGCGTAGTTGGTCAAACTAGAAGAAGATGGATTTATTGTAGTATTTCACCTACAGGTTCTTAAAGAAAGAGAAAAAGCCTACCATGACAAACACATCAAGAAGAAATCTTTCAAGCAAGGAGATCTGGTATTGGTATATGATAGTAAGTTCATGAGGCATCCAAGGAATTTCAGGACGCATTAGCTTCGACCATATGAGGTTTCCTATATTACAGAAGGAGGAGTTGCGCAATTGAATACTTTGACTAGAGATTGGAAGGAAGGTTTGGTGAATGGGAGTTGGTTGAAATTGTATTATGACAACTAGTTGCCTCACAACTCTTAGTAAAAGCATAAGAAAAAGGGTCTAGGTACTAGGTGCAGTTGAAAATGGGTACTAGACACAGAAAATACAGTTTGCGCATTGAAGGGAGGGACAGAGAAAAAAACACAGGCTGCCCTGTGCAGTCTGAATTCGAAATAAAACAGGAAGTTCATACCTGAAGTGCCTCACGATAAGTCACATGTGAGTGTTAGGGGCCTGTTGGCCCTAGTATATAGATGCAAACTTATATTAACGGAGAAAAGGAAAAATGTGAACTACGTGGAAGACACAGTGACTGATACTGGGTTGAAGTGAGCAAAAGAGAAGAAAAGACGGTGCAAAGTAAGAGAAAGAAAGCCATTGGAGTAGGAGATCAAGGATGATAGATCAGAAAGGAAGAGGGATCATGGACAACTCAACAAGTGAAATAATATGTCAACATATGCTTTGGAGCACTGCGCGTGAAGGAAGGAAAGATAGGCTGGTGAAGCCCTAAAAACACGAGTCAAGTTGACCTAGAGTTTTAGACACCTAGGGTTTTGGTATCTAGGGTTTTGATACTTAGGTTTTAACCTAAGGATGTCTGAGAACTATTGCAATGTATAAATAAAGGTCTAAAGTACCAGGGAGGGGTTGGTGCTAGGTTGGTTGAGAGTTCATTGTTGTTGCGTGATCAAGTGAGTACTATTGTGTGAGAGAGAAGTATTGTGTGTGAATGCCTTCTATATTGTAAGATCTTCAGCTGGGTGCAAAGATTGATCCTATAGCTGGGTGCACAGGAAGGGGAGAGACAGAGAGGAGAAGAAAGAATATCTGCTAGCTAAGAGTGTAGACAAGAATTGTATGCTTCCATATTAATATATCATAAAGCACAGTTCTATGGACGTATCCCTAGCGATAGGGTGAACCATGTATATATTGTGTTATGTGTGATTGATGTTGTGTTCTTTGTCATTTGATATGATGATATTTTGATATTGTGTTAGATATGAAATATAACTTGCACAATAGGTTTAAGGAATATAATGAATATCTAGGCGACTATGTGTTGTTGTTGTGAATCCACTATGCATTTCCTCTAATTGTAGAAACTTGTGTCCTGCAACCCCCTATAGCTACTTTGGGTGAGACTGCATATGCCTCGCAGGTGTTTCCGAAAGGGCCAGTAGTTAGTGCTTGTTGGTGTGCTCTTGGAGTTGAAACTTGGGTTTTACCTTGTGCCAACAACCACCTTACTATAGATTGGAATATCCTTAATTGCTTGTAGCAAGGGAATCTTGACACAAATATTCTTCAATTCATTCAAGATCTCAAATTCCAGTCGAGTGGTAGGTTTCTCGATCACTAATCTTTCTGGATAAGGAGAGGCCTTCGTAATTTTTGAAGGTTCATTTTTGGGAAGCTTGGGTTCTTATTCCTTAGGAATAATAACATCTTCCCACCTAGTGTCATCCATGGGTTGTTTGGGGGTTTCCTCTTCTTCTTCTTCTTGGATGAGTATTGAAGGTCTCTTCCTATCCATAACTTTTCTCGACCTCAATTGAATATCCTACAATGGAATAAGAGAAAGAACATATGTCAGGAAGGTCTTCATCTCAACATTGTGAAGAGGTTGAGTGGGCTTATTATTGGGATCGGGATCTGGTTGTGTCGGTAATAATGTTAGTCTTGGGGAGATTTCATTATGATATTGTTGCAATTTTTGTGGAATAGGAGGTAAAGGTGGTGGAACAAAACCTGGCAGAAGTTGTGGAATGTTCGATGGAAACTGAGGGTAAGGATGGTTGGGCATAGGGACAAGTGGAGCTTGAGGGTTCCCTTGTTTATGCCCTCCTCTCCATCCTTGAATCCAAGTATGTTGGTATTGGGTAGACCAGTTTTTCTAACTTGGTGAGTTCCACTCTAGGTGTGTAAGAGGACTCCCAAGGATCCCCACTCCTATAGTTGGCTAACAAACCAAGCAATGATGGATATTTTTCAGTTGAGTGGTCCTCTGTGTAGAAGCCACAAACTAAAATGTTATCCAATGGGCATTCCCTTGAGGAATGCTTCCTCCTGCATCTTGGCCAATATATGCTCATTGCTGCATTTTCCTCCTCCTATTTCTTTTTAATTTTCAAGGTGTCCAACTGGGAACCTATTGTGCTTAAGATATATGTTTTGAAATTCTCTAAAAGGTTCCCTATCTCTGCTCTTGTGATACCACCTGAACTAATTGGTTTTAAGTTTCCACTATAAGAATCCCAAACATTCTTCCCTATTTTAGCTCTAGTCCTTGGGTATTTTTTACACATTTCACATATTTCGGCAAATGGTTTATGGGATATGTCACTTGATTCCATCAGGTTAAGTATCTCTAGGTATTCCTATGAAATTACCTTAAGGAAAAGGGCCCGAACTGCATCATTTGGAAGGTCATGGTATTTTGATTTATGGGAGATATAAGTAAACCATTCCATATAATCCTCGAGATTCACGTCTTCTAACTGTTGGAATTTGAAAATATCATTACGAGATTCGTTGGTCTTGCAGTAGTCTTGGTACTTCTTAAGAAACATATCTTTCATGTCTTCCCAAGACCTAATATTGGTCTGTCCCAACCCCATGAACCATGTTAGTGCAGATTCCTTGAGGGTGCCAGGAAAGAGTTTTAGTTTCTTGACATCTTGTAAGTAGTTGTAGCTCCTACACAAGATGTCGAACTAAAATAGGAAGGTATCCGGGTCTTCACTTCTTTTACCGTAAAAGGTGGGCAGTGTTGAGAGTGAAATATTTTTCATATTGACATTCGGTGTGGTGTCCAAAATTGGAAACCTGAAGGTAGTTTTAGTTCGGTTTCCAGCTTCTTCTCCCTCCTCGTGTCTTACATTGTTGTGATCCTCCTTATCATCCATACTGGTTTGGTTTCCAAAAAGAGAATACCTAGGTGGTTTTATCCTTAAAGAGAACAAATTATCCCAAGGTTTTTGTCTAATAAAGGTATCCCTCTAATGGGAAGGTCTTCCAATTGCTTGGATGTTTGGGACTCTACTCGAGCCAGTTGAGGTTATCGATGCCAATTTTTCTATATCAATTTGAGAGATAATTATATTGGCTGAACTACCAAACAAAGTATTCACCTGTTTAGGGTCTACGATGCCTGCAAAGTTAGGATCTCTTAATGGTGGTAATAAAACAAAATTTGTGTTGGTTGGTTCTACAGAAATCTCGAATGGTCTTGCCTCCTGTCCCACTATTACTGATTCTTCAATTTATTGTTCTATAGTGTGTTGGACAACTGAGAGGGGGGGGGGTGAATCAATTGTTACCATTCTTAAACAACTATGCTTCTTTTAAAACAAAACTTTACAAGGCACTCAATGATGATGACAATCATGTAGGGAAATAAGCGTTGACACATTCAACATCAGTCACACATATGAGAAACACAGAGACAGATATTTCTCGAGGAAACCCATACAGGGTAAAAGCCTATTTTTCTTTATATGATAAGTATTATCTACATTCTTTACATTATTATACATATGAGCACCAACTCATTGTGAGGCTACAACATCTGTTTTTGCAAGCTACAATTTGCTGAGAGCACCAACTCTTTGTTTTCTCTAGCACCCACTAGAAGGGAGCACCAACCCCCTGGTTTCTCTAGCACCAACTAGAAGGAAGCACCAACTCCCTGGTTTCTCTATGCATTTCTTCTCCTGCGTTCTGCCTCCTTGTACACACCTAAATTATCCTACACAATGACAACAACCCTAATCTCTTATTTGTTCCACTTTCTTATAGTCCCTGTGCTCCTTGTGCATGCAATATTTGCCATGCCTCTGCATGCTCACGCCCCCACCAATCTCCTCCACATCATGAGTGATTTTTCCTGATCATCACAACTCTTTAGCTTCTCTGGTGGTTCCCACCACGCTTTCAGAATCACTGGGTGTTATGCTGAGATTCCTTAACCTCTCTGGCATTTGAGACTCCTCATCTTCTCTGGAACAGTCGAGCTTATGCCTTATGTTTCAGTTATAGACTTCAACGCTCATCCATCTGTCAATCCCCCTAAGAATCATCTTGCTTCACTGGATGAATCTTAGAGACTCTTCATCTCCTCTAGCGATCATACAAAGGTCTCTTAGAATTCTTTGGCAGAGACCATCAATGGTTTCTTGCAGTTACACTGCGAGGCGCAAAAGTAGCCCTGCGATCTTGTTCAACTTCACTTGCACCGTTGGATTGAATTCATAGGAACTTTTGTTTACTTCGCCATTTCGCACTTTGACATTTTGGGATCCCTGTGGTAATGATTTCATTACGCTCCATGTCCCGATCCCTGAAACCCCGAAATGGAGCTTATCTGAACTAGCTCCTTCCTTCATCTTTCGCCGATGTGACCAATGGATGGGACCACAGATTGAGCCAAAATGTATTTCTCATTTCGACATTTCTAGATTTCGGCACTCCCATGGTAGAGTCTCTTGACGCTCCATGTCTCAATATTCGAAGCTTCGAAATGGAGTCGGATCAATGGTCCACACTCTAAGTGATTCGATGGTCCTAATGTCTTCATGATTTCACATATTGCGATTTTGGGGTTCGTGACTTCGGGACTCCTATGGTAGGATTTCTTTGACATCTCCATCTCCTGATTTCTGAAACTCCGAAGTGATGTAAACCTGCTAACGTCACACATGGATTGACACATGTTGAATAACTACCATGTGTCACTCTGATTTGTAACTTACATGTGCCTAAAATGTTGAATCAGATTGACACTTGTCATTGCCTGGTTGTGCCACATGTTCTTAGCTGATGTGGTTTGCTGATGTGTCTTGTTTTAGGATTTTGCATTTTGACACTTTGAGACTCCTAATCTCTAGAGTCTCTGACTTCCCCATCTCCCGATTTCTGAA
The DNA here is from genome assembly GCA_009831015.1 of Picea engelmannii. Lineage (NCBI taxonomy): Eukaryota > Viridiplantae > Streptophyta > Pinopsida > Pinales > Pinaceae > Picea > Picea engelmannii. The sequence goes on from ML795993.1 coordinate 270,938, forward strand.
ACTTCAAAATTGACTGGGGTCAATGGTCCAGATCAAACCTTGATCTGACGGCTGAGATTAAGTCGTGATTTTTCATATCACAATTTCTAGATTCCTGTGGTTAATATTCTTTGACATCTCCAACTCTAGATCTATGAAACTCTGAAATGAACTAGGATCAACGATCCAGATCAAACCTTGATCTGACGGCTCAAATTATTTTGCGATTTCGCATATCACAATTTCGAGAGGTTAAGGAACCCCGTTCCTTTGACTCTCCAGTCAGTGAAATGACGATCTTTCCCCACGTGTCCTGCCTAAATATGGATGGTCCTCCTTCTTTCAAGATTTTGCAAGCCCGCTACTCCTTGCACTTTAAATAATGTGCAAGTTCTCCTTGATCCAACGATCATGGTTGTTGCTCTTCCCCGATTATCACTGCGCTGCTGATCATCGTTGTTGTACTCAATCCATCATCGTTTTTGTACTTGCCATCAATGACAATCATACACTACCTATAAAACATGCCAACAATCTCCTCCTTTTTCATTGATGGCAACTAAGGCACGCAAATTCTTTTCTCCCCCTTTGACATCAATGTCAAAGAAGAGACATGCTCCTCCTGAGATATTGTAGTAATTTTAGGAGGCATTAGATATTCAAACAATACAAAACTCCCCCTAACAAGATGGACTCTTTTAGGTGTGAGACGAAATGACACCCAACTTTTGTCTGAGATATTCAAAAGGTGTCTTGGCTAGGGGTTTAGTAAAGATGTCTACAATTTGTTCTATAGTGGGAATGTAATGGACCTGAACAATCTCATTGGTGACCTGCTCTCTTAGAAAATGATATTTTATGGGAATATTCTTGGTCTTGGAGTGGAAGACGGGATTTTTAAACACACTGATGGCACTAGTGTTATCACAATGAATTTGGATCGGTGAAGTGTATTTTACCTCTAAGTCTGCAAGTGTATGAATCATCCATAATACCTGAGTGCAACAGGTAGCAACAACAATGTACTCTGCCTCTGTGGTTGATAAAGAAATGGAAACTTGCTTTTCACTAAGCCATGCTACTAAAGAATCACCCAGGAAGAATGCTCCTCCACTAGTGTTTTTTCTCTCATCGACACAGTTTTCCCAATCTGCATCTGAGTAAGAAGTTAACTGAAAATTCTGATTTCTGGGATACCACAGACCATAATTCATTGTTTCTTTTAAATACCTGAATATCCTTTTGATAGATTTCAAATGACTCTATTTGGGTGCAGCCTGATATCATCCTACCATTCCTACAGCATGCATTATGTTTGGGCGATATGCTGTGATGTACAACAGGCTTCCTATCATTGATTGATATGAGCTTTGATCAACATCAGGTGAATCATCATCCTTGCTTAATTTACATCCAGTTACCATAGGTGTACCTACAGGTTTAGAATCTTCCATTTGAAACCTTTTCAACATTTCTCTTAGATATTTTTCCTGAGAAATGAACATCCCTTTGGGCCTCTGAGTAATTTGAAGACCAAGAAAAATTGGCAGTTCTCCTATCATAGACATTTCAAATTCAGACTCCATGGCAGAAGAAAACCATTGTACCAGTGAATCCTTATTACATCCAAAGATGATGTCATCTACATAGACCAGTATGATGAGTAAATCATTATCCTCTATGTTAATATGCATATTGTTGTCAGTTGTTCCTCTCTTGAACCCTTTGTCTTTGAGATACGTATCCAGTCTGTGATACCAGGCTCGAGGGGCTTGTTTTAAACCATATAAATATTTCTTCATATTGCATACTAAATCAGGGTTATCAAACAATTTGAAACCCTCTGGTTGTTCCATATAGACTTCTTCACTTAAATCTCCATTGAGAAAGGCTGACTTGACATCCATTTGGTAGACTTCAAACCTTTTATGACAAGCATAGGCAAGAAACATTCTGATAGCTTCTAATCTTGCTACAGGCACAAATGTTTCATCAAAATATAGTCCTTCTATCTGAACATAGCCTTTACAGACTAACCTCGCTTTGTTTCTGATAACTTGTCCTTGCTCATTCAACTTATTCTTAAAGATCCATTTGGAGCCAATGACGTATTTACCTTCAGGTCTTTGAACCATCTCCCACGTATTGTTTTTCTCAATCTGATCAAGTTCTTCATTCATTACTTTAACCCAGTGGTCATATTTGTTGGCTTCATTAAAATTCTTGGGTTCCATCATGGATATGAAGGTTGTAAGAGATTGTTCGGTGTTTTTTATTAGCTTTCTTCTGGTTTGTACACCTTTGTCTTTTTCCCCAATTATCTGACTTGTAGGATGATTCTTTTGAATGATTTTGGAAGAGGAATTTGTAGTTGACTGCTGATTTGAGTCTGTCTGAGTGTCTGAGTCTTCATCTAATTCAGAGTCTTCATATTCTGATTCTTGGACTTGTTCATATTCAGCTTTAGCTGTGTCTTCTGTAGAAGACTCATTACTGTACACCTCTCTTGTTGGGATTCCTTCATCAATTTTTACATCAATACAGTCAACCATTTTATGTAGCCTCTTACTATAGCATCTGTATCCTTTATTGTTTGTAGCATACCCTAAGAAAATACCTTCATCCTCCCTATCATCATATTTTTCGAAGTTCTCATCATTATTCTTTATGTAGCATTTACTCCCAAAGACTCTGAAGTGTTTGATTGAGGCAGGTCTTCCAAACCATAATTCATAAGGTGTCTTGTCACTTTGTGGTCTGAGGTGGGCTTTGTTAAGCACATGCACTACTGTGTGTATTTCTTCTACCCAGTAGGTTTGACCAATGGTCTTCTCATTCATCATTGACCTGGCCATTTCCTGCACTGTTCTGTTTTGCCTCTCAACTACTCCATTTTGTTGTGGAGTTCTTGGGATTATGTATTCTCTCTTGATCCCATGCTCATCGCAGAATTCCTTGAAGTATCTTGACATAAACTCTCCTCCCCAGTCTGATCTTACTACCTTTAACCTCTTCCCTATTTGAGTCTCAGTTAAAGCCTTGAATATTTTAAACTTTTCAAATGCTTTAGCTTTTTCTTTGAGAAAGACAACCCAAGTAAGTCAGGAGTAATCATCGATAATCAGCATGAAGTATTTTTCTTTCCCTGTGCCTTCCTATCTTGATGGTCCACATAAATTCATATGAACTAGTTGGAGTGGTTTCTCTATTGAAGTAAAGCTCTTGGACTTAAAATGTGTCCTGTTTTTCTACCTTACTTGACAGGTTTTACACATTGAATCTTGGGGCTTTGAAATTCTTGGAAGATCCTTTACTACCTCAAGGTTTTTGAGTTTGATTAGGTGGTCAAAGTTTAGATGTCCAAGTCTCCTATTCCATAACCAACTTTCATCATGTTTTCTTAGATGACATTCTTCTCTATTTTCTTTCAACACATATACATTATTTTCTGTCCTTATGCCTTTGGCCACCACTTGTCCTGAGTTTATAGACTTTATCTTGCAGTCCTTGGACGTGAAAAACACCTCGCATCCTATGTCACACATTTGACTTACACTGAGTAGATTATGTTTCAGCCCATCCACAAGTAGAACTTCTTGGGATTTTCCTTTTCCATTACTTAAGCTCACCATCCCTTTTCCTTTTATTTTCCTTGGAGCATCATTTCCAAATGTTATGCTTCCTGATTTGCTTTCACTTAGAGATAGAAACTTGCCTTTGTCTCCTGTCATGTGTTTGGAGAATCCACTGTCTATATACCAAGGGTTCGTTTTTCTTTGAATAGACAATACTAATCCACACTTGTTACTTTCCTTCTTCTTCCAAAATTTGACATTTTCAGAAGGGGATTTCGAATTTGGTTCATAGTTCCTTAACTGACAGTCAATAGATTTATGTCCAAAGTCATGACATGTGTAGCATTCAACCTCATTATTCAATAAGTCAAACTTATTTTTGCAGTGTTGCCTACTTATTTACTGTTGATTATTTCTTGGCTTCCTTAGTTGTATGTGTCCAGACTTAATTTGGCAATTTGCAGTCTGTGAAGGATTATTACTTGACTGTATCATTCTTTGTTTTGGGAAGTATTTATTCCTTTGAAATCTTAATTGCTCATGTCTAAGTCTTAAGGAACAATTTACATATTTGTGACCAAAGTTAGAACAATAGAAACAATAGCCATAGAAAAATTCTTTGTACCTAGAAAATGGTTGTCTTCTTTGAGC
>ML795993.1:283457-327517 GCA_009831015.1 Picea engelmannii
ATATATAAGTTATAACCAAAAACTCAAAAGGGGAGGCCCGCGGGCTCGACCCTGGGACCTCCCCCTTTATCTATGCCTTAACAAATGCTCCACCACTAGGACAAATGACCTTCATTGATTAAAAAGCCAGAATTTTTATTTAAAAATTGAATTCGCCCAGTGATAGAGAAGGGAGGTGTGTGAGGGTATGATCGACATGTTTTACGAGGAATTTTCTTAACATTAATTGCGGGTTGCAGGGCACGGAGACTGAGACATAGTTTCTCTTGGTCCTGGTAGTGCCAAAGTTAGATTGAGGTGTGAAGACAGTCATTTTTAGGTAATTCGACGCCATGAATTCAATGGCGTTGTTTGTTTTCTGATCTGAGCAAAACTTATGCAGCTTGATTCTAGAATGAGGTATACTTATGTATTTTGTGAAATTATTTTGCTAAGTTAATAAAAAGGCATACCCATTTGAGAGAAGGACCCAGAGGTGTATTCTACCAGGGACGAACTCCATTATCAATTTTTTGTGTTCATATTTGATTCTTATGTTTCTTAATTATTAAGATTTTCCTTCTTTAATGGTGCACTTTAATTTATGTTGATTTAATGCAATTCTTTATAAGTCACTTCGATGAAAAGATCCATAATCATTTCCAAAACCATTTCATTCCATTGCCACAACAAGTTACTAGAAATGTGTAAAAAATGTAAAAATCTATACAGGTAAAGACATTATTCCCACCTCCATAGAAGGATAACCTTTGCATCTAGCTCCTCCTCAATTTCTTTGATTTCTTTGTTCTCTAGTCTGGGTACTTGTTGCAAATATCCTTCATAGAGATAAACATACTTCCTATAAAGGTGAAATATGTAATGTACCCACCCCCCAGCTAGGTCACGTCACTACTAAAGAAATCCAATAAAATTTTTGATACAAATTAAATGGAGAAATTAACATACAACAAGAAATGCAAGTTCATCAGTTGTCCATGTTCTAGAAAAAAATAAATACATTTGCTCAACTATGCATAGAAATAAATATATAACATACAATAGCATTCCACCCTATAAAAATGTATTTAAATGGATCATTATTATCACAACAAGCAACATTAACCAAGCTAACTCATAGTAAATGTACAACAAATATACATATCAACATTTAACATAATTAAACACATCAATTAGAACACTTATATTATAAAATGTGCAACCTACTGCAGAGGACAAATGTTCCTCCCAACCGTAGCCTTATTGTTTCAAAGTCAACAAGAATACACCCTCGAGTTAGGGATATGAATCCACAAGAGACAGAGGTCCCTAAGGCTAGCTAATGTCCCCTTTTCAACAGTTAAACTCTCAGCTAATTCCAGTCCACCGACACACTTCCCCTCAAACTGCACAACTCAACGGATGTAACCCCCCTTCACTTCTCACATTCCCTCAGGAATTTCCACTCCCTTCCAGGGCTTCCAACATAGGTTGGATATGAATTCTACTTGTTGGGACTTAAGGAACAATTGCAACAAAAATTCTCCCAATAGCCAAAACACATGCTCCTTGGATGAATTTCAAACAACTCAGCAATCCCGAACACATGACCTCTTTATCCATGAAATTATAGCTCCAAACAAAAACCAAACATGTCCAAAATAGATTCCTACAAAATCCTACACTCAGAACTCTATTGTTGGTCAGAAAAACTACATGTAAAAACAACTCTTTATGCAAAAACGTGAATGTGTGAAAACTGGTCCCCTATGCATACAAATTTCCTCTCTTTCTCTTGCTTGATTGACTTGCATGCTTCCCTAAGCTGATTGTACTTAGCCCCCATGCTCTCAATAACTATGGGAAGTGACTCTCACATCAACCCTCATACATGAATTCAATGATTTGGCTCTAAAAAACTCAACAACTAATGGAAGGTTCATGGCAATGATAATTTAGAGAAAAATAGGAAATGGGTTTTGGTTTAAAAGATATGGGTAACTCTCCCCCTTGGACCCCTACCCTCTCTTGTGAATACTTAGTTCCCAATCTCCATTCGTGTCTATCTATAGTTGGAAATACATTTTATTCGTTATATTTCAATTTATATTGTTTACATATTAGCTCTCATCCATACATCACATTTACAGTATACATTGCTTGGATCTCGACCACATGCTATATTTACAATACAAATCGCTATTTTAGGGTTTGAAAATGGGGATGCAACAATAGAGATGAGAAACATTTTCCCATGATGGACAATTCCTAAGAAACTCAAGTACAATAAAATGTGTTGAGAGTGTTACCACAAAATAACCTTAAAACTTCAACTCAAGAAGAAAATTAAACTCAAAACAAACATGAAATCCATGATATGATGAGTATCAACAATTTTTCTTCTCTATCATAGAACAATGGGTTTTCCATAAGTCAACAAATTTTTCCACAGATACTCCTTAAGTTTCAAATATTTTATTAGCTTCCAATTATTTCATTGACTTCAAAAAAACAATGGGAGTACCTTTACCTTCCCATTATACCATCACAATTGACTCCTAATGTTATCTATGTTCATATTTTTAAGTAGAGCATTCAAACATTAGTTGCATTTTAATTTGAGAGAAAACTATTGGGATAAATTCGTGAATGGAAAATAATTATTATTTCAAGGAAAAATATTCGTATAACTACAAGAATTTCCCTTTATATCTCCCATTTTTATGTACGGACTATTAAATATGAGAAACTTCCTCCCGAATCTTGCATACTTTATTGTGGGCTACAAAATTTGTGGACCATTCACCTTTGGGTTTTAATTAAATTGGTCATTTGTTGGATTAGGACAATTCACCAACTTTTTATACTCAAGACAAATGTACTTTTGTAAAGTTATCCACATTATTAATGCTTTTCACCTTGATTAACTTTACCTTGGAAATGGATTGTGAACTCTACCAAGTAAATATCATCATATTCCTTTAGTGAAATAATACAAGCATGTCTGCCCATGAACAGTTTCATTAATTTGTTGCAAAGAACGAAATTGCAAACCCAACCTTTCCAATGGACATGTAGATCATACAAATAGTACCCATAAAGTTTTAAATCTATGTTAGGACTTAAGAGTTGAAGGTAACAAGATTCCATAGCACATGATGTGTTCATGAATAAATTAGTCTATGAAATTATGAATATGATGTATCATTGTTCTTGGACTATTATGGAATTCAACACATCTAACAATGCTTTATCCAAACTTTATTTTAGCTTATGGTAGAGCTAGTTCATACTTCAGGTTGCTATTTTGAGTTGTGGTACTCTCTAGTCCAATTTAAATATTTTAGTCACTTATGCACATCAATAAAATTACCTTAACTATATGTTTTCAAAGGATACAACATTTAAATGACAATTATGAAGAACTTGGGTATTTCAAAATTTATGCATATGTGTATTGTATAGACTCTCATAATTTGTAAGTTTAGCTTGCAAGCTAGGGTGATAAGCAAATTTACACATACTAACAACAACTTTCAAGAATGGAAACAACACAAGATCATTTCATATAATATATTAAAAATTAGTGATATTTTGAAAATTTTCAAAAGGAATTGAGGTGTCATAAATGGTTTTAGGGTGGGGTTAAACATTGGCATAATAAACAATGAAACAATCAACTTGTCAATTGGGAAATATTATTTCTCAATACAATATACAAAAACTATTGATATTTACGTATCTAAAAAATTTGGGAGGAATGGTTTCAAAACTATAGGCTATTTCTAGTTCAAGAGGGATTATAGATCATCGATCACATATGTACCCTACATAATATTATTGAGAAGGATAGACAAAGATCCTCAAAGATCTTTTGTTGCTTCTCTGGATTTTGGAAGGCGTTTGACATTATTCCTAGACACCTATTCATTGAGTAGATTTGTGCCCTAAATGTACCTTAATTACAGGTGCAAATTACAAGCCCCACATTTAGTATGAAAGGTTATTCCATCTAATTCCTATTTCGACACTTATTCCATATTCACCAAAGAAAAAAGGGTGAATCGTGTCAATCCCAATGTTCACATGTGATTGTTATGATCATTCTTGGCACATGCATCCTGATGATGTCTATTCAGGTGAAGGATGTGCATAAATTCAATCATATCGTCGCTAACTAAGTTTTCTCATTTGATGGAGTGTACGTACAACCGACCAAGTACTTGTCAAATTTATCATCCTCAAGTGAAGGAATTTTTGGATGGAGGGGGGGGGGAGGTTTTATGATATCTAGCACATCTAATAAGGAAAGATAAACTAGAGGTGAAAAGGTCAAAAGAAAATTCTGTAGGCGCATGAAATTATTTCTTGTCGAAGGAGGTTCATGTTCTTATAACGATGAGAGCATAGGTGATGGAGAGGTTCCTTTGAGGTACAAACATCTACTGAGACCATGGGTACCTGATGAACTTCCTCAGTTGGACACTGGATTCTATGTCAATGAGAGGATTTATCACATTGCTCCATCGTCCATACATGGTTTGGGTCTATTCTCCATGGATGGCATAAAGGTGAAATATGGAGGAGTTGTTGAGTTGATGGAGTATGTCAGACCATGATACAACTATGGATATTGGTTGAGGTTGGTCCAATATTGTTATAGCAAGATTTATTCACCCTATGAAATCTTGCATAGAAGGCCTTTTTCCATTTCCCTATGTAGACTTATCATCCTTGTTTGTAAAATCTAGAGCTAAAAATACACATTTTTTCACATGTATGCATCTTGACTACTATACAACATGCGTATACACAGGCTTCTCCACTACAGCCTGCATACAATGGGGCTTGTGCCAGAAAATGAAAATTAATGTCAGGTTTCCATGTCACGAAAGGAGATCTATGATCCTTGGCCTTCCATATAATGGAAACATTCTGAATCGACCCTTCATTTCCATTTGAAGGCTATAAATGGGCCAATTCTGAGCTATGGAAAAGAGGATAAAGAATTCAACTTTGAGACCAAAGTTACTATGGAGAAATTATTTACTTCATATTGAGTCTGCATCCCTTTGTCCTTTAAGTCTGAACACAATATTCAACCCCCAAGATCTTCCCTTATTGATTGAGAACCTCATTGTTTCTCTTTTATGAGCTTTCCTTTTGTGGAGGATTGAAGTGGTGGAGGCCCAGCTAGAAGGAACTTATTTTCTCGGTTCTGAACTGTGCCGACATGAAAGTCTGTAATATTTTCACTTCTGCTGATCGTTTATTAATAGAAATACTCCTTTCCCATCCAATTGATATCTTGAAAATATTTGAGTTATTATCCATGGGCGTATTTGTTATGTATATTAATGGATTATGCTATCTAATGTGCTAACCTTTTATATTATCACCATATGCTTTCTTTGCTTGCTTGTTGAGAACTAGTTGCAGGTATATAGCTTTGGGTCAAAGTCCTCAACAGTGGACTTCATCGAACATCTGGATGAGGTAGGCCTGTTTCTTATCTCTCTTGAATATTGGTTTATATAGCATGTTTTTTGGAGAGAGTTGATTTTTGCAGTCATTTCCGTTTGTTGTGATTTACCCTAGCCATAGATAGATTTTCCTTGTAACAAAATTGGTGACCATACTGGGGATTGAATATTCTTTCTTAGGGTTTGGAGTAATTTTCTCCTTAGATTGATCTCATTCCTATTGCGTTTCTTGTTGCATCATTGCTTGATAGCCTTTGTTCACTTTGGGTTTGAGTTTTCAACCTTCTCCCTTGCCTAGCTTTGTTTTTTGAAACATATACATGATTTTTGGCTTGACAGTCGCGTATATACGTAGGGTGTCCCTTTGCAAGCTGCACACATACGCTCTGTTTCCTCAAACAATCATGTACATCAACTTTTATTTCCTGTTTTCTGGGTCTAGTGGTTGTTGGGTGGTATTTGATGCTTGTTGAGTCTTCTTAGGTCTCTGTAGTGCATGTTAAGTTCTTGTGGGATGACAAGAAACCTGTCTTGGGTTAATTTTTTGGGTGAAGTATTTCTCATCACCTTTTCATTTTGATTGTCCTTGTACATTGGGATGGGTGTCTTACTGCTTGGTATCCTACTTTAGTTATCTCTTTCTATACGCAGTAGTGTTTATATATCAATTTTCTTTTCAGTATATGCATTTTCATTTTTATTATATTGAAAATACAAAAATATTAGGCATTTTGCATTGCTTGGCATTTTGGTCTTTTGAGTCTTGGTCATTAGCTTAGTGCATGTAATGAAAGATTGCATTTTTACTTCAGAATTGCAGAGTTGAAATTGAATATTGAATTTGTTTTTAGAAGCATATCATTCATTGAAAATTGAAGTTAGTACTTTGCATTATATTCATATTTACTTTTCTTGCAGAGTCATAACATCATGAGTTTCACTAACATAACTTTTTGAGTAATCACGACCACTAAAATTAACACTATAATTTAAAATTGATTAGTCAAAATTTTATTTTCTAGGGTACACAAACTAGCTTAGGATATAGTGCCTTGGAATAGGATTTTGTGAGTAAACTTCTCCAATGCAATTAAATCAACATATGTAATTGAGAAAGGGAGTGGAGAAATCCATTGTATAATTGGTAATATCAGAAGGATTCGCTCACACCGGAGTTAATCACGAGGTCACACGAGGTTGGTTGAAGGGATATCCCCTCGATACCTTCTTATCGTCAGATATATTTATGGGGATCTATTCATATCTGGGTATCTTTCTAGTGCCATTACCTCCGTGAGGGGTGGTGCTTTCAAGGTTTCGAGCTTCGATACCCTTTCCATATGATGGACCTAACTTACGACAGCTCGTTTGTGCATCAATTTTACAATGGTTTATTAGTTTCTTGACTTAGGTTCCACATAGGTTACTTGGAGGGGTTATTCGGCAGGTACCCTGGGTTAAATAAGGGTCGAACAACACACAACCTTTATAGAGGATTACCTCTCTGGGGGGATCTCACCAACTGGTTGTTAATCCCACAAGGGCCCTTATAACTAATTTTGTTACCTCCGATCTTTAGTAGGGAGTCTCAGGCCCCTCTTGGGTGAGACATACCTTCTTTATGGAGGGAGGCCACTTTTAGCCACTTTACCCCGTTTGTGTGCATATTGGCCGTTTGAATTTTAGTGTGCTCTTTGATTACTAGTTGGCCTTAGGATTTGTTTTTTGTCTTTAGAGTCTTAAGTCATCATGGAGTTGGACTAGCGTCCCTGCCGGTCTCGTCACTTTTTACATTTACCACTGGATTTCGAGTCTTTTCTGTCGAAAAGGCATAGAGTTATTAGGCGTGGTACACACACCTCCACCGTTCAGACTTGTGATTCTACAAGGATGAGTACTAAATCTAGTCTTCAGAACACTGGGAGCCCTTCGACTCCCACACCCACTATAGTTAATGTCACCCTTCGACTCTTGCAACCAAAATGGTTGTAGTGTCAGAGGAACCTATCATTACTATGGATCGACCTATACTGAATTCTCAATATCTTGCCTCAAACCCTTTTGGGTCTCTTGGTCACTCACCGGGCTATAATGTTCAGTCCATCCCTATGGACTCTAGTCCTTTTTCCTATGGTATGTTGAACTTTACTTCGTAGTTTTCGAATGCCATCCCGACTGTTGGCCTTAATGCTAGCATTGGGCTTGGGGGAACTACACCTCCTTATACTCCATTTTCATTTGGTGGTTCTCAAATCCCTCAAATGACTCCTAATATGGGAGGCATTCCTGCTTTTAACCCCGGGTCTAATCCTCCTGCTTTTGGGTGGAACAACTAACCTAGAGGACAAGCTTCTTCTCAAGTTCTGTCCTACACCCCTACCTCCTCGGTGTCGATTCCTACCTGTTGTTCTTGAGTCTATACTTAAGGCTCAAAAGTACAGTGTCAAGGCATCCGAAAGTATGAAAGGTCGATAAAGGATTATACTAACCTTCGGTATAGGAAACTTAATGAAGATTTCTACGTTCTCGCTGCCTAGCCTCCCACTGTTCCTGAATAGCAATATCTTGTTCAATGGCTGCCCATCAACGTTCCAATTCCTCTCGGGTGTTCGCAGTTATAAGGATGGTGTTGAAGAGATTTAAAGCGGTATGTATTTGATTAGAGAGTCCGGGTTGAATGTTAGGTTGAGTTGCTGCATGGACTGTCATTGAGGAACAGTACTAGTATGGAGATGATTTTTAAAGAGAGATTTTATTTGCTGTTTCGATTCAGACGAAGTAAAAAGAAAATTTTGCATCAAAAACGAAATAGTAGTGAAAATTAAAGGCCCTTTCCTGTAACTGTATTGTTTTTGGTAAAAATAACGTGAGATGGGAGAAAAACATTTATCTGTAGATGACGCAAGGTTCCTGTTAGTTGAAAACTTACATATACACAGAAGGAGAAATTGACATGAACATAATTGACATAGTGTAAATAAACATAAAATTCTGTAAATGTAAATTGGTCTTACACCAGCTGATAGCTGGTGCAGAGGAAAGACAAGAGACAATTACAGAAAAGATGAATGCCCTTCACTATAGTAGTGGTCGTACTAAATTATAGTGACATACATCAATTATGTAGAGAAAAATGAAAAAAAACAAAAAACATAACAAAACAAACTTGCAATACAGTCATGACAGAATCGAGAATCTTCAAATTTGCTTGTATTAAATTCCTTCATGCAAAAACTCTATTACAATTGATCTCCGAAAAAGTCCACCCCTGTTCTCTTCTTTTTGTGATCTATTTATACAAGATTGGCCTCTCAGTTCGAAAGAGAGAAATTACTCCATCTGTCCGAATCCATTTTTCAAAAAGGTGCCAAGTGCTTGTTTTTGCTTATATTTAATACATATGATACATTTGTCCCAAAAAATGAAATACAAGCTGTGAAGGTTTTGCATTGACATATGTGGGGAATGAGATAACTCCATTTCACCTATTCTATCTTCAAGAAGTGCTAGGTGCCTGTCCTCGCATGGATTCAGTGTACATGATACACTTGTCCACAAACTGGGTCACAAGTTGTGAAGGCTCGGCCTGACAACGGGCTTCAGCAAGATAATACTCTCGGGCCAACTGTGGAAGCTTATCATTTATTTGTATATCAACGAGTTCAAGGGTGCCAAGTTGTGCACTAGGCTGAATCAAATTTTTGTATATTTGAGCTAGGTCTACCCTATCCATCTTGGAGATTTCCGCTGAACTTCTCTCATTCTCCTCCTTTATGTCAAGAGAAATCCGATCTATATTTATCTGCCTTAGCGCCTCTGTGTCAGCTCTGATTTCTATCCCCAACTGCTTACCATTTATGTTATTGATGACCTCTTCTAACGAATTTTCCACTTTTTGAGCCTGCTCTTTGCTTAAAGTAATATCCTGTTCCCAATTCTTTAACAAGATATTACCCCTGGTTTGTTCGGTAATGGTAAGCCCGGGAGGCCCTGAAAACCTGTTGTTGGTCGCTATCACTGCCTCTTGGAAAGTGACCCAAGCAGCTTCTGTGTTCCTTTCTTTATTAATCAGATTCTCAGAGATTCGCTGTATTAACAAGCAGTCTTCTCGAATCTCTCCTACTTTGTTTAGCAAGCTCTGTTGAGCAGAGGAGATCCTACTCCGAATATCAGTTGCTCGAGATTTAGCAATCTCAATGTCAGCTGCCTTGCTTTCTGTGACCTCCAACTGAGTCTGCAGCTGTGCAATCATATCCCTCTACTGTCCTGATTGTACCCAACCATCTCGGATTGTAGAATTTGCTTGTTCCAGTTTGGTCTTGAGGACTTCAATTTCTTTCTTGTCGGCCAATCGGGCCAACTCGATTTCTCTTCTTGCTTGACTCTTAGCGCTTTCTGCTGCTGAATCCATCCTAGCCTCAAGAGTCTTGATCAGGCGATTTTTTTCTTTGAGCTGCTTCTTTAGCATTTCAACCGAGAATTGATTTGTCGTCGCATACGCTCCTAGCGTTCCTGCGATTTCCGTCTCAAATTCATCTTTCTTTTTATTCATCCTATCGGTCATCACTTTGAATTTTTTAACAGTGGACCCTCCCTCTTGATAAAATTCTCGCTTTACCACAACTTTCCTCTTTTTGTCAAAGAAGAATTCATTAGGAGGGATTTCCTCTGCCCTTATAGGTCTCAGATCTTCACCGAAAATCCATTCTTCCTGTATGTTTCCTTGCGCTGACTGCAAGGGTGTGACAGAGGTGATGGGTTGCTCGATCTGCTTCGCAGCCTTCCCTGGTGTGCTGAGTGGATCTTGCTCTTTTGGGGGATCATAAGTCTTCATCCCCGCTTCCAGATTCTGAGTTTCTGGTGGGTCTGTGTCTTTTATTTCCACCTCCGGATTATTCTCCTTAGGAGGGTCAGTAGTCTCAATTTTTGTTACGGGATTCTCCTCCCGCTCAGGACTCTTCTCCTTGTCTAGATTCTTCCCCTTTTCGGGATTTTTCTCCTGCTCAGGACTCTTTTCCTGCTCCCCTTCCTGACGTTTTACAGGGTTAGAGGTTTGCCCCTCATAATTTTCAGGCTCTTTTTCTTTATCCTTGGAAAGTCCCAGACCTCCTAGCACCACAGGGAGACATTGTTTCCTATGCTCCTGAAATTTTAAAACTGAGGCCCTGTCTTCGGGTGTTAGGGACCTGATTCAAAATTGCACCTCTGAATAGGATCTCGCCCCTTGGAAAACATCGTCCGAGGGTGAACATTCATGCTCGAACCTCTTTAATCCACAATTTCCCAAATGAGTGCTTACAATTCCCTGAGGATCATGCTTCTTGTACTCGATAGAGACTAAGATCAAGTTTTCAATGGCTGCAGCTTCAGCCTTAGCATGTCCAAAATCTAATAAGGAATAGAAATTTAGCCGAATAGGGAAAAATGGCCATACCTTCTTTGATGACGATTTGAGCTCTTTGCTCACTCCGCCGATTACTGTTTGCCGAGCAACCTCGCGACAAGCTATCTTGTCGGGGATGAATAGTGGTAGCGCCAGAGGAGGAACAACAGCTCCAAATACTCTCAAATAGGAGAATTCCTCTTCCACGTACCAGTCCGCGATACGGCTCAGATTCTCAGCAATGCCATCTGAGATGCGGGGTGGCAAAAGACCAAAAATGGTGATGTGAAGGGGCACCATCACCCAGTTAAAAATCTCATAAATAAACTTGTTTGCGTTATTTTCCCACAGCTTATCGTGGTACTCATGAATAGTATTCTCTTGGGTTGGACTCCAAGCCCAATTCATCAAAGGAAAAGGCATCATGGAGCATATCTCATCCATGATATACACAGACATGAAGAATCCGGATGGTTTCCCGGCTGCCTTCTGCTCTCGGTACTCGGTGACCCTGTTGAACAAATTATCGGAGAGAATTTTTTCCCAATTGAATGAGGAACCTTCTTCTACCCGAAAGATGAGAGGTACCCACTGGACATAAAAATACGCGGTATCCTCCCAGCCGAAAAGTCGACAAGTCGTCGTCGCCACATACATATAGTTTGGCTCCAACGAAGAAATTGAATACTAACCCTTGTCGTTCACTCTGAATGTCAAGGAACGAGACACCCAATCCTTTATCAAGTCTAGCATTGTTTTGTCAAATTCTTCGCACTCCTTCTTTTTGAAGTCCGCCAGGAATTCTTTGCCATATGTGTGCTCAAAGGTTGGTGGGAGTTTATACATAGACTGGATATGCTCGGGCCTAAAAGTCCCAATCATGGCTTGTCGGTCATTTAAGATAGTTCTGGAAGGCAGGTCGACGTGATCCAATGCCCATCGAATCATGTCGTAGTATGGGAGCAATTGAGGTCTGTTCGCCACCAGGTGCATCCCCGATTGAACAATTGTCTTGTACTTAGTGTTCATGTCGTCCTTCACAATATCATAGTTATAGTCATCAGAGTTTGAACAGTTTACCAGCTTAGATTGTAGAATGTTTGAAATAGACGACCAGGTGGATACTGAGCCACTCGTCCGGGGCAAAGTATCTAAGATGTTGTCCGGACCCTGTGCCGCAACCTCGAAGTTTGCTTTCGCTGCTCTCCTTGGTGCCATAGCTGAAGCTTGTTGTTTTTCTCTTCTGCAGTAAACTTGTGTATACATGCGGAAATGAGTATCCTCAAGGAAAGGCGAGCTCTATGCGTTAATAAGAAATGTTTTTAAAAAATAAAACGAAATCTCGTATATATTTGAAAATTATGTACCTTTGACATAAGTCTGTCAAATCGCGAATAAAACCAAATTTATTGAAAAAATCCGATCTTATTTTCTTCGTGGATTTACCCTAATTTCTCATTAATGTCATGAATATTGGGCGGCTTGTTAGGTACTCAGGTTATGGAGATTAAATAAATAAATACCTCATGAAGTGTGCCGACCTTGAAGCGCGGGACGTATTCCGTTTAATTTTAAAGTATTACAAATCTTAACGACTTAAAAAGCTTCCTCGCCTTTCGTTGCATCGCAAACTTCGTTTTCGCATTTTGACCCTTTAACTCGCGATACTACGAGGGCCGATTTTAATGTAATCAATGGTAATCGTGATTGGCGGATCCTTAATGATATGATTAACTTAATCGCCATATCGTGACTCGGGAATTCGAAGACAAATTTTTAGGAGAATGATATGCCGAGTCGCGATATTGCGATGCGGTGATAATTAGGCTTGAATTAAGAGAAGGAAATCTTAGATTAGGTGATTAATTAATATTGATATAATTATGTCGCAACTTCCTGAATCAGAGTTTTGGATACCTTAGCTTTATGAAAGAAAATGCCAAGCGGCAATGTGCAGAGAACCAAGTTTAATCGTGGTTAGTTTTTTACCTTTAGTTATCAACCAAGGTTTTCACAAAAGCTATCGCGTTCTCGGCTATCGGGGCTATAAGAAAAAAAACTTGTCCTCAACGAATGTCGAGGTGTGAAATACCGACGATGCCTAATCAAGGGTTAAAGGTTTTACCACAGTCAATGCCTTAGGTGAAAAATTTGAAAAACGAGTTCGCAGTTTCGTGACTCGGGACTTGAGAATTCAAAAATCAAAGCATCTGACTTGCGATATCCAAAAATAAAACAAAAAGGCAAACATATTAGCGAAAAATGAATCTTTTCTTTTGAAAATGAAAAAGCATTTCCATTCAGACGACAAGATTTCAGAGTCTCATGAATTTGGAAGGAAAAGAAAAACAACTTTAGATCTCAAGTATCAAACGTGGAAAATTGCGCGAGGTGAAAAAACAAGGGCGGCTCCAACATAGGCTCCAACTAGGGATCCCGCTTCCCTGTGAGGTGGGAAGAACAGTAGACCAAGTGCCAAAATTGGCTAAATGGAGTCATAGGCTAAAATCAAGAGTAAAATCCAAGGAAAAGGATAGAAAAAAAAGGGGGGAAAAACTTTTGCTTGTTAACCCAGAAATTTTTCGAACTCAGACATTTTTTCCAAACACAGCTGAAGTTACCTTCACAATTTTCCCTTTCTCACTACTAAGTTTGGGGAACACTTCAAGACAGTTGTAACTGCCCTAAGATATTCAACAGGTCTTGTGATTCTCAGCTTGCATCAAAAGAATGAATTTATATAATCTAAAATAGGGAAGTCCCATCGGAATTTGGGGAAACAATCAGGTTTTTGGAAAGCGTTGATTACTAGAATTGATTGATGTTTACGTATAACAGCCTTACAGATCTCTCAGACATTGCTTCACTGCCAGCGAGCCTGTTCAGTACCCCGGTGAAGTTGTCTGACCCTTTTTCACTGAATTTCTTTTCACCACTTCGGAAAATATTTATGCGTTTAAACGCTAAGACGAGGGAAATCATTTCTGAATTTCCTTTCATCGTCTTAATGGACTAGGTGGGGGCAATCATTTCTGAATTTCCTTTCACCACCTATCTCAATATTTACTTTTAAAACATGAAGATGGGAGCAATCAGTTTATGTCAGGGATGAGATCTGTGTAATATTTTTTATCGGAGGTCTGTCAACTTATTTTGATTACTCGGTATCAACGTTCCTTTGACCCTCACAAGACCTTTAGTTCTTAGGGAGACAGGGGAGCATAATAAAATTTTAAGGAACATGCTGTTCAAGCAAGCTTTGATTTTTCAGACGCTATTATAAAACTTAGGAAAGTTAAGATCGCTTATAGGCGTTCCTTATCTTAGCAGAGGATCAAGTAGTTGTGAAGACCATCTTTCTTATTAAGATCTGTTTCGGAATCCCTGAGGTTTGAAACACAAAATCTTTACCCCTTCTCAAAGGCTTGGGAAAATAGTGACTCACTAAAAGTTAGGTCAAAATATAAACGTTAAACAAGGCAGCAATTAAATGACTTAATATATAACAACAGACACAACAGTTCTGGACTAGCCTTCGAATGCATTTGGGAATAAAAATTATGACTGACTGCTTTTGCATTTAACATACTGATTCAAATTTTAGTTTAAAGATCAAGGCCAAAAACAATCCTGTTATCTAACCCTTTATATTGCAATTTGAACAATATTAATTTAGATTGCTAAAAACAACCTTTCATGATCTGAGTATTGAGAAAACTCACCTTTGTCTTCTCTTTCCAATTTCTTTGGGGATTATGAACTATCTTATGTATCACCTGTTTTATGTCGCCCTATTTCCAACACTGATATGCACCTTATGTCTTGAGCTAATTTCTCCTGAAGCTAGGCTTGTTTGAGGCTATAATCCTGCAAAAACAAACACAAACCTGACTGAAAAATGCGCTGAAAATTTAGGAACAAAAAACCAAAAATTGAAGATAAATGTCAGGACAAAAACATAAATATGTACCAAAATTCATAATAAAATTTATTTATTTACAAATATATATATATATATACAATTTATTTATTTTTTATTTTATTTTCTTTTTTACCCAACCACCGTCACGTCATACATTTCTTTAGATATCGCCCGTTGACAGGGGCGCTTAGAACCTCTCCATCAATGTTTTCTAGAAGAAATGAATTCTTTCCTTCTGGAGCCGAGACCCTGAAAGGTCCATACCAAAGGTGGTCAAATTTTCCATGCTTTGCGGCTTCTTCCCTTCTCGCATCCCATCTCAACACTAAATCACCTGGGAGGAACTCTCTGTCCTTCGCCTTAAGGTCGAACAATGCTTTCATATCGTCCTGGTATTTTTGTATTTTCTCATCAACCTCCACTCTAAACTGTTGAACCTCAATGAGTTGGTTAATTCTTCTAGTCACATGATTGGGCTCTTCATTTTGATCCTGCCATAATTTCATCACTGGCAATGCTAAGTTTATGGGCAGAACCACCTCGGTCCCATATATCATTTGAAACGGCGAAATGTCGATAGATCTTTTAGTGCTGATGTGGTTTACCCATAATGCGTGTTTCAAATGTACATGCCAGGACTTCTTGTTTTCATTCAGTACCTTTTTTATCACATTTACCAGGCTCTTATTTGATGATTCAGCCAGCCCATTTCCTTGAGGGTAATAAGAAGTGGAATGGCCGAGAAAAATACTATACTTCTGGCAGAAATCGATCATAGCCATGGATTTGAAGGCCTGGGCGTTGTCGGTAACAATCTTTCGGGGACACCCGAATCTCGACAAAATGTTATCTTCCAAGAAATCAATTACCACTGAATCTATTGCTCTTTTAGTTGGAATTACTTCCACCCACTTTGTAAAATAATTTGTGGCTGTTAGGATCCACTTAGGTTGAGCACTGAAATGGGGGTTGATTTCCCCTATGAAGTCTAATCCCCATTGTTGAAACGGGGCTTCGGTTTTAACTGGAACGAGTGGTAATGCAGGGAGTTTCTGTTTACCAGCAAATATTTGACATGAGTAATAGGCACGTACTTTGGCATTGATGTCTGAGAATAGTTTCGAACAATAGTATCCGACCCTCAAGATTTTATAGGCTGTGGCTCTCCATGCATGGTGTCCTCCACATATTCCTTCATGAAATTCTTCTATGACCCATGGAGTTTCCGACTCGACCATACAGACCAATAAGAACCCGAGTGGATCTTTCCAGTATAGTTGATTTTCGGAGATGCAATATTTTACAGCGTGGAGTTTTAAGGTCTTGTATTTGGCTGGTGTTAGTCCGCCTGGACACTTCAGGTTTAACAAATAGAAAACTATATCCTTATACCAGCTGGAGGACGTGAATTTTCCTTCAACCTTGCTCAGATAAGTTTGGTCATCTGGCTCTTGCAAACATGTGCCTCCGTCTTCCCCTTGTAGACAATTTATGTCAAGTTTTCTAAGGTTCGACTCAGCCAAGAGTTTGGCTAGACCCTTTCCCTTTACCAATTTAGTTGGATTGATTTCCAGATCAAATTCTTGTATTTTAGCGAGCCAGCATCCCCATTTTCCATCACTATCGGGCTGTACCAATATATCCTTCACAGCACTGGTTGGTACGTACGCGATAATTTTTGAATGCGGGATGTAAGTTCTGAATGCTTTTAGCGCTTTCACCATTGCGTACGCCTGTTTTTCCATTATATCATATTTTAGTTCGGGGTCTCTAAGGATTTTTCTAAAAAATGCGATGGGGCGCTCAAAACCTTCATCATCTTTTTGCAGTAACACCGCGGCGATAGTATGTTGAGAAGAAAAAGAGAAGATGAGGAAATCCTTCAACTAATC
Organism: Picea engelmannii; assembly: GCA_009831015.1. Classification (NCBI taxonomy): domain Eukaryota; kingdom Viridiplantae; phylum Streptophyta; class Pinopsida; order Pinales; family Pinaceae; genus Picea; species Picea engelmannii. Next base: position 300,117 of record ML795993.1, read on the forward strand.
CAGGCTTGTTAACACAGGTGCCTCACTGATAACTTTTTTAATACGTTCGAACGACGCTTTAGCCTCGGTGGTCCAATTTACTATGCTATATTTCTTCAACATTCCCGTGATCAATTTGACAATCTCAGCAAAATTTGGTATAAATCTTCGTAAAAAAATTATTGTACCTAAGAAAGCTTGAATTTCTTTAACGTTCCTAGGAATGCTGATAGTTTGTATCGCTTCAACCCTCTTAGGATCAATCTTGATTCCATCTTTAAATACGATATGTCCCAAAATCTTACCTTCCTGCATAGTGAAATGTAATTTCTTTGGGTTTAAGGATAGACCATACCTACGGCATTTTTCAAAATTCTGTTTTAAATGGATCAAATGTTCTTCATCGGTTTTAGAAAAAGCCGTTAAATCGTTGAGGTAAATTACCACGAACTTATCTCTTTCTCTGATGAAGGATATATCCATGGCGCACTGGAAGGTAGCCCCTGAATTCATTAAACCAAAAGGCATTTTATCGTACATGAATGTACCCCATGGCGTGGTGAAAGCGGTTTTTTCTCTGTCATGCTCGTTCATGGCGATTTGGTTGTACCCAGAAAATCCATCTATCATAGACATCCGATTTGCTCCAAATACCCTTTCTTGGACGTGGTCCATTTTAGGAAGCGGATAATTATCCTTAAGAGAGGACCTATTCAAATTCCGGAAATCTACACACAGTCTGATTTCCCCATTCTTTTTTCTGACAGGGACCAAATTCGCCACCCAGTCTGAGTATCTTAAAGGTACAATTATTTTCGCATCTAAGAGCTTTTTTACTTCTTTTTCAATGACAGGCAACAAAATGGGGTTAAACTTCTTGAGCTTCTGCCTAAAAGGCTTAACTCCGAGCTTCAAGGGTATTTTGTGCTCAATTATAGAAGTATCATATGTTCGAAGTTCATCATATGACCAGGCGAAAATATCTTTATACTATCTGAGTAAGTCTCTATACTGGTCTTTTACCTTAGGAGGAAGGAATTTAGATATTTTTACTATCCTGGAATCTTTTTCAGTTCCTATGTTGCAATCCTCTACCTCTTCTGGTTGGGGTTGTAAAGTGGACTTCACATGTATGTCGTTCTGATCGAAGAGTCTTTCCAAAGGAATTAAGCCCTTCAAGATTTGGTTATTTTTGAGGACCAACACTCGATGATCTGCTATTTTTTCTCGGAAGGTTTCAAGATCTTCATCTTCTTGCATAATCCACCTTGGGTCGTTTTGGTTTTCTTGATCTGGATAGGTTTCCGAAAACTCACCTATTGCTATAATAAATTTCTGAATTTGTTCGTCGTCTTCAAAAACCTGCCAATGTCGGACATTGTCTAGTATAGAGGGTTTATATCTGATTTCAATATGATATTTCAGTTTAACATTCGTGGGAGGGGAAAAAGTCGAAACTGCCTTAGCCAGTGCGTCAGCATGTAGATTCTTTGTTCGAGGAATAAAATGGACTTTTATAGATGAGAAAAAATTCTCCATTAAATCCTAGGTGAAATTTCTATACGTTCTCAATTTGGGATGTTTGGCTAAGTATTGTTAGTTTACTTGTTTTACTATCAATTCAGCGTCACCGTAAACCTCCAAGTTTTTTATATTTAACTTCTTGGTTGCCTCTAAACCTAAGATTAATGCTTCATACTCACATACATTGTTGGTGTAATCTATGTCCCACTGCAAGCAATATGAGAAAGGAACGGTAAACTTACCTTCAGGTGCTATCAAAAGTATACCAGCACCAGCTCCTTCAGAAGATGAAGCGCCATCGAAGTACATTTTCCAGAGACCATTTTTGCACAGTTCTTCAATCAAGGGGATAAGATCTTCTTACTTCATATCAAGTTCTTCTAGACATCCATCTAAACCATCATCAAAAGATAATATGCAATTCCCCAGATCTTGGTCTGCAACGTAAATGGGAAAGTTGTTTGGATTCTGAGGATCACTGACAGTATACGCCAATCTAGTTTCTCGGTACAAACAGGTAAACTGACCACCGAAAATTGGGATTGTGGCATATGACATGTCCATTTGTAGAGAACCCCCCAACTTGGCTCCCCATGATCTGGATAACAACATACCATATTTGGGGGGAATATCTGCAATAACCACATCCATCAGGATACTCTTGACCGGGACCTGAGCCAGGGTAACTACCAGATCTTTTATCATTCCCATACATTTAACCTTTCTTGAATCAAACGAGTATAGGTCTCCGTAGGGTCTAGTGATCTGGAGCCCCAGCCTCTCCATTATAGTTTTGGGCATAACATTATGTGAATCCCCGGAGTCTAGCATGCAATTATGCAGTAACTGGTCATGTATATTGAGTGTGATATAGAAAGGAGCGACGTTGTCCTTGAATCCCTCAAAATGAGGACCAAAGGTGATGTTAGGTCTGTCATCTTCCATATGGATAACGTCAGAGTGACTTTATGGTTCATAAACACCCATCACTTTGGCGATTTGCTTCCGATAAGTGGGGTTTTTGGCTAATTCTACCAAAGGAATCAGTATCTTGATTTTATTTAATTCGTTTTCAAAATTGTAAGATGTATTGGCCTTGTCCATTTCTTTGGTTAAGACTTCCAAGCTTTCTCTTTCCAACTTGTTTGTCTGGATCGCTTTATCACTTGTGACCTTAGTCGCAGATGTAACTTTATCTATCGGCCTTGTTTCCATTGTTTGGATTTCATCTTTTTTCACCTCAGACTCTTGAGTCTTCGTTATCTTGACTTTATTGTTGGGTAACAATGTCTCTTTCAAAGGAGGTTCATGAGATTGATCCCTTGGAAATATTTTTTTAGGTTGGTCAGTTGAGGTGGACTTATTTTTTGATCTTAGATTGTATCTGGGTTGAAAATCAGCCGCAATCATTTCTGTTTCTGGTTGAGATACGCAGAGGTTAGTATGATCACCTTCTTCTTCTTCATTAGATGGTTGAGGAGTATTTAAGGATTTATCATAGTCTTCCCTGGTCAGGAATGGCTGCGAACACTCATCACCGAAACATGCAACTTCATCTTCTGAATCTCCCAAATCTTGGAGGTCATTTGCTCCTATAAAATTTTCATTTTTTAGTGGAGCTTGTATTTTTTTATCTTCATTTTTTATTTGCCTTGGTTAATTTTGGAGATTTGGGTTTCTCCTGAAGTCCCTTTTGTTGGAAGAATCAAATTTAGCCTGATCCAACTCCATCCTAGAGATTTTGTTGGACAGATCTTTAATTACCCGAACCATATCATCCACTCTGTCGTCAGTGTATCTATTTGACCCGGAAGGACCAGCTGGTTCCCTATAGCGTCTATTTTCACGATTGACTGTTTCTATTTTAGCCTTTAACTTAGATGAAGCCATCATATTAGATTCTATTTCGATGACATTATCTTGCATTCTATTTAGGGTTGCACCTCTCCTTTCTCACAAAAGCAATGTAAAATCAGGTTCGAAATCTCTCGCAAAGGTTACTTTGGCTGAGGGTTCAGAATGTTTAACAACAACTGGAATTTTATTATACAGTTTGTTAAATCTCAAAATAAATTCCATCACTCTTTCTGAGTTCTTTTTCTTCAGAGACCCAAACTTGGTAAGGTAGTATAAGTGATCCTTTCGCTCTCCCCATTGTCTAAGGAAAGCATCTTCCAAGGCGTTATATGTTCGAATAGACGTTGCAGGAAGACTCCGAAACCAAGTACGGACCTGTCCTTCAAAGGTTTGAAAAAGTAGTCTTGAATAGACATCTTCATGCTCAATACCGCATATGTCTGCGAAGTAGTCAAAGAAGTTTATATGCTCGGCAGCGGTTAGATCTCCCTCCCCAATAAACTTAGGAAGATTTTTGATGTAGTTGTCAGGTAAATCATGAAGGGGAACGGGTAAAACCAGGGGAGCATATCTTACTGCTACTTTTGCAAATACTCTGGGAGGAGGGACATTCAGATGTCCTCCACCTCCTCCTCCGACACCTGCCATTGATTTGGGAGTAGGAAAGGAGGGTGTAAAACACTCTTTTGATTAGGTGAAACTGGGAAGTTCTGCCGAAGAAAGGTTGGTGTGTTAAATGACGACGATCTTTCCAAAGGGCCTTTACCCTTGTTTATAGATTGGAAAGTCCGATGTGGCTCACTCCCGAATTCTGAGTAGTTTGCTTCTGGATCTTTGGTATCATACAAAGGGCTACCAGAAGAAGGAGGTTCTGAAGTGGATTTAGTCTTTAGAAGTGGATTTTTAGGTTTATTAATTGAGGCGGTTGTCTCAAATGAGCCTCTCGCTCTTAAGATCTTTTCAGGATTATTAACAGGTGTAATCAGATTGCCATATGGGTTCTGTCTGGTATGCCTTCTACCAGACACCAGTTTGTGTTTTAGTGGAGTCACCAAGTGAAAGATTTGAACAAGCCTTAAAACGGTGTGCACTCTATGTTCACTATCAAAGAGTAACACTATCAACGAAATAGTTTGTCATTTTCCCAGGGAAAAGATTTCGTAACTTCGCTCCCCGACAACGGCGCCAGAAAGATGTTGTTCCTGAGTCTGTACTTAAGGCTCAAAAGTACAGTGTCAAGGCATCCAAAAGTATGAAAGGTTGATAAAGGATTATACTAACCTTCGGTATAGGAAACTTAATGAAAATTTCTACGTTCTCACTGCCTAGCTTCCCACTGTTCCTGAATAGCAATATCTTGTTCAATGGCTGCCCATGAACGTTCCAATTCCTCCTGGGTGTTCGCAGTTCTAAGGATGGTGTCGAAGAGATTTAAAGTGATATGTATTTGATTAGAGAGTCTGGGTTGAATGTTAGGTTGAGTTGCTGCAGGGACAGTCATTGAGGAACAATACTAGTATGGAGATGATTTTTAAAGAGAGATTTTATTTGTTGTTTCGATTCGGACGAAGTAAAAAGAAACTTTTGCATGAAAAATGAAATAGTAGTGCAAATTAAAGGCCCTTTCCTGTAACTGTATTGTTTTTGGTAAAAATAATGTGAGATGGGAGAAAAACATTTATCTGTAGATGACGCAAGGTTCCTATTATTGGAAAACTTACATATACATAGAAGGAGAAATTGACATGAACATAATTGACATAGTGTAAATAAACATAACATTTTGTAAATGTCAATTGGTCTTACACTAGCTGATAGCTGGTGGAGAGGAAAGACAAGAGACAATTACAGAAAAGATGAATTCCCTTCACTATAGTAGTGGTCGTACTAAATTATAGTGACATACATCAATTATGTAGAGCAAAATGAAAAGAAACAAAAAAAATAACAAAACAAACTTGCAATACAGTCGTGACAGAATCGAGAATATTCAAATTTGCTTGTATTAACTTCCTTCATGCAAAAACTCTATTACAATTGATCTCCGAAAAAGTCCAGCCCTGTTCTCTTCTTTTTGTGATCTATTTATACAAGATTGGCCTCTCAGTTCAGAAGAGCGAAATTACTCCATCTGTCCGAATCCATTTTTCAAAAAGGTGCCAGGTGCTTGTTTTTGCTTATATTTAATACATATGATACATTTGTCCCAAAAAATGAAATACAAGCTGTGAAGGTTTTGCATTGACAGATGGGGGGAACGAGATAAATTCATTTCACCTATTCTATCTTCAAGAAGTGCTAGGTGCCTGTCCTCGCATGGATTCAGTGTACATGATACACTTGTCCACAAACTGGGTCAAAAGTTGTGAAGGCTTGGCCTGACAACGGGCTTCGGCAAGATAACACTCTCGGGCCAACTGTGGAAGCTTATCATTTATTTGTATATCAACGAGTTCAAGGGCGTCAAGTTGTGCACTAGGCTGAATCAAATGTTTGTAGATTTGAGCTGGGTCTACCCTGTCCATCTTGGAGATTTCCACTGAACTTCTCTCATTCTCCTCCTTTATGTCGAGAGAAATCCGATCTATATTTATCTGCCTTAGCGCCTCTGTGTCAGCTCCGATTTCTATCCCCAACTTCTCACCATTTATGTTATTGACGGCCTCTTCTAACGAATTTGCCACTTTTTGAGCCTGCTCTTTGCTTAAAGTAATATCCTGTTCCCAATTCTTTAACAAGATATTACCCCTAGTTTTTTCAGCAATGGTAAGCCCGGGAGGCCCTGAAAACCTGTTGTTGGTCGCTATCACTGCCTCTTGGAAAGCGACCTGAGTAGCTTCTGCATTCCTTTCTTTGTTAATCAGATTCTCAGAGATTCGTTGTATTAACAAGAAGTCTTCTCGAATCTCTCCTACTTTGTTGAGCATGCTCTGTTGAGTAGAGGAGATCCTACTCTGAATATCAGTTGCTCGAGATTTAACGATCTCGATGTCAGCCGCCTTGCTTTCTGTGACCTCCAACTGAGTCTGCAGCTGTGCACTCGTATCCCTCTGCTGGCCTGATTGTACCCGACCATCTCGGATTGTAGAATTTGCTTGTTCCAGTTTGGTCTTGAGGACTTCAATTTCTTTCTTGTCGGCCAATCGGGCCAACTTGATTTCTCCGCTTGCTTGACTCTTAGCGCTTTCTGCTGCTGAAGCCATCCTAGCCTCAAGAGTCTTGATCAGGCGATTTTTTGCTTTGAGCTGCTTCTTTAGCATTTCAACCGAGAATTGATTTTCCGTCGCATACGCTCCTAGCGTTCCTGCGATTTCCGTGTCAAATTCATCTTTCTTTTTATTCATCCCATCGGTCATCACTTTGAAATTTTTAACAGTGGACCCTCCCTTTTGATAAAATTCTCTCTTTACCACAACTTTCCTCTTTTTTACAAAGAAGAATTCATTAGGAGGGAGTTCCTCTGCCCTTATAGGTCTCAGATATTTACCGAAAATCCATTCTTCCTGTATGTTTCCTTGCGCTGACTGCAAGGGTGTGACAGAGGTGATGCGCTACCTGATCTGCTTCGCAGCCTTCCCTGGTGTGCTGAGTGGATCTTGCTCTTTCGGGGGATCATAAGTCTTCGTCCCTTCTTCCAGATTCTGAGTTTCTGGTGGGTCTGTGTCTTTTATTTCCACCTCTGGATTATGCTCCTTAGGAGGGTCAGTAGTCTCAATTTCTGTTACGGGATTCTCCTCCCACTCAGGACTCTTCTCCTTGTTTGGATTCTTCCCCTTTTCGGGATTTTTCTCCTACTCAAGACTCTTTTCCTGCTCCCCTTCTTGATGTTTTATGGGGTTAGAGGTTTGCCCCTCAGAATTTTTGGGCTCTTTTTCTTTATCCTTGGAAAGTCCCAGACCTCCTAGCACCACAGGGAGACATCGTTTCCTATGCTCCTGAAATTTTAAAACTGAGGCCCTGTCTTCGGGTGCTAGGGACCTGATTCAAAATTTCACCTCCGAATAGGATCTTGCCCCTCGGAAAACATCGTCCGAGGGTGAACATTCATGCTCAACCCTCTTTAATCCACAATTTCCCAAATGAGTGCTTACAATTCCCTGAGGATCATGCTTCTTGTACTCGATAGAGACTAATCTCAAGTTCTCAATGGCTACAGCTTCAGCCTTAGCGTGTCCAAAATCTAATAAGGAATAGGAATTTAGTCGAATAGGGAAAAATGGCCATACCTTCTTTGAGGACGCTTTGAGCTCTTTGCTCACTCCGCCGATTACTGTTTGTCGAGCAACCTCGCGACAAGCTAGCTTGTCGGGGATGAATTGTGGTAGCGCCAGAGGAGTAACAATAGCTCCAAATACTCTCAAATAGGATAATTCCTCTTCCACGTACCAGTCCGCGATACAGCTCAGATTCTCAGCAATGACATCTGAGATGCGGGGTGGAAAAAGACCAAAAATGGCGATGTGAAGGGGCACCATCATCTAGTTAAAAATCTCATAAATAAACTTGTTCGCATTATTTTCCCACAGCTTATCGTGGTACTCATGAATAGTCTTCTCTTGGGTTGGACTTCAATCCCAATTCATCAAAGGAAAAGGCATCATGGAGCATATCGCATCCATGATATACGCAGACATGAAGAATCTGGATGGTTTCTTGGCTGCTTTCTGCTCTCGGTACTCGGTGACCTTGTTGAACAAATTATCGGAGAGAATTTTTTCCCAATTGAATGAGGAACCTTCTGCGACCCAAAAGATGAGAGGTACCCACTGGACGTAAAAATGCACGGTATCCTCCCAACCGAAAAGTCGACAAGTCATCATCGCCACATACATATATTTTGGCTCCAACGAAGAAATTGAATACAAACCCTTGTCGTTCACTCTGAATGTCGAGGAATGAGACACCCAATCCTTTATCAAGCCTGGCATGGTTTTGTCAAATTCTTTGCACTCCTTCTGTTTGAAGTCCGCCAGGAATTCTTTGCCATATGTGTGCTCAGAGGTTGGTGGGAGTTTATACATAGACTGGATATGCTCGGGCCTAAAAGTCCCAACCATGGATTTTCGGTCATTTAAGATAGTTCTGGAAGGTAGGTCGACGTGATCCAATGCCCATCGGATCATGTCGTAGTATGGGAGCAACCGAGGTTTGGTCGCCACCAGGTGCATCCCCGACTGAACAATTGTCTTGTACTTAGTGTTCATGACATCCTTCACAATATCATAGTTATAGTCATCAGAGTCTGAAAAATTTACCAGCTCAGATTGTAGAATGTTTGAAATAGACGACCAAGTGGATACTGAGCCACTCGTCCGGGGCGAAGTATCTGAGACGTTGTCCGGACCCTGTGCCGCAACCTCGACGTTTTCTTTCGCTGGTCTCCTTGGTGCCATAGCTGAAGCTTGTTGTTTTGCTCTTCTGCAGTAAACTTGTGTATACATGTGGAAATGAGTATCCTCGGGGAAAGGCGAGCTCTATGCTTTAATAAGAAATGTTTTTAAAAAATAAAACGAAATCTCGTATATGTTTGAAAATTAGGTACCTTTGACATAAGTCTGTCAAATCGCCAATAAAACCAAATTTATTGAAAAAATCCGATCTTATTTTCTTCGTGGATTTACCCTAATTTCTCATTAATGTCATCAATACTGGGCGGCTTGACAGGTACTCAGGTTATGGAGAGTAAATAAATAAATACCTCGTGAAGTGTGCTGACCTTGAAGCGCGGGACGTATTCTGTTTAATTTTAAAGTATTGCAAATCTTAACGACTTAAAAAACTTCCTCGCCTTTCGTTGCATCGCGAACTTCGTTTTCGCATTTTGACCCTTTAACTCGTGATACTGCGAGGGTCGATTTTAATGTAATCAATGGTATTCGTGATTGGCGGATCCTTAATAATATGATTAACTTAATCGCCATATCGTGACTCGGGAATTCGAAGACAAATTTTTAGGAGAATGATATGCCGAGTCGCGATATCGCGATGCGGCGATAATTAGGCTCGAATTAAGAGAAGGAAATCTTAGATTAGGCGATTAATTAATATTGATATAATTATGTCGCAACTTCCTGAATCGGATTTTTGGATACCTTAGCTTTATGAAAGAAAATGCCGAGCGGCGATGTGCCGAGAACCAAGTTTAATCGTAGTTAGTTTTTTACCTTTAGTTATCAACCAAGGTTTTCACAAAAGCTATCGCATTCTCAGCTATTGGGGTTGTAAGAACAAAAACTTGTCCTCGACAAATGTTGAGGCTTGAAATACCGACGATGCCTAATCAAGGGTTAAAGGTTTTACTACAGTCAATGCCTTAGGTGAAAAATTTGAAAAACGAGTTCACAGTTTCGCGACTCGGGACTTGAGAATTCAAAAATCAAAGCGTCCGACTTGCGATATCCGAAAATAAAACAAAAAGGCAAACATATTAGCGAAAAATGAATCTTTTCTTTTGAAAATGAAAAATCATTTCCATTCAGACGACAAGATTTCAGAGTCTCATGAATTTGGAAGGAAAAGAAAAACAACTTTGGATCTCAAGTATCAAACGTGTAAAATTGCGCGAGGTGAAAAAACAAGGGCGGCTCCAATACTACCAATACATTTGGCATGAATAATCCACCTCTATCCTCCGAATTCATACCCATAGGAGGTCAGATTCACACTTTGGGCAACCCCCATCCTGGATCCAATCCAGCTGGGAGTAATTTTTATAACCCCCAACAAAACATTCCTACTGGAATGATGCCCAACCAACCTTTTATGAATCAGCCCAGAGGAGGGCCTTACAATATCGAACAAGGCCATGGTGCTTACCTAGAAACATGGATAGGATGCAACTCCTCAAACATAATCTTTCCCGGGAGCTTGGGGCCAAATGCTGCAACCCCGTCTCCCTTTTCTGGCCACACTTAAACTACCAGAATTGTCTAAACTAATGAATGACCCTGTGAGTCATGATCCTACATGGACTCCCATCCCCACCAAGATTTCTTTGGACATCCCAAAGTTTGAAGGTAAGAATGGTGAGGATCCTGGTGATCACATTACTACCTTTCACCTATGGTGCTCCTCAAATTCCCTTAATGAAAATTTTATTCGGTTAAGACTGTTTCAATGCACCCTCATTGGGGTTGATGGAAAATGGTATATCGAGCTACCTAGAGGGGCATATGGGACCTTTATTCAGCTAGTGTTGGTCTTCCTTAACCACTTCCAATTGTTAGTTTGTTATGATGCTGGCCTAGAATGTTTGTCGACTTTACGCCAGGACACTGCCACTTATATCTCAGATCATATCTAGGAGTGGCGTAGATGAAAGAGGTTGATTAAGACCTCCATACCCTCGACCTTTCTATTAGAATGGTTCCTTAAGTCTTTTCACCTTCCTATCTCAAAGGATGTTGCTACTATTGAGGTTACCATTGAGGAAGAAGCGATCTTTAAAGCCCAACAAGTAGATCTGATATATGATTAGTATCAGATGTTATACCACATTCTTTCAGATGCACCACAGTGAACTTATGACTCTATACAAAATCTCGGACCTCATGCCAATGGAATTGTAGGCTCCACCAGTGTAAAATCCATAGACTCGGTGACAAGGAATTTTAGAGAGTTGTCTCTAAACTAGTCTGCAAGAGGTCCAAATTTTGTCTGTGTCTTCCAACCCCACTCAATCGATGGATGTACATTCTGTGCAATCGTCAGCCAACCCAAATGGTAACCAAACAATAGGTGGAAATAAGAAGAAAGGATGTAATAATCGTGAGGGTGGGGAAAATGGTAATAAAGCCAAGGACAATGGCAATAATGAGAGGATGAATAATAATGTTGGAGATGGAAAATGAGAAAGATGTAAGGTGAAATTTCCCTATAATCTTTGTAATAATGACCAACTTACTCATTTATGCCCCAAACTTGAGGAAGTTGCGAGGCTATTATCTCTACCACCCGTCGTGCTAACGAATCCTTTTCCACATAACCAACACATGGCCTCAAGCTCCTCAAACACTAGAAATGTGGTTTGTGGGAGTCAAAACCCATTGTTGCAAGATGACGACCGTTTGTGTATCAATATGGTCGATGAAAAATTTAATGTAGCCACTTGATCTTGAGATTATAGCTCTTCACAAGCTATTTCTGGCCTAGAATCACCTCCTCCTGCTCCGGAGATGAATTTACAGATTGAAAAACTAGATCCATCACCTCATATTTATAAAGGAGGACTCAAGCGCTCTACCCACAATCCAAATGCTAGAGCCGCCAAGAACTACTCTATTGTTGAGGACATGGGTCAAACCCCTTGTGTGATGTTGGCTTTGGAGGTATTCCATATGTGTCCTTCATAGAGGAATGCCTTACTATCTACATTAGGAACTCTAGAAACCAGTGGCTCAAAATTTATCAAGTTTGACATCATAGATGTGAAGCCTTGCTTGCCTTACCATGTGGCATTCCAAATCCGCATGGATTACTCAAAGTATACCATCAAACATGCGGTTGTTGAAGAAGGCATTGCTACATGTGTGATGTCCCTAATCTATTGAAAAGCTCTCGATTCTTCGACTCTTTCTAAGTCATCAAAAATGTTGGCTAGTTTTGACATTCATTTCTTTCACCCTCACGATATTCTTCCTGCCTTTCCAGTCCAGTTACGTGGGAAGACAGTAGAGGTGGAGGTGGAGGTCGAGGTAGTTGATGCACCTCTTGATTATAACTTGTTACTAGGATGCAATTAGACCTATGCTATGGTCTTCGTCGTATCGTCCATCTTTTGTACTCTTTGTTTTCCTCATGAAGGGAAGATTGTGACAATCGACCAATTATCCTTTGTGTACTCTAGTCCTAATGCATCTATTGGACCATCGATCCCTGTGATCGAAAATTCTCATTCGACAACTGATATTATTAGTGTTGAAATGTATTCTTCCCTTATGGGTACTTTCGACTTCACGAGACTGATTCATCACATTTACGCCATGTCCAGTAGGAACGTTTAGACAAGGAGTTCCATTCCTTTCCGCACTTCCTATTTTAGTGATTGTTGGACCCTACCTTCCTCGACTGCATCTTATGAGGGTTAGCCACATACTAGAATTACATCACCAAACTCGTCAAGTCATGTTGAAATCATGTCACTAGCCACTGCAAGTCATGTTGGGGGCATTCATACGATTGAGAATCCTAGATGTGTAAGATGCTAGCCCAATTTCCTTTGTAGGCTTTGCAAAGGAGACCACCTTACTCGTTTGTACCCTACTACTGTTGTGGTAGAAGAAGTGTGGTCCTTTCCTGGGGGCCCTTTGGGTTCTGAGTCATCTTTGACTTCCCAACCTTCTTTGTTTGATATAGAATTCATGCCGATGCAATATTCGGTTGACACCCCTCTTCCTTTAGGGGTTGATGCATCGCTTGACCTTGTTGTCTCGCATCTTGTTCAACTAGCGGTCGTGTTGATGCAATCTTCGATCGACACCACTCCTATTTTTGGGGGTAATGCATCTCTTGACCTTGTTTCCTTGCATCCTATTCAACCAATGGTTGAAGAAGTGGTCGTGTCGATGAAATATTTTTCCGATCCCACTCTTCTATTGGAGAGTGACAAGCTTAAGGAAGTGACATTACCGATGCAATATTTGGTCAATCCCACTCTTCTTTTGAAGGGTTATGCATCCTTTGTCCATATCCTTAGCATTTCTTGTTCTGTACCTTCTTCACTAGGGAGAATTTTAATCTCTCAGAGTATGCTTCCTACAAGTCCTAGGGTGGTTTCCTTTGATTGGAATGATCTTGTAGAGCCTCGACTTCCTTCTTCTACACACTTCCATATAAAGGGAATTCTTCGATAAATTGTGGAGAAGGTAACCTTTGCAATTATTTTAACCTCCTCGACTTGGAAAGCTTTGGGTCTTCCCAAGCTTGTGTCAAATCTTTGTAAGTTGTTGACCTTTCATAGAAGTCCTACATAGGATCCTTGGACTCCCCCATTACATGTTGTTTAGAACAACATCCACAAGTCTGATTTAAGCTCTTTTCCAACTCGTATAAAAAAATGAAAATATTTCTGAGTGAGTTGTCCCTTTCACACTCATTACTTTGGACTTGAAAGATAGTGAGTCTTAGTTAAGCTCTTTTCTGACTCATTTTAAAAAATAAAAAATATTTCCGAGTGAACTTGTCTCTTTCACACTCGTAAATTGGATTAGAAAGGACATCTATTTGGCACAAGTTTATCCTTTTTCTCACACCAAGTAGACTAAATTCCATGAAAAAGGACTTTTTTGGGGTTAAGTTGGGATTGCATCTCATGCCCTTGCTTGCAGTATTGAGCCTATAGTCGATTCTCACTTTGCGTTATAAACCATTTGCCTCAACAGTTTTTGCATCATCAACCAAATAGAGCCTCGTTTTTATCCTTCACAATTTGACACCCTATACCTAGGAGGGAACATTCCCCCGAGTTTCCATCTCTCGTATGCATCTCCTTTCATTGAGAATAGGTATGTTCCACTACTAGAACTTGTTTTTCTTACTTGCAACACTTGTTTACTCCTTTGTATCATAACATTCATTTATCTATGAAAAAACAAAAAAAGACGGGTGGGAAAAGAGTATTATCTTATATTTACAGTAGTCGTATAACCTTTGAACATAGCACAAAGTTATAGAGTCCATTCATCATCATAATTTTGGGATTAGGATGGCCTTAAGAAGTTGAGCTCGTTACAGAGTCTTCTCTACCGACCGGTTACTCTTCTAGTCCCTATAGATATTTTCATTGATGCCTCCTGCATCTCATGGTTTCATCATCGGGTCTATGTTTCTCGAGTCCTCCATATGTATCATGCTCTTGTTCAAAGGAAGTCTATCAACTTGTGTCGACCACTTCTTAGAACTCTTGACTTTGCATGTCAGCCATACCCTCAATTTGTCTCAGAATCATATGATACTATAGTCCTATCATGCACCCTGGTCCTACTTTCATCATTGGTAGCTAACATTGAACCCAACAGTTGACACTTTATCATTGGTTGTTGACTGGGTGGTTTCCCTTGTGTTCGACGATAAGACATCGATTCAAACATTGGTATTCATGCAATGTCTTGTATTCCATTAGCCTTATTGGTGGTTTCCTCGCCTTTGTCAGTAGTTTTCATCATTGGATGCTATTCAGAGGGTGTTTTTCATGTACCACTTGAACTTGGTGCACAGGAAAGACACACAAGGTCGTTGGTTCATGAACATGTTCTTCATCCAATTTCCACTAAATCATGAAGCTCCTGCTTTGTACCTCATACTGACTAATGAGAGATTCCTTAATGCTCTCCTTTTAGTGGGTCTCCTTCCATCGACTTCATCTCATCTATTATGGAAATGAGACCTAGAGTCTTATGAGTGCCTTGAGTCTTGCAGTCATTAGTGTCAGGTTCTCTCACCATCGATAGTTGGGAATACATCAATGTCTCCTGATCGATAGATTCTTTAGGTGTTCAACATCGACTCCTCTATTCACACTTGTAATAATGTACTCGGTGCATTGATACCTACTTTCATTATCGGTAGGTTGTCTCATGTTTGTTAACGGTATACCTCAATGACCAATAATCAAACGATGTCTCATTGTGTTCGACCTCAACTCCTTTATTCACATGATGTAGACTTGCACCCATGTCGGATTGTGTAGAATACTTGAAGACACCAATATGTGGCCGCAACTTTCCTGAACTATTTCTTTCTTTTCATTGGACTAGTACCTATATGACTTTAGTTGTCATGGGAGATCATATTGTACTCCATTGTATACATATATCTTTAGATTGGTTTTGATACTAGTTCTACTGGGCCTTGTTCATGACTATGAAAATTTTTGGCATGTAACCGCATTTGTATTTTTCTATTCATGGCCACAGACACTTGTTTGGTATATTTTCACATGGATTTGTAGTGTAATTCTATTGGTAGCCATGTATGCAAAGTCAGTGAAAAATGTAATGAGAAACTAGTTCTTCCAACTGGTTCCCCATCACTCCACTTCTGGGTTGTTTATAATGTATTTCGGCCATCGCAGATACTCCTTTGACCTCACACATTAGGGGCCATCTGTTATAGCAATATTTCCTCACCCTATGCAATATTTCACAGAAGGCCTTTTTCCATTTCCCTATGCAGACTTATCATTCTTGTTTTTAAAATCTAGAGATAAAAATACATATTTTTCCACATGTACACATCTTGCCTACTATAAAACATGCGTATACACAGGCTGCTCCACTACAGACCCTGTACATCGGGATTTGTGCCAAAAAATGAAAATTAATGTCGAGTTTCCATATCATGATAAGATATCTATGATCCTTGGACTTCCTTATACTAGAAACATTTTGACTCGGCCCTTCAGTTCCATTTGAAGGCTATAAATGGGCCAATTCTGAGCTATGGAAAAGAGGAGAAAAAAGTCAACTTTGAGAGCAAAGTTACTCTGGAAAAATTATTTACTTCATATTGAGTCTGCATCCCTTTGTCCTTTAATTATGAACACAATGTTCAGTCCCCAAGATCTTCCCTTATTGATTGAGAACCTCATTGTTTCTCTTTTATGAGATTTCCTTTGGTGGAGAATTAAAGTGGTGGAGGCCCAACTGGAAGGAACTTAGTTTCTTGATTCCAAACCGTGCTGACACAAAAGTCTGTAATATTTTCACTTATGTTGATCATCTATTAATAGAAATACTCCTTTCTCGTCCAATTGATATCTTTCAAATATTTGAGTTATTATCCATGGGAGTATTTTTTATGTATATTAATGGATTACGCTATCTAATGTGCTAACCTTTTATATTATCACCATATGCTTGCTTTGCTTGGTTGTTGAGAACTAGTTGCAGGTATATAGATTTGGGTTAAAGTGCTCAACGATGGACTTCATCGAACATCTGGATGAGGTAGGCCTCTTTCTTATCTTGCTTGCATATTGGTTTATATAGCATGTTTTTGGGATAGATTTGATTTGTGCAGTCATTTTCGTTTGTTGTGGTTTACCCTGGCCATAGAGAGATTTTCCTTGTAACAAATATATGCTAAGTATGTAGAGATATTTAGTCGCTGCAAATTATATAAAACTAAAAGACAAATCACAATAAAGGAGCGACGCTTTATATTGATGGAAGGCCAAAGGCATCGGGAAATACTGTAGGGATTATTAACAGTACAAGACCTGAGACAACAAGAAAGCAACTCAATTGTATATTTGAGGGGCGTGAAGGAAATTGAATATTCGTATGTGTAATGAAAACAATAGCTACAGGGGAAGATTTTTTTATCGATTACGATTTTAATCGAATCAATGGAAGCACTATTATTATGGGATAAACATGTTCTACCAGTATACCAAACTTGTAATCAATGTTTTCCTTCTTATATATTTAACATACATTTTGATAACTCATGCTTCTTAGATTATTTTCTAACATTCTAAATTTTCATGCATCTTATAATGTGGCAGGGTGATCATGGGAAGGCATCGACTAGATCAGAGTAGGTATAACAATTATTTCATATCAATTCTTTCTTACAATGATTAAATTAACATGTTTATTTGTTGATGTAGACGAGCACACCATTGGAGCAGGATGATGTGTGGAATGAAATATATGATTCCACCAACCTGGTGGAAACAATTAAAAATTCCTTGAGAAAGGAAAACAAAGAATACATTGAATTGGATGGGTCTAAGACACTTACAGAGGAGGGAAAAAAAGGATGGAAATTTTAAGATGGGATATAGAACAACTTTGGGTAAGTACAATTTAAAAAAAATACTATTTGAGACACATATTGATTTATGGAATTTTTGTTTGATAAAATTATATGAGAAACACTCTAACATTTTCTTTCTATAGGCAATTTTGAATCTGATGGGATAACCTCATCATGGGGACATTGTTGGTCACAGTGATGCATAAACCCCAAAACATCCTAAGAAGAGCCACATATCTATGAGGCTATTTTTCTCTATCTTTGTGGATCAAAGAATTGAAATACCTAGGGTCCATGGGACACCCCCATCGTGCACGCTAGACTGTGCTCATGAGGGTCTACAGAGAGAATCTCATGATGATGTTGGTTATGCATAACCATAGCATTGTTATCCTGGGGAAACACATGTTCAAATCTCAAGAACACTCTCCATCAGCTTGTTGGTCGATGGAAACTTTGTTCCCTTGAATATACAACAAATCCTAGGTGTTTTTGAATATTTTAAATAGTTCATACCATTTGATTGAAACCTACATATTTCATATTATTTTAATCTAATTATCGTATCATTTTCCAGGAAACAATTTTTTTTACAGGACCTTGGATGACAAGGCTATAGAGATCTTCAAGCCCACCATTCACACATGGTGGAATGCCCAGAATAAAAATTTTAAAAATAATCTTATAGACCATATGGTTATCTTATTTGGTGATTTATTCAACAAGTCTAAAATCACCTTGAGGGTCAGTACCTATTTGAAATATGTCATAGATTAATATAAGGTTCAATTGAAAATGGACCCTAAGTATGATCATCCCCTGGCCATTATCAAGAGGGAATGGAAGAATATACAGGAGGATGAAAAGGAGAGTGCATTGAGAAGCGAAGAGAAGACACCACTTGTCCCTAGAAGGGAATATATGATATTTTGAATTGAATATGATGATTTTTTTTGGTTCTACAAAAAAAAACATGATACATTATAACATACTTGAAACTTTTCGTAGGATCCCAGACACATCAAAAGAAACAAATGAAATACTAGATAAACATGGGTAGCACAAACTTGGCCAAGGAAGTTACTTTAGATTAAAATCTAGAATTGTAAGTACCAAATATTTAATGTTAAATTTGGCAGCATCGACAGTCATTCTCCAATGAGAGGCCATATGGGCCACTCTGAGGCTAGCCAGGGAGATTTGGAGAATCAACCAGTCTTGTGAGGTATTGATAAAATCTAGGGGTAACATACAACCTCTATGAGTCAAAACAAAAGTAAAGATGAATGAGATGCTATGTGAGTCTAATGCAAAAGTCAGGGGGAATCTACAACCTCTGTGAGCATAGACAGTCTAGTGCAAAAGTGAGGGGGAACGTACAACCTCTGTGAGCATAGACACACTAGTGAAAAAGTTAAGGGGAACATACAACCTCTGTGAGCCTAGTCAAGCCTTGTGAGCCATGAGTAAAAGTCAACGAATCTAGCAAAATTTAGGTTGAATATAAAATTCCTATGAGCTAGAAACAAACGATATTCCTAATATTGAAAATGATGTAATTATATTGATCTAGTGCGTTGGCACGTGTAAACATTATCCACCATGAAGAGAATTTTGAATTGCCTTGTCAAGAGTTGTAGCTAAAGTATTGAGTCTAGTTCTATTTTAGTAATGTTGAGTTGCAACTAAAGTCTTGAGTCTAGTTCTATTTTAGTAATATTGAGTTGCAACTAAAGTCTTGAGTCTAGTTCTATTTTAGAACTAAAGTGTAATGTTGAGTTGCAACTAAAGTCTTGAGTCTAGTTCTATGTTAGAACTAAAGTGTAATGTTGAGTTGCAACTAAAGTCTTGAGTGTAGTTCTATTTTAGTAATGTTGAGTTGCAACTAAAGTCTTGAGTCTAGTTCTACTTTAGAACTAAAGTGTAATGTTGAGTTGTAACCAATATCAAGTCTAGTTATAAGTTTGAACTAAAGTGTAAATATGAGTTGTAACCAATCTCAAGTCTAGTTCTAAGTTTGAACTAAATCATAAAGTTGAGTTATGTTTAATGCATGCAATCAGGTTACTATTTCGAGCTTCCCCTCTTCCCCTCTTTAGCCTATATAAGAAGAGGTCAAACCCTCTCTTGAACACAGTTCTGCAACACAGTTTCCATATGCAGGTTGAGGGTGAAGTAATAGAGGAGCACATTAGTGATAAAGAGGTAGCATATCAAAGGTGTATTTCAGCAAGGTCTTGTAAGTCTTTGTCAGGTCAGAGTCATCTTGGCAAGCTCTTTGAGAGCATAACATTCATGGTGGATATTTGTAAGAGATCTTACATTATTAATGCAATAAAGGAATATTGTTTGTTGGGGTTTTTCTCCCTGTACAGGGTTTCCCTAGGGTATATGTGTTGTTGATATGCATATTTAGTTATCTACATAATTATTTCTATTCGATTATGATTTGGAATTGTTGAAGTATATTAAGTTGGAATCAAAGTATTGAAGAAAATAAAAGAATTAATCTGCATAAGTAATCAAGCTCATAATTTAACATGGTATCAAAGCTTAGGGTGTGTTAAACGTGTTGAAGTGTAGTATCAGGTACAAACAGATCCAAGAAATCTTGATTAAGTTTCCAGTGAGAGGAACATGGCATCCTCCATTTCAGTCAGGGCTAAAGATAGGCTCGAAGGAGCTACCAACTTTAATGTGTGGAAGCTCCATATAACAAATATCTTGCAAGAGAATGATCTTGAGAAGTATGTGACCATAGTGGTGGAGGAACCAATGGATAATGCAAGAAGAATGGCCTTTAGGAAGAGTCAAGAAAATGCCAAGTGAATCATCTTTGACTCAGTCAAAGACAATATAATTCTTGTAATGACTTTGTTGATGACTACCAAGGACTGTATGGATACCTTGGTGAATTTGCATGAGAAACAGGCTCCAAGTTAGAAGAGGACACTTAAGTAGAAGATTAAGTATTTGAAGATGGAGAAAGGTGAATTAGTGGCATCTTTCTGTTCCAGAATAGATCTGATCAGAGATTAGTTTTTCGTCAAAGGGGTGACAATGGACGATGATGATTTAGTGCAGACCATTTTTTACGGTCCTCCTTCTTCATGGGAGACCTTCTTATCTAGTGTAAGTGGGAGAGAGATTCAGCCCATGTTTGAGAGGTTATGGAATTATTTCCTCCAGGAGGAGAGTCACGTAGCTACCAAGAGCAAGCCAATGAAATAAGAGCACTCAAGTTTAGCATCAAGATTCAAGGGAAAGAAGAAAGGCACTTTCCAGAATGGCTCTCAGTGGAAGCCAAACACCAAAGGTACATTCAAAGGAGAGAATATTGATACATCTAATATTAAATTCTTTAGTTGTAATAATTTGGGTCATTTTGCTAAAGATTGTTGGTTTAGAAAGAAATTTCCTAGGAAAGGGAAACATCATGCCTCAACTGCTGAGGATGATGAATCCAAAAGAAATCAGAAAAGTCCTTCTAATGAGAAAGAAAATAGGAAAGAATATTATTTGGTTTCTTCCTTATCCAGTTTAGTTTCCAAGGGGCTGAAAACTTGGTTAGTAGACACTGGTGCATCAAATCACATGATAGGGTACAAGGAGATCGTCTCAGATTTTGAGAAAAAATATTTTGCAGAGCAGGTCAAGCTTGGGGATGAAAAATGTTACAATATAGAGGGAGTAGGTTCTATCTCCTTTATATTGGAATTTGGGGCTACACTTCATGTTGATGAAGTATTATATGTTCCAAGGCTCAAGAAAAATCTATTATCAGTCTCAACCCTTGAGGACAAGGGATATTGGGTCATCTTCAAGGACAAGAAGAAATTACTATGGGCTAAGGGTATCCACTTAAGTACAACAAAACCCATTGGAACTCAGTGGAGGACTGTACATCATGTCAGGACAGCCAGTTCATGCATTGGCTCATGATGCAACTAGCTCTAGCGAGTTGTGGAACATAAGACTTGGACATATTCATTACAAAGCTCTTCCAGATATACAGAACACGGTATGTGGCATGCCCTCTATTTCTCTTAGTAAAAATGAAATTTGTAAGGGATACATTCTAGGTAAAAATATAAAGAAACCATTTCCTAGGAGCTCGAGGCATCTTAGATCTAGTTCATTCTAATGTATGTGGTCCCATGTCATCTCCCTCACTCAATGGTTGTTTGTATTATGTCATTTTTGTTGATGATTACTCAAGAAAATGTTGGATATATTTTCTTAAAGCTAAAAGTGACACATTTGATAAATTCAAAGAGTATAAAGCCTTTATTGAAAACAAGATAGGGAAACACATCAAAATCCTTAGAATAGATAATGGAGGAGAGTTTGAATCTCTTCAGTTTGAGGATTTCTGCAAGTCAGCAGGAATCAAGATACAATTGACCATTCCATATAACCCTCAACAAAATGGTGTTGCTGAGAGGAAAAACAAGACTATTTGTGAGGCAGCGAAATCAATGATGTTTGACCAGGATTTGAAAAATTCTTTATGGGCAGAAGCTACCTCCACCTCTCTGTATATTTAGAATAGGTATCCACATGATATTTTGAAGGACAAGTTTCTTGAAGAAGTATTCTCAGGGATAAAAAATGAAGTAGGGCATCTAAGGATATTTGGATGTCCTATGTATATTCATGTCCCTAAGGAAAAGAGGACAAATATGGAACCCTTAGACAAGAAAGGGGTGTTTGTGGGGTACAGTGAGAACTCCAAGGATTACAAGATTTATGTACTAGGTCAAAGGCAAATAGAGGTAAGTAGAGATGTGACTTTCCATGAGGAAGCCACATTTAAGAAATCTAGAGAGCTTCCGCAGGATTCACAAATAGTTCATCCAGCTTCACCCTCTTCTGAAAATGAAGAGTCAGATGATCAGAGGGAGGAACCTCGTGAAGGGCCAAGTAATGAGCCCCTAGAACCTACTGAAGTGTTAGAAAGAACTCTTGAAGAACCTCCAGCAAAAAGGAAGCCAGGGTGGCTTAAAGAAATAGTACGAGAAGCAGAAAGGATAGTTGCTCCCAAAGGAACTTTCAGGGAAAGGAAGAGGCCTCATAGGTTTGGAGGCTATGTTGCACCGATGAGAAGAATTAGTGATGCTGAACCTTATTCATTTGAATAAGATGATAAATTACAAGTATGGAAGGATTCCATTCTCAACAAATACAGGTCTATTATAAAGAAAAATGTTTGGGACATTGAACCAAGGCCAAAAGACAAATCAATGGTTTCTTCCAAATGGATCTATAAGATCAAACATGCAGTTGATGGAAGTGTGGAAAATGTCAAAGAAGGATTTTTAGCTAGAGGCTTCACTCAAAAATAAGGAATCGACTATGAAGATAATTTTTCTCCTGTAGCCAGGTATACCTCCATTCGGGCTATTATTTCTTTAGCTTACATACTTGGTTGGAAGCTACATCAGATGGATGTAAAAACAAGATTCTTGAATCGAAAGATTGAATAGGAGGTCTTTGTGGAACAACCAGATAGTTTTATACTGCATAACAAAGGCACTCATGTATGTAAGCTAAGGAAGGCCTTGTATGGTCTTAAGCAGGATCCTAGAGTTTGGTATGACAGGATTGATGGCTTTCTTAAAAGCCTGGGCTTTCAGAAAAGTGATGCTAATGCAAATATATACTTCAAGGTAAGAGGTAACCAACCTGTTATACTAATCCTGTATGTTGATGATCTCTTTCTAACAGGAGATGAAGGGATAATATCCTGGTGTAAGAGGGATCTAACCTTAGAATTTGAGATGAAAGACTTAGGCTTGATGCAGTACTTCCTAGGATTGGAAGTGTGGAAAAGATAGGGTGAGATATTTTTGGCACCAGGAAAATACACAGTGGATGTACTAAAGAGGTTTGGTATGATGGATTGCAAATCCATGTCTACTCCGATGGTTACCAACTTGAGGAAGTTGCATGATTCTGATATAGGTTCAGATTTGGTGGATCCCACCATGTATAGGCAATTGATTGGATCATTGATGTACATGATCCACACTAGGCCAGATATATGCTATACAATGATTGCAATGAGTCAATTCATTATTCAACCAAGACAGAGACATTGGGTGGCATCAAAGCACATGTTGAGATATCTTAGAGGGACCATTGCTTATGGTTTGAGATATACGTCCAGTGGTGGTTTATTTCTACATGGGTATGTAGATATTGACTGGGCAGGAAGCCAAGTAGATCGAAAGAGTACTTCCAGATATTGCTTCAGTTTAGGATCCGCTATGATCTCTTGGTCAAAAAGGATGCAAGGATCCATTGCACCGAGTACAACAAAGGTTGAGTACATTGCAGCAAGTGATGCTAGCAAGGAAGCAGTATGGCTCAGAAAATTGGCTTCTGGGTTGTTTGTTGACAAGCTCAATATGACGATGGTTCACTGTGATAATCAAAGTTGCATAAAATTGACAAAGAACCTAGTATTTCATGACAGGTCAAAAAATATTGACATGAGGTACCACTACATCCGAGACTTGGTCCGGAGAAAAACTGTAAAGTTATAGTACATATCCACAAGCGAGCAGGTAGCTGATATCCTAACCAAGCCTCTGACCTTGAGACAGTTTCTGCAGCTGAGAATGACTCCCTCATTGAGAGGGAGTGTTAAATTTGGTAGCATCGACAGTCATTCTCCAATGAGAGGCCATATGGGCCACCCTGAGGCTAGCCAGGGAGATTTGGAGAATCAACTAGTCTTGTGAGGTATTAACAAAAGCCAGGGGGAACATACAACCTCTATGAGTCAAACCAAAATTCAGGATGAACAAGATTCTATGTGTGTCTAATGCAAAAGTCAGGGGGAATGTACAACCTGTGTGAGCATAGATAGTCTAGTGCAAAATTTAGGGGGAACGTACAACCTTTGTGAGCATAGATAGACTAGTGAAAAAGTTAGGGGGAACATACAAACTCTGTGAGCCTAGTCAAACCTTGTGAGCCATGAGAAAAAGTCAAGGCATCTAGAAAAAGTTAGGTTGAATATAAAATTCCTATGAGCTAGAAACAAACGATATTCCTAATATTGCAAATGATGTAATTGTATTGATATAGTGCGTTGGCACGTGTAAACATTATCCACCATGAAGAGAATTTTGAATTTCCTTGTCAAGAGTTGTAACTAAAGTCTTGATTCTAGTTCTATTTTAGTAATGTTGAGTTGCAACTAAAGTCTTGAGTCTAGTTCCATTTTAGTAATGTTGAGTTGCAACTAAATTCTTGAGCCTAGTTCTATTTTAGAACTAAAGTGTAATTTTGAATTGCAACTAAAGTCTTGAGTCCATTTCTATTTTAGAACTAAAGTGTAATGTTGACTTTCAACTAAATTCTTGAGTCTAGTTCTATTTTAGAACTAAAGTGTAATGCTAAGTTGTAACCAATATCAAGTCTAGTTCTAAGTTCGAACTAAATTGTAAAGCTAAGTTTTAACCAATCTTAAGTCTAGTTCTAAGTTTGAACTAAAGAATGAACCTGAGTTATGTTTAATGCATGCAATCAGGTTACTATTTCGAGCTTCCCCTCTTCCCCACTTCAGACTATATAAGAAGAGGTCGAACCCTCTCTTTAACACAGTTCTGTAACATAGTTTTGAAACACAATTTTCATATGTAGGTTGAGGGTGAAGTAATAGAGGATCACATCAATGATAAAGAGGCAGCATATCAGAGGTGTATTTCAACAAGGTCTTGTAAGTATTTGTCAGGTCAGAGTCATCTTGGCAAGCTCTTTGAGAGCATAACATTCATGGTGGACATTTGTAAGAGATCTTACATTATTAATGCAATAAAGGAATATTGTTTGTTGGGGTTTTTCTCCCTGTACAGGGTTTCCCCAGGGTATATGTGTTGTTGATATGAATGTTTACTTATTTTCATAATTATTTTTATTCGATTATGATTTGGAATTGTTGAATTATATTATTATGGAATCAAAGTATTGAAGAAAATAAAATAATTAATCCACATAATAAATCAAGCTCATAATTTAACATTTAATTCATATTATACATATCATCATGCAATTTTTACCTAATTGTATCCAGTAAGAAAAAATCCATATCTTATGCCATGCGATGCAGGGGAATACGATCAATAGTGATTCCATAAAAGAAGACTTGATGCTCGACTTCAAGTTCATCTTTCAAGTTGTAGTGGAAAATCGACAAAGGAAGGGATCACATACACAATCTATGTTGGAATGCTGAGAGGGGCAAGGGAGTGTGAATCAATATGAGAATTTTTACCACTTTTATCAAGAATATATATTCTTCAGCTTTATCAACAATGTTCAACAATTTATCATTAGTATTCAATATATCATGAACAATATAAATCAATAGTGCACAATAAAAAAACACATGAACAACGTACAACAAAATTTACATGGAAACCCAAATGGGAGAAAATCACGAAGCACTTTTTTATATATCAAAGACTACATTCATTGGAAGCACCAACTTCCCAATTCTCCAGCTACAACTGGAAGGAGGATACAACCCCCTATTTACAAGCTCCAACCTGAAGGAAGATGCAACTCCCTGAATTCTCTGGCTCCAACCAAAAGGAGGATATAACCCTCTGATTCTCAGGCTCCAACCTAAAGGAATCTCCAACTCCCTGTGTTTTCTGGCACCAATTAGAAGGATGCTACAACCCCATTTTCTTACCATGTCTTGCCACCCTGAAATATAAGTGTAGAGAAAACTTTCACTACCATTGATACTATCACTACCTCTAATAATCAACATGTAATCAACCTGTCACCGTCTCCAACTTGTCACTATATCCAACCTGTCGTTGTCTCTATCACTGTCTCATAAACTTGTGTGCCTATACCATACCATGCATCAACTGTGTACCAAGATCTCAACCATGTATCATATCATATACCATGAAGTATGCCTAAAGTATATGTCAATATCACAAATATACCCTTCTAGAAATAAACCATAACAGCCATATACCAAGTACCAAGGATATGTATCAAGCATGTATCAATGTCACCAAAATATAAACCTCAACCATAAACAACCATGTACCACGAGGCCCTCTAAAACATGCCTCAAGCATGTTTCATACCAATCATGATATAAGCCTCAAACAAGCATATAAAAAGAATACCTTTACTCATGAAGAATACTTGAAACATATCATCACATACCAACAGACCAACCTGTACAAATTATCTTCAATAAACAAGAGATGGCATATTCTTCAAGTTATTTTAACAGATCTACAACCTTTCCTCACTACAACTCACGTATATCCATGCCTTTATTCACTACAACTCGTGGATGTATGTGGCTTTCTTCACTGTAACTCACATATGACCTCATAAAGTTACCTTTTCTTCAGCTTCCCTTTGCTACCTCAAACTTTACTTCTTTAGACTTCGCTACCTCATATATACCACGAAAATATTTACCAAAAACACTTGAAATATAGATAAACATTGAACTTATGTGTGTGTTTATGAGAGAATTAATGTCATTGTATTTATACTTTTTCAAAGTAACTTCATTCCTTATTTTATGGCTTCTTGAATTTCTTATTAAAACCACTTTACCATTTCATTAATTGACTTGTCACCAACAAGGGTCTTCTTAACCATTCTTTGGGGCTCCCAACTTCACAAGGCCATAACTCCTCAACTGTGAGGAACCACATGGCAAGCCACCTATCACCAGAAATGAAATGATGAGGAATATGCATACATGAGTATGATACCTTCATTTACATTGTCCTACATGAACATTTTCTTTGATAAAGTTTGGGTTCCATAACCATACCTTTGGGGCTACCAAACTTCTTCAAGGTTTGACATCAATGACAACCAATCTTTCAACAATATCCCCCTTTGGCATTAACGGAAAATATGATGGCATGGAAATAGTCATACTCTTTCAAATGCTCCCCTTGTCTCTATGCATATGTTTTTATCTCTATTTCCATGCCTTTATTCTTTGTCTCCCCCTTTAACATCAATGACAAACGGTAATTCTCCTTGGCACTTCTCCCCCTATCTATAAACATATTCTTTCACTTCATGGTGCTTCCTCATGTAAATATCTGATGTATATGAAAAACATTCAAAAAAATTCTTTACTTGTATTCTTCACATCCTTTTCTTCTCTCCCCATGTCTTTGTTGGACACACCTACCACACTTAGAGGGGGGGGGGTGAATGAGTGTGGGGCTCTTTTTCCCAAAACTTCCCTCTTGCACAAAAACTCATCAATTAGC
>ML795993.1:353871-403782 GCA_009831015.1 Picea engelmannii
TAGCACAATTGTGAGGTTGAGGTTTACAGAGAACAGGGCAGTCTGATCCCTTCCTTTCTGAGCAGGAATCCCTAACCCAGTGTCTGGCTAGCACCAATAAAAGTCTACAGAGAACAGGGTGTTTTGGTTCTTTCCTTTCTGAGCAAGAACCCTTAACCCAATCCCTGGCTAACAAACTTGCATGGGTGAATGAAATCTACAGGAGACAAGGTGTTGTGATTCCTTCCTGTCTGAGCAGGAACCCTTTAACCAAATCTCTGGCTAGCACACTTGCAGCAGTAAATGAAATCTACAGAAGACAAGGTGTTGTGATTCCTTCCTGTCTGAGAAGGAACCCTTTAACCAAATCTCTGGCTAGCATACTTGCAGCAATAAATGAAATCTACAGAAGTTTAGGTATTTGGATTCCTTCCTGTCTGAGCAGGAACCTTTTAACCGAACCTCTGGCTAGCACACTTGCAGTAGTAATTGAATTCTACAGAGGGTGTGATATTCCGAGCCCTTTCTGTCTGAGCAGGAACCTTTAACCAAATCTCTGCTAGCCTCATAAAATCATCACACAAGATTGCTGATAAAAAGAATTACAAATTCCATTCAATTAAACTAAGACAGAGTCAGTAGTGTTTCAGCAAAGTGAAATCCATTAAAAACAGTGTTTCAGCAAACGACAGTTAAACAAAGCATGAACAGAAATTATACTAACACACTTCTAACTAATGGGTGAATC
The DNA here is from genome assembly GCA_009831015.1 of Picea engelmannii. Taxonomy (NCBI): domain Eukaryota; kingdom Viridiplantae; phylum Streptophyta; class Pinopsida; order Pinales; family Pinaceae; genus Picea; species Picea engelmannii. Next base: position 354,599 of record ML795993.1, read on the forward strand.
TTGTGAAGAAGGTGGGCCCTCCCTTCTCACAATATTCCCCTGAACGAAAAGCTAGAGAAGGATACTCAAAGCAGTCTTATATTCATCTGTCGAAATATCACATTACAAATTGGAAAAATAGAATACGTCCCGCTCTCTCGAGTTGCTTCAATACATAAAAAAATCCATATCTCGAATGGTGATTTCCTCTGATTTAAAGAGGAAATCCCTTCGATACAATCATTACAATGCATATCTGAATCCTATCCTAAATCGGATCTTCTTTCTAAATCAGCATAGGATGTCCTATTCTCACGCAACCGAATGCTATTACAGGAACTGAACGAGGTATTGTTGTTACGGCTGGTGTAACAGCTTCTTCTCATCGTTGTTGATGTTGTTTCAGCATCACAATTCATGGGTTGTTTCAGCCACATGAATTGCGCTCTGACTGCATTAACCACTGACTGTGGCGGCTTCCTTGTGTTTCATCATCATCGGTTCTGGCGGTTTCCTCTGTGTTTCAGCATCTGCAACTCTGAACTGTGTAACAGCTCCGTGTTTCAGCATCTGCATCCTCGAACTATGTAGTAGCTCCGTGTTTCGGCATCTGCATCCTCAAACTGTGTAGCAGCTCTGTGTTTCATCATCTGCAACCTCGGACAGTTATTTTTTTCAGCAATAGGCCTCAAATGCTAATCTGCAGTTTTGGACACTTATGCATTTCTAATCAATAGTTAAGTACGAGAGTGATGTAAAATATCATGCAAAATAGATTAAACATATAGTAATGAGAAGGGACGTTGTATACCTTTGAGATGATCAGATGAAGTGATAGTATGAGTCTAAATGTAGGTGATCAAGAGTATAATGGTGTCAAAAAGTATAGGCAAAAAGGTACATTGTGTGGTCCTAACACATAGTACTGTGCAACTCATAGCTACTCCAAGATCTCCTCTTTTTCTTTCTTCAGGGATTTTGTGGTCTATTCCTTTTCTTCTTGGACTTGCTGAAGTTGAGCCTCTGTTGCATGTGAAAGTATTCTAAGTTAGCCAGGCTCATCCCCCAACTCTGCAGTCTCTGATGAGGAAGGCGTAGTAGATACTACTCAACTCAATTGAGTGGCTCACTGAATTTCCTTCAGTTCCTTATCAACTCTTATGTACAACTCTTATTGCTTCATACCATATCTCTATAATAGGTCCTTGGATGCATCGTCCATTACTTCACGGACTATACCGATGTCATCCTCCATGAGCGTAGCCTCTAGCTGGGTCTTAATTTCATGGGTCTTCTTTCTTGCTGAAGGTTTCTGTGGAGAAAACTTCCTTTTCTTTGATGTCTCTGCCTCGGTAGGGGGATCCTTCAGCGGTGTATCTTTGTCTTCTCCTTATTTTTCTCCTTCTTACCCTCCTACTTATTTATTTACTTCATCTCTTTCTCCTCTTGTGGGAGATCCAGGTTTACTTTCTTCCTAGGCATTGTCTTCCTTATCAGTTTCTATGTTATGAACTTCATCCTTTTTTCTTTTTCTACATGCTAAATCCAGGTGACCAAGGGGCTTACTATGATGTCAGGGTAGGAGAGTTCTGGATCATCAACCGATACCAGGAAATTTTTCAGCCACTACTTCATGATCTGTTCCATGTCTTTGTTAGTCATCTTATAATAGGACTGTAACTATTCCTTACTCTCATCCCTACAAGCAGTGATATAAATAAAGTGCGGGTCTACACAAAAAGTAGCTAGTGGTCTGTACTAGTGCAGAGTGCATAGTGTCATGCATGGGAAAGAGTAGATAACAACCTTCAGTTTCTGATAGTAGGCATGTAACACCTTGTTTGAATTCCATTTCTTTGACATATAATTCGTATACCATAAGGTAAAAAATCTATTTTCTAGTGGCTTTGATGGATCAATTTCTAGAAAAATGTCTCCCTCCGGCATTTTCCAAGCGACAAATGAAATCAACACAAACAACTAGCTAAAATGGAACTCGTATCCCTGATCCTACGCTTCGCAGAAACCTTTCGCTAGATCGTTGATGAGGTATCTCACCCAATTCATTTTCATCCCCTCCACGCATTTTCATGTGAGGTCCACCACAAACCTAGTGACCTGTGTGGGGCGGTTATTTCTAACACATTTTTCAGCTATGATTTGGCAAGCTAGGTGCATTGCCCCATCCTGGATGGAGGCTACCTTGTAGCCTCTCTTTCCCTTCTCAACTTCATCGTATGCCTTTGTTGGCATGGGAGAAGACCCAGGGTTCAACGCTTAAACAATGCACCAACAAAAACCTAACTACCGACCCTTTGGGAAACAACTGTGAAGAAGATGAAGTCTCACCCAAGGTAGAGGTAGGGGTGGTTTCATGACTCAAATGTCCGCAACCTGGCTGGGACACATATCTATGATTACACCACTCTAGCAAAGCACTTAGAAATTAGCATTGATCAGTATTTAACCCTTATTCACATCGCAGATCCAAACCCTAGTTATAAACAAACGTAGTATTCAACCAAATCTAACACATCTAAGCACTTAGCATATGGGAAGAGATCATATATAACATTCATTCACATCACTAAGAACTTAATCTATCATACCATATTCATCTAAACATTCATTACTGCACTAAGATTAAATCATATGAATAATATAACAACCATAATGCATAAATAAACCATAACACATGATATACGTGGTTCACCCCAGTGTGGGGCTACGTCCACCAAATATTCTCTTCTTTATTATCTTCTGTCAATCTTCTAAAAGCATAGATCCCAGAAACCCCACTCCGCATAGGGAAGGAGATCTACGCAACCTCACAAGATCCTCCTTCCCCAAGTTAGGTCACAACACAAAGACTTCTTACATAGTTTGCACAGAAGCTTCTTACAATCACTTGCACTTAGCTCTGCAAGTCTTAACACATAGTATGCACAAAGCCTCTAGCTCTACACTAAGAAGATTCTATCAGTTCTACTCTATCACACCTTGGCCCTTGTTACATTGCCTAGATTTCTAATTATACATTACAAAATGGTTCTAAACATGGGTAAACCCATGGGCCATCATCCCATACCCGTTACATAAACCCTAATCCCAAAACTTCCCTAAAGAGGGGTCGAGATCCCACGATCTCTGCTTCGACTTGCGCTCTTCTTTTGACCCACCTGTCGAAGTCCCAAAAGAGGTAAAACATGACCAAGTTTATCCAAAACTTGGTCGAGGGCCAACAGGCCCCCAACACTCACCTGTGACTCGACCCGAGTCACTCTGCTTTGGGTAACTCTGCCTCAATTGCCTCGAGCTTGGCTTGAGCTGCTTCAACTTGCTGCTTTGCCAAGGCCTCCTTCTTGACAAACTCTTGAATAATTTCCTTAGTCACATGTCCTTCTAAGAATTGTTTGACTACAGTGACTACTTGTTCTAGTTTTACTCCTCGCTCTTCAATCTCCTCAAAAAGTAGGCAAGCTGCATCCTGGACTGGATGGAGCTTATGAGTCACTTCCATGAATTTTCTCGATATGGGATGGACCTGTTGCTGATCCATGTGTTTTTCTTGGGATCTTTTCATTCACTTGACTACTGAAAATGGATTCAACTATTCTTGTATTGTTGTTGCTTGCTTCTTTTCTTCTGGAGCTGTGACTCTAGTGTCTTTAGTTCATGGTCCTTGGTAAGGTGCTCATAATTTTGGGCACTTCCACTACTAAGCTATTGACATTCCAAGTCTAATGCCTTGATTCTTTGGACTGCAATTCAGGTGGTTTCTTCTCGTTGGTCTTGCACTTCCTATGGAGTGCTTGGTACTTCTTTCAACTCCAATTCTGCTACTCTCTATTGAATTTGTTAGATGGACGTAGAAATCTTCGCTACTTGAATCTCCACTGGGTCTTCTTCTATCTGTTCCAAGCCTGTCACAGAGAGAAGTGCTCTGTTGACTTCTTCTTTAAATCCAACCTACTCTATGAGCAACTATTCTTTCTCTTTCTAGATCTGTGCTTTATCCTCTTTGAACTTGATTTGGAGGTTTTCCTTCTCTTCTTGCACAACTTGACATTGCTCTATGAATTCCTCTTGTGCTTGCTTCAAGGCCACTATGTCCTGTTCTTTTTCTTCCTGCACATGACGAATGTTAGCTTCGGTCACATCAACTATTCTATAGAGTTGGACAGGATCATCACCCAATCATCACCCAACTCTATTTCTTCTAATGGTGAGGGTGCAATGGACACTGCATGACTAGAATGAAGGGCTTGTTGTACTCCTCTCAACTCTGCTTCAATTCTTTGATACATGGTTTCTTGGTTTTCTTCATTTCTTTGCAAAATATATTCTGAGGCATCTGATATAGCTACGATAACAAAGTTGAATTCATAGACCGTGAGCACAGTCTGCAGCTTTGGCTTACTAGCTTTGCACTTCTTCCATGATGTAGGTTTCATTGGGAAAACCTTTATTTTCCTAGATGTCTCTATGTCATCAGGGGGATTCTGTGGCAGTATTACTTCACCCTACTTCTACTTGTCTTCTTCCCCTTCTTTCTCTTCTTTATCCACTTTGTCATATCCTCCTTTGCTAGGTGAATCTGATGCAGTTTCTTCTTATGTGTTGTATATTTCCTGTAGATCTTCCTTCTTTTTCTTCCTTCTACTGATGGGTGAATCGTACTCTTCACGGGTAACTACCATAATTGCAATGAGGTCGGGGTCTGATAGTTCTATGTGGTTGACTGGCACTAGGAGTTCTTCATGCCACTCCTTGGTGATTTCCTCCATGTCCTCCTCGGTGATCTTGTAATAGGATTGAAGCTCTTCTTTATGTTCGTCTCTGCGCGAAGTAATATATATATAAAATGTCTATCTGCGTTGAAATTTTCAAATGGTCTAAACCTCTTTAGGGTGTTCAACGTCATTCGAGGGAAAGAATCAATATCCCTCTTTAACTTTAGGTAGTAGGTATGGAACACCATATTTGACTACCATTGTTTCCCCATATCGCTCGAATACAAGAGCATGGTGAAATTCATAGCTAGTGGCTCGAATGACTCAATGTCAAGGAAGGTCACTCCTTATGACATCTCCCAAGAAATGAACATGATGAGGATCAATAGCCAGCTAAAATTGAATTTGTATCCCTAATCCTAAGATTTGCGACAGTCTTGTTCTAACTGGTTGATGAGGTAACTCACCCAGTTCATTTTTAATCCTTCCATGCATTTTCCTGCGAGGTCAACAACAAACCCCATGACATGTATGGATCTGTTCTTCCTTACTATCTTACTAGCGATCAACTAGAAGGATAGGCACACTGCACCATTTTGGATGGAGGCTACCTTATAGCCTCGCTTCCTCTTCTCGACATCACCATAGGTGTCTTTAATCTTATGTGCCAGGGCACGATCTGCAGCCTTCCTTGGGTAAAATTCTTGTGGGTTTGGTCCCTGCATGCTCAATCTAGTGATCCTATGGATCAATGTCAAATCAATGATGATAAGCCTGTCTAGCCATAGATAAAATCCATGGAAGCACAACAGTAGGAGTTTAATGCATGCGTTAATCTCTTGATGCCTTCCAAAATGTGGTATCTTCATCACGTTCAAGATAGTGGACCTCATGATGTCCATAGTCCATGACTGCAGAATGATATTTGAATTGTTCCCATTGGTATTGGTCAAATATTTATGAAGTGCGAGAATTCCATAGCTCTTGCAGTATTCTAGGTTATAGTCACTGATAATCAAGGTTGGAATCCTCTCCAACTACGGTTTGACTGCTTGTATTCCCTTCAAGAGGTACGTAGTGATGACTGTGTAGTCAAAGTCCCTCGGGACACTGTCAAGACTCACCACATCGGCCAGGGATGCGATGTAGTTAGGTAGGATGGATGGGATTAGATTCACATTTTCCAAGTCATCACAATGCTTGGTTCTTTTCTTGGTCGCAGTTCGGGATGGTCCAGATATGGGAGTAGTCGACAGGGAGGCTTGCACTCCTCTCGTCGATGAGGCTTGGATGCTTGTGGACATCACCTTCTCAGCCATGAGGCCATGAGGTCGATGGGATTGTTGGACCTTGGTTAGGGAAGTATGTGAAGATGAAGGAAGAAAAGGGAGAATGTGAACTTCGCAGAAGACATAGTGACTGATACTAGGTCGAAGTGATAAAAAGAGCATAAAATATAGAGCAAAGTCTGAGAAAGAAAGTCGTTGAATGAGGAGATCAGGGATGACATATAAGAAAGAAAGAAGGATCATGGAAAACTCAACAAGAGGGAAAAGCCACCATTGGATTCTTTGGATCACTGCATGAGAAGGAGGGAAAGACAGGCTGGCAAAGCCTTCAAAATATGGGTCAAGTTGACCTAGGGTTTTAGACACCCAAAGTTTTGGTATTTAGGGTTTTGGAAACCTAAGTTTCAGCCTAAGGATGTCAGTGAGCTATTGTAGTGTATAAATAGAGGTCAAAAAGAGTCGGGTTGGGTTGGTGTCAAGATTTTCATTGTTTTTATTGATCGATCTAGTTGTTGTTGTGAGATACTGTTGTTGCGAGAGAGAGAAGTGTTGAGGGTGAGAGCCTTCTGGTATTGTAATATCTTCAGATGGGTGCGAATATCAACCCTGTAGCTGGGTGCACAGGGAGGGAAGAGAAAGAGAAGAGAATAAAGAAGATCTGCTAGCTAAGGGTGCAGACAAGAATTGTATGCTTTACCTTAATATATTATAGCACAAATATGTGGACGTATCCCTAGAGAGAGGGTGAACCACATACATCTTGTGTTGTGTGTGATTGGTATTTTATCTCTATCATTGATATACTGTGATTGTATTACTTTTTTAGATCTGATAAGTAGATGTGCAAAATATATCTAAGCTGATAAGTGATATATGAATGATGTGTTGTTCTTGTGTTAAATCCACTTGATCTTCCCTTTGGTTGTAGAAATCTATGTCCTGCAACCTCCTCATAAATTCTTTGGGTGAGACTGCATATTCTTCACAGGTGTTGTTGAAAGGGCCAATAGTTAGGGCTTGTTGGTTTGCTCTTGGAGCTAAACCCTAGGTCTTCCCCTATGCCAAAAAATGGTTCTGTTTCCGGGATGGGAATCTTCTTGACAGAATGTCAAGGTGGTTTCCATCGAAGACAAAGACTCAAAAGTAGATAGAGGATCAAGAAAAGGACTTCATTGAAGCCCAGAATAAAAACCCTAATTTGAGTACAGACGATTGGTTGGAGAAATATATCTTTACCAATATACATGATATATTGTTTGGAGGAATCCATCAGGAGCTATATGAGTGGTTAGCTAGGTTAGAAGATACCCAGTTTGAGATCAGACCTAGATCTCTTGTAGTGTGGACGTCTATGATGATAAAAAAGGTTAAGAGAGTTGATAACACCGTATCCAGAGTAGTATATCACTGGTTCGATAGCACCATTGGAGGTTACATCATCGAGTGTGTTGTTGACAGAGTAGATTCATATAGCCAAGCTGAGAGATATTTTTTCAAGGGACCCAGAGGAAAATTTTTACAATTCCTAAATTTGAGACTTAAGATGATATTACATGAGAAGAACATATTGAAGATACAATAGATTGGTCAGATCTAGAAAGGATAATGTTCAATAATTTGGACAGCAACAACAACATAGAAGCTGGACATATGCGTAGTGGGAGAGTGTTCATAGAAGTCCACCTTGTGATACTGTTTAAGAAGAACTACTGGGAGGAGGATTTCTATAGTGGAGAAGAGGCAGATTTGACAGACAAAGAACATTTAGAACATGCTGGGATAGAGGAAGAAAAAGCTGAAGAACTTCACCGAGGAGAACTTGAAACCTCAAAAACTGCGCAGACCATCGAAGTAAGTATTATTATCCCTCTTTTTGATTCAATAGTACTAAGAAATCAGAGTAATCCCAGTCACCAAAGTAACCAGAGCACTATCAATAGTATTCCATGACATATTCAGTCAGGAACCCTAGGAAGATCTATGGCAGATGAGATGAGGCTTCCTATCTTTAGGGGAGATGGATCTGAAGATCTTGATCAGCACTAGTTCCTATGTGAAGCCGTATGGAATATTAAAAATGTCACTGATGAAGCTGTCAAAATAAACCAGTTTAGTACCACTCTAAGGGATCGTGCACTAAGCTGGTACATGAAAATTGTCCAAGGACTTGCACAGCCTAAGCCACTGAATCAAATTAAGAATGTGTTGATTGTAGAGTTCAAGAAACCCAATTCGGAGTCACAATGTATGACAGAGATTAAAGATATCAAGAAGAAGGTGGTCGAACCTATTTGGGAATTCAATCAAAGATTCAAAACCTTAACAGGTCGATTGAATTTTCAGATCCTAGATGAACAGAACAAAGAATGGTTCATTGATTCCCTTTTACCACACATCAGAGTTCCCCTAATTCAAAAAAATATTGCTTCGCAGTCTAAGGCACTGGAGATCGCCATGAAGTTAGAATCAACCCCTATGGGAGAATCCAACTCAGGTATGAGTCAAATCTTGAGTCAACTAACTAGTTTGTCTCTGTAGGTTGAAGATATGAAGAAAGACAAGGGAAAAGACAAAATAGAAGACATATGGTGTGTCAGATGCATATCAGAAGGCTATGACAAGGAACATTGTCCCCTATTCAATGAATACTTGTCTTCTGGAGATTCAAGCCCTTTGAAGCAAGTAACCTTACCTTGGTGCGAGGTATGCAGAAATAGACATCGCCCTGGTGAGTGCTACTACATGAAAAAGTATGTTCAGACACCTACAAATTTGTACTATACATTATTCAATTTAGTGGGACATTATGATAGGGATTGTAGGGCTTACGATCTCATGCATGAAAGGTTGAGAGACATATATAAGATTTAAGGCGAAGTACAATAAGAAGGAAACACTATGCATTATAAATCTCCTAGGAGAGGAAACTTCAATCCTCTTGGTGGATTCAGAGGAAGAGGATGAGGATGAGGAATGGGTCGAGGATGAGGACATATAATCTGTTATAACTGTGCACAACCAGGACACCTTGCAAGGTATTATCATAACCCTTGTACCACTTGCAGCTACTGCAACCTGTTTGATCATGTTATATAATATTTTCCTGTGTTGCTAGCTAATCTTCAAGAAAGACAAGGACCTCAGCAAAACCCACAAGTGAAACTGATATATGTTGAGCCTCATGAATAAGACCCTAGAGTCATTGTTATAACTAGAGGAAGCATTGTTATAGGAGATGACAAAATGACTCAAGGGAAGACTACAGAAGATTCAGGAATCAAGAAAGTTGCACAAAAGACACAAATGTTTGATGCAAAGAAAGAAAGACAAATATTTGAGGAAGCTAGAAAACAATTCAGAGGATACCAAGTCTCTTCATCAAATACAAGACCAGAAGTGAGAGAATATGGAATGCCTCTCGAATTTGATCAGTCTTCTTCACCAAAAGAAGAAAAAGAGATAAGAAATCTCATGGAATTTTTATATACTTGTATTAAGTTGATTCAGGATGAAAGCAATGTACAAGAGTTACAATATTTAATCAGAAAATATGAGATAGGAAAGATAGACCCCTTACTGAATAGGGCAGTACGCCAAATCGATAAGAAGAGAAGGAAAAATAAGGAATTACATTTGAATGCTCAAATATGAGAGTATGATATAGATTATGTAGTCCTCGACTTAGGGTCGGAGGTCAATGGCATGATGAAGAAAACCTGGGTGCTGATGGGAAAACCAAAGTTGATCTATTCCCCTATCAAGCTTAGGATGGCCAATCAATAATATGTAATCCCTTTTGGCATATTAAAACATGTCCCTGTGGACTTTGATGGAGTAAGAATGATCAGGGGATCAAATTTTGCTCAATTTTCAAAGTGATCGGAATGCGACGAAAACAGTGTCACTGCATCCGTCTCATCTTCCTGATTCCAGCGGTATATTTTCTTTCTCAAATGGATTATGTATGGAGAAGATATCACGATCTGTTCGCCAAGGCAAACAGGAAAAAATTTTGGATGCTAATTGTACCTGTCCGTACAGTCCGTACGGTGACATGGAAAGGCCATACCATATGATGACATGGAAGTTGGATGAAATGGCACATTTTCATTGGTTGATTGTTGGCAAGTAGCGTGTTGACAAATGTCCGATTAATGGCGAATAATAAGGAGACACGTGGCCCAATCCATGGGTGCCACGTGTCCCCTTCATTGTTTGGTTATATGTAAAAGTTTTATGGGAGTCTGTGGGGTTCGACCCCCAGACCTCCCCCACTGTTAAAGCCTTGAAAAACCTCCGCTAACCATTATTCCTCCACATGAGTCTTGTTAGGTTTATGGTATTAAATATATTTAACATTGTTTAATGTTGAAAGCGGAGGGGGGTCGGGTCAGGGCTTAGCCCCGACCCATAGTTTTATTAACACATATAACCATTGTATAATATGGTGCGCGCGATTTGTAATCGCATACATATATACCATATTTGCATATTGTATTAAACATGCACGCGGGGTTTGAACCATAACCAATGTTTAAATGTGCGTGTGGTTTGACCGGTGGGTTAAACGTGCGAGAGTTACACGGTTGGACAATGACTTAACCACTTTTTCCCAGCATTTGGTCACATGCTGCCATACGCCCAGGTGTCGAGGCGGTTAGGGGCTGGAGGTGCCTTAACTATCCTACGGTTTGCACAGTTGGTGTGGTTGCACTCGGTGCTAGGTTTATACGCTTTAAAATGCGTGTGAGCCAGGTTTGTTGAAGGGGGGTGCGAATTGTAGAACCAGAGACAACAAGCTTGAAGAGGGAGACTTCCAGGAGGCCTAACTTCTTCATTTTTCGACCGATTGAGGTGCCGAAAGAGCCCAGACAGGGGTTTTGGGATGCTGGGAAGCCATTGGAGTAGTCGATTTGTCAGTTTGAGCATTGTAAGACATGTGTTTGAGCACTTTTTGAGAAATTAATAATAATGATCCATTAGAAGTTGGACCAGGAGATGTAGCCCATAAGAGGTGTGAACTCCTTTATCAATTGTTGTGCACATGTGTTTATGTTCAATGTTTATGCTGTTGTCTATGTGTATTTTGCATAAGTAATCCTTAAATTATGTGTTGCAAATTGATCTTGTTGCTTTAAACACATAACATTTAACTTGCAATAATTATTCAAGAATTTCAAGTCTTCTTCATTTTTAGATCAAAGAACATTTGCAAATTTTAAGGTAATTGAAATAGTTGATTATAGTTGTCCTTGCCCCGCGTTGTTAGGAATTGATTGGGATTTTAATAATTCCACTGTGTTTGATTTAAAGAAAATACGGATGACTTTTGAAAGAGATGGCCTTAGGGTCATTGCACCCTTAGATCCAGATGAAGGTTAGCGATACACAGAACCTATTAGAGAAGAATACCATGCATATGCACTAGAAAATATATACAAGCTAATAGCCAGACAATAAGATTACATTAATCCTAAAGCCGATGGGAACCTGAGATGGCGAAGTGAGAGCGCATGTTCATCAGATTTAGAAGAAGCACTAGAGAACTGGTAGAATAAAATGTATGAAGTATCTACAAGAATATGTGCTATATTAACCAGAGAAGTTCAATGTATTGGCACAACAGTAAGCAACTTACCCACCTTTGATGGTCTGAATATTCTAGAAACCTTCTTGTTGGACTTTGAAGAAAGTGTACCAATACAACATAGATTATTGGCAATGGATGAGGCCTTGAAAGCCACACCAAAAATATGGTGGGGGACACATAAACATAGCATCATAGAATGGGTACAATGTCGTACCTTGATGACAACTCAGTTCTCAGCACAACTAGGAGGCTATGAAGTTCGGTACACAGGTCGAAGCTGCCCAAAGGACCATGTGTGGATTTATGAGGAAGCCTGGAGAAACATTCCTCAAGAAAAATGGGTGCACAAATTCATTAACACGCTATACATGACACCTATTAACTGGTACCTCAAAGCAGAGTTGCACCTCATCACTATGGATTGGGAAGGTATGACTCAAAATTTTGTAACTACCTTCTTATTTAAAAATGAATTTCCTTCAGTAGACCAAGGATTACAGATTTTTAGATAGAAAGTATTTGAGGAGGCATCTAGCCTTCCTTTGGAACAAGAAGAGAACGAATGGACTGCACCTCTCTAGAAACTGCAAGGTTGTTACAACATCAACATTGATGAAAATGATGATCGTAGGAAGGTGAACATCGTAGAAACAGAAGGCCAAAGAGACGTAGAAGGACCAAGAGTTGAGCTACCATTTATTGGACAACCAATCAAGATAAAAAAAATTCCATATTGGAATAGAGAAGACACCAAAGTTTGCAAATGTTGGAGATTACTGGGATGTTGTCACCATTGAAAAAATTACAGAGCTACTGCATGAATATTAGGACTTGTTTCCAACCAGGTTCACTGATATGAAGGGCAGTAAAGGACCTATGGGAGAGATGAGGATTCCTTTAAATCTAGATGCAAGACCAATTAAACAGATACCTTATAGACTGAACCCTAAATATAATGAAAAAGTGAACATTGAGCTTGACAAAATTTTGGAAGTAGGAATCATAGAACCTATTGAAGAGTCCGAGTGGATTAGCCCTATGGTGGTGCAAGAAAACAAGACAAGAGATATCAGGATATGCATAGATATCAGGAAGATGAATGATGCTTGTTTGCATGACCCCTTCCCTACACCATTCATTGATGAAGTGTTAGATAATGTGCGAGGCCAAGAAGTATATTCTTTTATAGATGGATTTTCAGGATACCATCAGATCCGGATTGCCAAGGAAGTTCGCCAAAAGACCACATTTGCAATAGAATGGAGATCCTACCAATACAAAGTAATGCCATTTGGATTGAAGAATGCCCCAACCATCATTTATAGGGTGGTGTTCGAAGCATTCAAGGAATTTCTGCATAAATGTTTAGAGGGATATTTTGATGATTGGACTATTTTTAGTTTATTGAAGAATCATATTGAATGTCTAAGGCTAATATTGGATAAATGCAGGCAATGTCAAATTTCCTTGAACCTAAAGAAATGAATTTTCTTTTCACCATTTGGAGTGTTGTTAGGTCATATAGTATGAAATCAAGGATTGCTAGTAGATCCATCCAAAATTTCCATTATATTTGATATACCCCCTCCTACTTTAGTCAAACAACTGCACATTGTGTTGGGACACATAGGATATTACATAAAATTCATTAAAGGATATCCTCATATTGCAATGCCCATGGAGAAGTTGTTGAATAAATATTTTGAGTTTAGGTGGACAACAAAATGCTAGTAGAGCTTCGACACACTGAAACAAAAAATGGTTATTGTGCTTGTTTTGGTTTTCCCAGACTAGGCCAAGTAGTTTCATGTGCATGTAAATGCATCTTCCATTGATTTAGGAGTTGTGTTAGCACAACTAGGAGGAGGAGATATTGACCACCTGTTAGCCTTTTCTAGAAGGAAGCTATCAAAAATAGAAATTAATTACACCACTACAGAGAGAGAAGGAGTGACCATGGTGTATGCATTGCAAAAATTTTTCCACTACTTGTTGGGAGGACACTTTAAAATGTTTACTGATCACTCCACACTAAAATACCTAGTCAATAAGCTAGTGTTGGGGGAAAGGATATGCAGATGGAATATGTTGTTTCAAGAATATGATTTTGAGATCATATTAAATCCAGGGAGAATGAACAAAGGCCTTGACCATTTGTCAAGGTTGGAACATGGAGAAGCACTGACCAATTTGGAGGATACACTATCAGATGCAGATCTATTGGCCATTAGAAATATTGATGACCACTTCATCGAGATAGTCCAGTTCCTATCAACAGGAATGGCACCTAGTGAGTACACAATTCCTTAGAAGAAACAACTAGTAGTGCACATTGTCGACTTCTCACTTATAGATGGACATCTATACAAGATGGGACCTGACGAGATATTAAGAAGATCTGTTATGGAGGAAAAATGACCATTGATCCTCACAAAAGCTCATGAAGGAATCGTAGGAGGGAATTATGTAGGAAAAGCAACTACACTGAAGGTTCTAAGAGCTGGCCTTTGGTGGCCTACCTTACACAAAGATGGTAAAGACTGTTCCAGAGCCTGTGATATATGCCAAAGAGTTGGGAAACCATCTAGAAGAGATGAAATTCCATTGGCACCACAACTGACCCTACAATAATTTGAGAAATGGGCATGTTAACGATCTGTAAATTCCCAAAGGTTGTCAAAGAAGAAGAAATTTACTAGAGGTAACTTTATCCAACCACTTTGAAACTGGAATCTAGCCCTAACAGTTTTAGAGAGGGATCTCTTTGTATGATTTAGCTATGTTTTAACTTTGAGATATTAGACTAGTTAAACAAAGTAAGATTGAATCGTTTGTTGTTGTTTTTGTTAAGTTGGTTGAAAAGGTTTTTATGCCTCCGTTGGGCTATGGGGTCTGTATTACAAAGATAGAAATCTAAACAGAAATTAAAAGATTCTTTTCATAGGGAAAGATAATGCATTCATTGGATTCTTTAGTAGTAAAGTGATGAATAGAAGAAAAGATAAGAATACCAATTAAAGTAAAGAAGCATTTAAGAATTTCTTCACTATAATATCAGAAAGATAAACATTTAGATATTTCAAATCCAGAAACAGGGTATACAAACATAAATCCTGCAACATGTGCTACTTTTAAAATATTTAGATTAGAAAACAATATGACAACTGGGGGAGAAAAACATTCAATATAGAAAGGAAAAACATCACCAATGAATAACACGCGAGAATCTTGTGAAACATCTCTTTGTATTACTAGAAGATCTCTTGATAAAAATTACAGTCTTTCTAGATTACAGGGCGTAAAGATCAACCCTTGGTACTTCAAAGTTTGAAGTATTTAAAATCAAAAATTACATACGATACTGTCATTAAAGATCAGGACATGACAGTTCTAAATTTAGTTAACTAACTCAACAAGATACAAAAATTCAGGAACGGTTTGATGATGTGTTGAAACTTCATGCTGATTTATGGGGTAAACCGTTGGTGAAGCCTCTGCACGACCTCATCTGACTGGACAGCTGACTAGGCTTGGACACCTCAACTCTTACTCAATCAGATTGCATAACTCTTCCCATCAAAGGTTACTGGGAATGCTAACTTTGAGAAATCTTAGGTATACTTCATCCATCTTTGTATACTTGGCAAAAGTTGGCTTAATGATGAAAATGTACTAGATTTCATGTGGTATGATGATGTCTAACTGGAAAGATTCTAAGAACACCTTACCTGTGATACTACCCTATATTCCTAAGAATTTTGAACTATCTTTAGCCACAGTGGCTAGTTTCTTTTTATAATCAGAAAGTGTCATTAACTTGTCGTTTATGACCCTTGATCCAGGGAGGCCTTTCTTCTACAGAGCTTCAATTTTACTAAAAAATATTTTCACTCCTATGTCCATAGCCTAGACCTTTTTCTTGAGTTGCAGCATCAATCCTCTTTTGGTCAGGACCCTCATGACCTAGAGGACGGTTTATGTCCTGTCTTCAATTTTCAAATCCTCTAACTCTTCTCTGGTTTTTGAATTCAGGAATTTAATGATCTCAGTGGCTTTTGTGGGCATCTCTCCCAATTCTCCTCTTATCTTCTCAATCACCTACTTGCTTCTTTGCACCAGTTCATTCTACTCGAACAAGATTTGTACCATAGGCCATATTTCATTTATGGATTTGGTGATATCCATCCAGACATTTTCCTTGACCTCAGTAAGTGTTTTGTGTGCCACTATTTTCTTTTGAAGTTGTTTTAATTCCTGTTTGAGCTTGTCTAATGTTTGTTTCTCTTTATTGTAGGTGGCTTGGTAAGAATACTTGAGTTCCTGAAGGTTCTCAACCTCCTTTTTAAGTCTGCTAATCTCTGTCTCTTGCAAATTAATCTCTTCCATGGATTTTTCCAGTTCTACTGTCTTCTACAGAGCTGTCAGTGGAGTTGCTGAGGGAATTTCTACTGCATATGTTGTGCTTACTCCTGTGCTCAATGGAATGACCTCCATAGGCTTTCATCGTTCCTTCTCCTTCAATATCCTTTCCATTTCTACTTCCATCTCTTTCAACTATGCATTCTGCTCCATGACCAACTTGAGCATCTCATCCTTTTCCCCTTCTATCTCAGCTATTTCCTTTGCCTGTGCCTCTTCTGTTGGTGGCAGTTTCAACTGTTTCCTCAAAGAGAATATATCGGCATTTTTCTTTTTAAGAATCTCCTCAACTTATTTCACATTTGAGGGGTCATACCCGATCTTGAGGACCAATTCTTCCAACGTCTTAATTCTGTTATCCTTTGCAAAGGATGATATCTTTCTAATTTCAGCTATGTATGGACATTGCTCAAAGATACTTGTAATTTAGTGGCCATAGTAGAAGCATTTTCCATCATGTAGAAAAAAATTTCCCCAGTTTGCCTGTGCAGATCCATTTGATCAGCAGGGTGCACATCCCTAGTACGAAACTCAAATGTTGCCCTTTTGTAATCAGTGATGGCTTTCAGGTCCATCACTTGTGCTTGCAGAAAATCCATGTGCATTCTACCCTTTTCTATATTGAATGCAGACAACAGTTTGTGCTGTGAAGTTGAAGTCTGTTTCCAAAATTGAGCATATGTATTGTTGGTCAGCCTCTGATTTTTCTTTTTGATCAGGTCATACTTCTAAAAAATACTCAATTTTGGTACTACTTTACTTGGTTGGTCAACTAGTGGAGTAATTGTGGGCTTCTTAGGAAAAACTATAGACATGATCTTCTTGCTTCTTGTGCTAAGAAGTGACCGATCATCTTTCATCATTTCAGTGGATTGGATTCCCTTTTCACCAGCCATGTCAAGTGTGTGACTGGCTTTTGGCCTTTTGGTGTGTAATTGAAAATCTTCAGGAGAGACTTTTGTGACGGAAGGTGAAGTATCCTTCCTAGATATTTTCTCTTTGGGAACCTATGGTGTAGCTCTCTGTGAGATGATGACCAAAGGGTCCTTCTCTTCTATCTCGACCAGAGTGTTCGGCTCCCATTCTGTTTGATTCACGAACTACTCTATCTTAGGCTTGGGTGTATGAACATATGGGACATTTTTGTTTTTAATCCTCATCTTAGAAATTATCATGCATGGATCATAGTGCCAAATGAAACTAACAAAAAAATTCATTTCTTTCAACAGTCTGTCTGCTTCCTCCCCGACACCTCGACTGTTGCAGATGAAAGATTTTATTTTCCCTTTAATTCTAAGTTGTTGTTTCTTTTTCAGAGATACAAAATGTATGTCATCCGAGTTAATCATTTTCCTTATGTATTCCAAGGAAAATATCCTCATGGGTAGATACTTGGGAAATTTGTATGGAGCCAACTTGCATCCATATACTCTGATCTCGGTGTGATTTTGGTAAAGATACCAATCTCCAGTTTTTGCCAGGTCTGAGAGGTGTAAGATCCTCTGAATCTCCTCATTTCTTCTCGGTTTGGGTCTACCATTGAGCATGCTCACCACTATATGGTAGAACTACTCGATAAACTGTTTGAAGCTAAATTCTATAGAATTTTGTCTAAGTAGCGAAGTCCAATATGTTACCTCTTGCGGCCTCCCATCCTTTTCCATCTTCTGCTTTGAAAAGAAGAATCTGTTTTCCTGAAATAAAGTGAACATGTAGGCCAGTATTGAGGAATACCGGAACATGCCCTCTGTGGAGAAATTTTAAAACTACTCATGAATACTCTTCACCAGGAAAGTGTTGTAATCGAACTGAGTGGTAGGTATTTCTTCCGCGGAGAAAATTGACAAGAAACCCAGTATGGGTTCGTCCACCCATTGGCCAGAAAAATACCCAAGCATAGCATAGAGAGATGAGATGAATTGGTTTCCCTTTACTAATAACATGGAGGAACCGTAGGGGGATTTGTCTTGGGGAATTGAGCAGCCTGAGGGAGGAAAAGCTTGAAAATTTGGGCTCTTTGAGGGAAAGATAACTTCTGGTAAAGCTCTGTGTTGACTTCAAGATTGAAAGGGGAGGCAGAATCATCTTTGGGTATCTGCATCATCCGATCGATGGCTTCTGGTGTAATGAATAACAGAGTCTCTCCCGATGAAGATACTATGGCTCTCTGGTTGGGGAGGTAATGAGCCTGGCATTTGAGGGTGAACTCAGGGAAATGGTAGATCTGGATGAAAAGATACAGAGGAAGGTTGGACTCCCAAAGCCTAATTTCATCGCTCTAATCTAAGAAAACCTCTTTGATCCATGACTGCAAATCCGCGAAGTCAAATTCGCATCTGCTGTTTGCGATTAAATGATCTTTGTTGGCCAAATGGATCCTGTCGAGGTTGAAAGTAGGCGGGAGGAAAGGATTTTCCTTGGCTTCTATTTTCTTTGATTTTGGCGCCATCACTATGAAAATACCTGCAAGTCAAACAAACGTTAGTGGGGATGAGTGGTTTTGGATGGTTGACTAAAACGGAGGGAAAATGGGGAAACTATGCTCTGGTGCGATGACACAGTAAGAAATGGGAGAATGAAGGGAAAATGGTAGTTTTGAGCAAACGGATACCTGTTGGGCGTGGGGGACAGATTAGTAGGCTAACATATAATTTAGACAGTAATAAATTGCCAACGGGTCCTTTGGAGCATGAGATGGCAGGTAACAATGAATGACAAATACGACCGGGTGATGTGGTGAGTGTTGATTGGGAAGTGACTATGGTGAAGGGACTTGTAACAGGTGAATAGGGGGAATAGACTGACAGAGTAATGAGGCGTGACCTATAGGGGAAAAAATGGAGAATGATGTCATGGGGTGATGGGGGTATGTCAGAAAATGGTAACCGATGGGAGTCTGGACCAATGGATCTCTACCACGTAGATAAATGGGCCCGCTAAAGAAATAACTCCATTCTAGACCCCCCCCATCATTAAAATCATATCAGTCGGGGGGGGTATTAAAAGCACCGTCATCTATCCATCGGTGTGCCTGTCGCTGG
The DNA here is from genome assembly GCA_009831015.1 of Picea engelmannii. Classification (NCBI taxonomy): domain Eukaryota; kingdom Viridiplantae; phylum Streptophyta; class Pinopsida; order Pinales; family Pinaceae; genus Picea; species Picea engelmannii. The sequence goes on from ML795993.1 coordinate 373,650, forward strand.
ACTGTAGATATAAGCGCGATGTTTAACCAACATTCTGGACCCCCCCCACCATTAAAATCAGAATGGTCTGGGGGGGGGGGTGTTCCGAAATTCAATCTCAACCGTAGATCTCAGCATTGATGCCTCATTCATTTAGATGCGTGCCTTCTTTATACATGATTTCGAACCCCCCCCTGTCGTTAAAGGTAGAATGGTCAGGGGGGTCTGGAAAATCTTATGAACCATAGATTTCAGCGCCAACATCTCAACCGTTCATCTATGTGCTATCTTTACTCTATGAGTGCAAGGTCATATTTTCTCCAAAACTTAGGATATGTGCATTATGTGGATTCAACCAAGCTTTATCTATTTTTATCACCATGGGGGTTAGACATCAAACATTTAAAACATCAAAGATATGGTTTAATATCGATCATCACACCTGTTTTATTGAAATAAAGAAAACTATCCTATGCTCTAACCTAATTACCCATGACATTTAGCCCAGATTAAATTGTTGGACTAAGAAATTACTCTATCCTAGGGTTATTTGACCACGATTAGGCAGTTTGGTCAAATTTATTCACTAGCTAACCTAATTTGCTTGGCTAAGATTAAACAATTTAGCCAAGCCTATTCACTACTCCTATCAACATCAATTTAAAAGGACTTGGCCATGATTAAACTATATGAACCAAGTCATTGTTATTGCATGGGGCTCTCTTTTATGCCCTCTTTTATTCTTTCCTTTCTTTCTTTTCTTTTTTCTTTTTCTTTTCTTTTTCTTTTTCTTTTCTTTTCCTTTTTTTTCTTTTCTTTTCTTTCAAATTATTTGCAGAATGAAAGATCATTTGACAACCAAAACAATAAAAGGCTAAATTTTTCAGTCACCAGTTGATCCTATAAATTATAGGGTTATAACAGCGGCTCCACCTGGGGATGGTACTTTCCTTGTGAAGTGCCAAGAATCTTGTTTCTGATGTTCTGAAAAAAAAAAAAAAAAAAATCCATAGTTTCCTTTGTTGTTTGATTTGTTTTATTTTTGAAAGTTTGATGGCAATGTTCAGTGGCTTAGGGCCTTCTCTGCGGGCTTCAACCCTCTAATCAAAATTATTCACTCAAAAACTTGTAAGAAAAATGAAACGATTTGTACAATGGAAAGGTGTGACTCAAGATCCCTACTGAGGAGGTGAGTAGTTCTTTAGCATTCTGCCATTCACAGGTACTCCTGGAAGATTGGTCCCATCACTTTTGTTGAGAAGGAAAACATTATTTCCTCTAAATGCGTGAATTATGTAAGGTCCCTTCCATAGGCTGTCGAATTTTCCATGCTTCCCCTTATCTTCATTTCGGGCATCCCATCTCAGAACCAGGTCACCTAGCTCAAAATCATCCTCTTTAGTCCTTTTATCAAGGATCCTTTTTATGCTTTCCTAGACAACCTGAGTTTTGTTGTATACTTCTTCTCTGGATTGCTGCAAGTGAATCATCTGGTTTATCCTTCTTTGGGAGTCATTCAGCTCGGCTTGCATCTCTTGCAGCAGTTTCATGAAAGGAATCCCTAAGGAGGTAGGAAAAACTGCTTCAGTGCCATAGACCAATTGATATGGAGACATACCAATTGACCTCTTGGTGGTCAGCCTGTTAGCCCACAGTGCGAAGACCAGCTTGTTATGCCATGAATTTTTGTTTTCTTGCAACATCTTCTTAATAATGTTCACCAGGGTTTTATTGGATGACTCTGCCAGCCCATTTCCATGAGGGTAATAAGTTGTGGAATGTCCTAAACCAATATGATACTAGTTGAAAAAATCTATGAGCTTCTTAGATTGAAAATAAGCTGCATTGTCAGTTATAATCTTTATAGGACACCCAAAACGAGACAAGATATTATTTTCTAGAAATTTAATAATGACAGAATCAGTAGCTTGCCTGCTTGGTACAACTTCGATCCATTTTGTGAAATAGTCTATAGCAGTAAGAATCCACCTTTGTTGGCCTAAAGAGGGAGGATTTATTTCTCCGATAAATTATAATCCCCATTGCTGGAAAGGAGTTTCAATAGAGATTGGTTTCAGGGGCAAAGGAAGGAGTTTCCTTTTTCCCTCGAACACCTGACATTTATGACATGAAGTCACTTTCTAATGCACATCAGCGAATAGTGTAGGCCAATAAAACCAAGCTCTGAGAATTTTATTAGCTGCAGTCTTCCAGCTCAGATGACCGCCACAATCTCCTGCATGAAAATCATGCAATACTTTGTCATCTTCATCCTTTAACAGACAATTTAACAAAATACCTCTAGGATCCTTCCAATATAGATTGCCTTCTAGAATGCAAAATTTTAATGCTTTCAATTTCAAAAACCTAGCTTTAGTTTTGGTCAGACTAGGGGGAGCTTGTAAATTATGCAAAACAAATATCAGGTTTGTGTACCATGGAGAGTTTAGAAATACCTCTTTCACGCTTGGAGTCACCTACTCTCCCTGTCCATCTACTGCAGCTAAGAAATTAATATCAAGAGCATGGAAATTGGATTCAGTCATTAAATTTGCTAGAACTTGACCTTTAATCACTTTAGTAGGCTTAATCTCTATGTCATACTCCAGAATGATAGAAATCCATTTTCCTCTTCTGCCATTTGGATTTTACTGGGTTAAAATGTCCTTTACTACTGCATTCAGAATGTATGCGATGGTGTGGGAATGGAGAATATATACTCTAAAATCCTTTATGGCTTTTACCAAGGCAAAAGATTGTTTCTCCATTATTTTATAATTCAAAGCAACATCTCTTAAAGATTTACTGAAAAAGGCTATGGGTTGTTCATACCCTTCGTTGTTTTTTTGTAGTAGTACTACTGCAATGGTATGTTCAGAAGTGAAAGAAAAAAGGTAAAAATCATTGGTGAAGTCAGGACTAATCAGGACTAGAGCTCGTGTGAGTGCATGTTTAACTTGTTCAAAAGACTGCTTGGATTTAGAGTCCCATTTTATTTTTGTGTGCTTTTTTAGCATGTTGGTGATGTTCCTGAGAAGCTCAGCTAGGTTAGGTATGAATCTTCTCAGAAAGTTTATTTTTCCAATGAAAGATTGTAACTCTTTGATATTCCTTGGGTGTTTTAGTTTCCGAATGGCTTCTATTCTGCTGGGATCTATCTTGATTCTGTCTTTAGAGATTATGTGCCCCAACAGTTTTCCTTCCTCTAATCTGAAAAGGCTTTTCTTAGGATTCAGAGAAATCCCAAATCTTCTGCATTTCTCAAACACTCGTATGAGATCTCGTAAGTGCTCGTCATTGGATTGGGAATAAACAATTATGTCGTCCAAATAAATGATAATAAATCTTCCAAGCTCTTCCAAAAAAGTGATGTCCATCGCTCTTTGGAAAGTGGCCCCAGCGTTCATCAACCCGAAAGGCATTTTCATGTGCATGAAGGTACCCCAAGGTGTTGTGAAAGTTGTTTTCTCTTGGTCATCTAGGTGAATGAGAACCTGGTTATAGCCTAAGAAACCATCCAATAAGGAGATTCGGCTGGATCCAACTACTTTTTGTAATATGTGGTCCATTTTTGGCAATGGGTAGTTGTCTTTTAGGGAAACCTTGTTCAAGTTTTGAAAATCAATGCAAAGCCCGATTTCCCCAGTTTTCTTTCAGGTCAGGACCAGATTTGAAACCCATTTGGAAAATCATAAGGGGACTATGATTTTAGCATCATACATCCTTTTGATTTCTTTTTCTATCAGGGGAAGTAACTTGGGATTGATTCTCCTAAGTTTTTGTCTAAAAGGTTTTTGATCTTCTTTTATCGAGATCCTATGTTGAATGATGCTTGTGTCATAAGATTTTAAATCTTCATATCCCCAAGCGAACACGTTCGCATATTCCTTGAAAAGTTCAATGTATTTGAGTTTCTACTTAGGAGGTAAGGATTTGGAATGTTTTACTATCCTAGGTTTCTCTTCTGTCCCTATGTTAATGTCTTCAACCTCTTTCCCACTGGCTTCAATTTTAGGCTTTTTAGCTCAATCATTAAAATCAAATAAGTTTTCTAACGGAACTAAACCCCTAGGAAAAACATTACTCTTTAAATGCAAAACATCAGACTCTATCGGGTCTTCACCTAACTCTCCTGAATCTATTTTATTTACACTATCATTTTCAAAAATAGATTTATCCACATTTTCATCATCGTTTTCTAAGTCTATGTTTGTACACTCGAAATCATTTTTACATTATAGAAAATCTTTAATTTGATCATCGTTCCCAAATACCTACCAGTATCTAATGTTGTTTGAGATAGTTGGTCTACACTTCACCTCCACCGTGTATGGGTGAGTGGAATAAAAAGGTATCTTGCATGTAGTTGCTGACGTAGCTAACCCATCTGCTAAAATGTTCTGTCCCCTAGGCATCACCTATAAATCAACTTCAGTGAAACAATTAAGGGCATCCAAAACAACATTTCTATAAGCTCTAAGCCTGGGATGTTTTGCTACATACTCACCTTTAATTTGTTTGATAATTAATTCAGAATCGCCTCTTACCATGATTTGTTTGGCACCAACCTTCTTTAGTAACTTCAGGCCGAGCATCAAAGCTTCGTACTCGTCTATGTTGTTAGTGCATTGAAAATTCAGTTTGTAAGAATGGTTTTCCGAATACCTGGATTTTTGATTGTGCAGCCAAACTCCCTCTCCGGATCCTTCTTTGCTTACAACTCCATCGAAATCCATGCTCCATAAATCTTCTGGGAGTTCTTCACTTATTACGAGTTTCTTACCTTTTGCATCGGTGATTTCTTTGTCTTCATTTGGGTCAAATGTATATTCTTCCAACTGAGCGATTTGTTCTCCCATATCGCCGTCATTATACAGGATGAAGGAATCTAGATCAAAGTGAGCAGAGTACAGAGGATAGTTATGTGGCTTTTCTTGGCTGCTGACCATATATTTCATTAGCATCTCTCTGTATAGTCTTCTCTATTGTCCGAATACTAGGATGGTGGCATATGACATATCCAACTTCAAAGTGCCTTTCAACTTGGCCCCCCAAGACCTGGACAAAAACATACCATATTTCGGGGGAATGTCCGTGACTACCACATCCATAACCATGCTTTTTGCTGGAATCTGAACTAGCGTGATACACAAGTCCTTGATCAACCCGATATGTCTGACTTTGTTGGATTCAAAAGAGTGTAAATCCTTGTAATGTCTGGTGACCTCAAGTCCTAGTTTTTCCATCACTACTTTAGGCATCAGATTATGAGAAGCACCCGAATCTAACATAGCATTGTGCAGAATCAGATCATGTATATTAAGGTTGATGTAAAAAGGATCGACAGCACCAGTGTCAGTCTGACCATCAACTTTAGGGCCAAACATGAGTTCAAGTTGATCATCGGTAAGATTTACTATGTTTGAATGATTTTCCGATCCAATGGTTAAGGCCTTCATACCTATATAAGGCTCAATGCTCAGTGCTTTGATCACCTACGATCAGTAAGCATCCTTACTCATCAACTCGGAAAGGGGAATGGGAATTTTCACTTCGGCTAATTCCCCTCTGAGGATGAAAGGAGTAGGTGCTCTGCCTTGGCTCAGCAATTCTGATCTGTCCACCATAGTTTTCTGAGAAGAAGTACTTGGTTGATTGGTTGATGAAACCTCAGTATGTGTTGATATTTGTAAAATGGTAGGGTTTCTTTTTGTTGGAGTTTCAACATTACCTTTCTCGGGGATCTTTTTGGTAGAAGGCTCAGGAGATTTCTTGGTTTCAACTGTTTTCTTTGTTTCGGTTACCTCTTTTGGGGAATTTTCATTTGTCTTTTTACTTTGAAGATTGTACTACCTGTGTACCTTCATAATGGAATTTTTGAATTCCTTTTGTTCAGTCTCTTCAGCTTCCTCACTCACCTCTATTTGAGAAAGAAGGAAAAGTTCTTTCTCTTCCTGAGTAAGGAAAATGGCTTCATTATTGTGAATGCCCATGAGGTTTATGTGTGTGTCTTGTAATTATTCAATTACCTCATCACCCTCATTGACATAATTTTCTTGTAGGGGTGATCTGATCTATTGATCAGGGCCCCTCTGTTCTCTTTGATCCATATGATCTCTCTGCCTGATTTGAAGAGGATTTCTTCTGAAGTTAGGATTCTGAATTTGTGGTGCAGATTGGTTTTCTCTAGGAGGATTTATTTCAGTTACAATAAGTCTCTCCATCATTCTCTCCACTGCTCTAGCTAAGGAATCTAGTTTGGCATCAGAAGAAGATGTGGAAGGTTCCTCTTTAATCATGACTCTTCTCTTCATCCTCTGTCGTGCTCTTTTAGCCAATAGGTTGGTCTCTATACTTATCACGCTTTTCTGCATGTCTTCCCGGGTGGTGGAGTTTCTTTCCCTTAATTGATATGATATTAAACCTTGTGGGGGTTTAATATCAGCTAGAATCACATTGTACAGATTGTTAAAGCGGGTGCAATAGTCTTGTACTGTCTCTCATTCATTCCTTCTAATGTTTTCATATTCTGACAAGATCTGGAGAGGATTTTTATTTACCTCCCATCTATCCAGAAAACTTCTTTGAAATGTTGTAAGGTCAAACACTAAAGCAACACGTAAGCCTTTGTACCATTTCTTAATGTCCCCAGTCAGACTCTGTGCAAAAAGTCTCATTTGAATGTCTGTTTCATCCATTTCCCACAAGTCAAAATAGTCATTCATTTTATCAACATCTTGTTGTGCATTCAAGGGCCCCGTACCATCGAACTGTGGGAGTCTCATTTGATAGTCCTGGGGCATGTCGTGTAAAGGTGAAACCAACACCAAGGGACCATATTTGGCCACCATGATAGGTGGAGGGGGTGGGACAACAACCTAAATGATAGGTTGGGTGGTGGCAGGAAAAGAGGAGGATGAGGGACTAACTAGCACAGAGTGAGAAGTTTGAGGTTTTGCAGTGGGGGATAGTATTTCAGGGGTCTGAGGTTGCAGGTTGGCTGGATCTAAAATGGTTTCAGTCACAAAGCTATCAGATTTCGTTCTAAATAGGATTTGTTCCAAAATGGTGTCAAAGTCGAGATATTGAAGGGAAAAAAGTTCCTCTGGAAGAGAAAGGGACCTGTGAAGGGGACTATGACTCCCTGAACCTTCGGCAATGGTTTTCTTTCTGAGTAACTATTCTAGATTATCAGTTGTTATCGCAGGTTCCGGGTCTGGGTGGGATTGAGTGTAAACTCTTTTAGGAGCCATATTTTTTTTAATTTTTAAATATTTTTTATATTTTTATGAATTCAAAATTACTATGTACATGCATTTAACGACCTCTGAACATTATTTCTTTCTCATATTTATAATTTTTCAGAAACACAATTTTCTTCTAGGGAAAAAGAAAACGTGGGGTTGAATGAATGTTCAGTTCCCCAGTACATTCGCCACTATGTTAACGCTCTATAAATTCCCAGAGGTTGTCAGAGAAGAAGAAATTTACTAGAGGTAACTTTATTCAACCACTTCAAAACTGAAATGTAGCCCTACCAGTTTCAGAGAGGGATCTCTCTATATGATTTAACTATGTTTTAACTTTGAGATATTAGGATAGTTAAACAAAATAAGATTGAATGGTTTGTTTTTGTTTTTGTTAAGTTGGGTGAAAAGGTTTTTACGCCTCCATTTGGATATGGGGTCTGTATTACAAAGATAGAAATATAAACAAAAATTAAAAGATTATTTTCACAGGGAAAGATAATGGATTCATTGGATTCTTTAGCTGTAAAGTGATGAATATCATAAACGATAAGAATATCAATTAATGTAAAGAAGGATTTAAGAATTTCTTCACTGTAATATCAGAAAGATAAACATTTAGATCTTTCAAAGCCAGAAATAGGGTATACAAAGATAAATCCTGCAACATGCACTACTTTTAAAAGATTTATATTAGAAAACAATATGACAACTGAGGGAGAAAAACATTCAACATAGAAAGGAAAAATATCACCAATGAATAACACGTGAGAATCCTGTGAAACGTCTCTTTGTATTACTGGAAGATCTCTTGATAAAAATTACAGTCTTTCTAGCTTACAGGCCGTAAAGATCAACCCTTGGTACTTCAAAGTTTGAAGTATTTACAATAAAAAATTACATACGATCCTGTCATTAAAGATCAGGACGTGACAATTCTAAATTTAGCTAACTAACTCAACAAGATACAAAAATTCAGGAACTGTTTGATGATGTGTTGAAACTTCATGTTGATTTCTGGGGTAAACCATTGGTGAGGCCTCTGCACGACCTCATCTGATTGGATAGGTGACTAGGCTTGGACACCTCATCTCTTACTTGATCATATTGCATAACTCTTCCCATCGAAGGTTATTGGGAATGCTCACTTTGAGCAATCTTCGGTATACTTCGTCCATCTCCATATACTTGGAAAAAGTTGGCTTAATGATGAAAATGTATTGGATTTCGTGTTGTATGCTGATGTTTGACTGGAAAGATTCTAAGAACGCCTTGCCTGTGATACTACCCTATATTCCCGAGAATTTTGAACTATCTTTAGCCATAGTGGCTAGTTTCTTTTTATAATCAGAAAGTTTCATTAACTTGTCGTTTATGACCCGTAAGCCAGGGAGGCCTTTCTTTTGCAGAGCTTCAATTTTACTAAAAAATCTTTACACACCTATGTCCATAGCCTGGACCTTTTCCTCAAGTTGCAGCATCAATCCTCTTTTGGTCAAGACCCTCTTGACCTCAAGGATGGTTTTTGTCCTGTCTTCAATTTTCAAATCCTCTAACTCTTCTCTGGTTTTTGAATTTAGGAATATAATGATCTCAGTGGCTTCTGCGGGCATCTCTCCCAATTCTCCTCTTATCTTCTCAATCGCCTGCTTGCTTCTTTACACCAGTTCATTCTACTCGAACATGTTTTGTACCATTGGCCATATTTCATTTATGGATTTGGTGATATCCATCTAGACATTTTCCTTGACCTCAGCAAGTGTTTTACCTGCCACTGTTTGCTTTTGAAGCTATTGTAATCCCTGTTTGAGCTTGTCTAATGTTTGTTTCTCTTTAGAGTAGTTGTCTTGGTAAGAATACTTGAGTTCCTGAAGGTTCTCAACCTCCTTTTTGAGTCCGCTAATCTCTGTCTCTTACAAATTCATCTCTTCCATGGATTTTGCCAGTTCTACTGTCTTCTCCAGAGCTGTCAGTGGAGTTGTTCAGGGAATTTATATTGCAGATGTTTTGCTTACTCCTGTGAGTGGAACTGCACTCAATGGAATGACCTTCATAGGCTTTGATTATTCCTTCTCCTTCAATATCCTTTCCAGTTCTACTTCCATCTCTTTCAACTATGCATTTTGCTCCATTATCAACTTGAGCATCTCATCCTTTTCCCCTTTTGTCTTAGCTATCTCCTTTGCATGTGCATCTTCTTTTGGTGGCAGTTTCAACTGTTTCCTCAGAGAGTCTATATCGACATTTTTCTTTTTAAGAATCTCCTCAACTTCTTTCACATTTGAGGGGTCATACCTGATCTTGAGGACCAATTCTTCCAACATCTTAATTATGTTATCCTTTGCAAAGGATGATATCTTTTCTAATTTCAGTTGTGTCTAGACATTGCTTAGAGATACCTATAATTTAGTGGCCACAACAGAAGCATTTTCCAACTTGGAGAAAATTATTTCCCAAGTTTTCTTGTGCAAATCCATTTGATCAGCAGGGTGCACATCCCTAGTATGAAACTCAAATGTTTCCCTTTTGTAATCAGTGATGGCTTTCGGGTCCAGCACCTGTGCCTACAGAAAATCCATGTGCATTGTACCCTTTTCTGTATCGAATGTAGACAATAGTCTGTGTTGTGAAGTTGAAGTCTTTTTCCAAAATTGAGCATATGTATTGTTGGTCAGCGTGTGATTTTTCTTTTTGATTAGGTCATACTTCTCAAAAATACTCAATTTTGGTCCTACTTTACTCAGTTGTTTGACCAGTCGATTACTTGTGGGCTTCTTAGGAAAAAATGTATACATGATCTATTTTTTGCTTGTGTTAAGAAGTGACTGATCATCTTTCATGGTTTCAGTGGATTGGATTCCCTTTTCAACAGCCGTGTCAGGTGTGTGACTGGATTTTGGCCTTTTGGTGTGTAATTGGAAATCTTCAGTCGAGACTTCTGTGATGGAAGGTGAAGTATCCTTCCTGGATATTTTCTCTTTGGGAACCTTTGGTGTAGTTGTCTATGAGATGATGACCGAAGGGTCCTTCTCTTCTGTCTTGACTAGAGTGTTTGAATCCCATTCTGTTTGATTCGCGAACTACTCTATCTCAGGCTTGGGTGTATGAACATCTCAGACATTTTTGTTTTTAATCCTCATCTCAGAAATTGTCCTGCATAGATCATAGTGCCAAATGAAACTAAAAAAAAACTTCATTTCTTTCAACAGTCTATCTTCTTCCTCCTCGGCCCCTCGTCTGTTGCAAATGAAAGATCCTATTTTCCCTTTAATTCTAAGTTGTTGTTTCTTTTTCAGAGATACAAAATGTATGTCATCCGAGTTAATCATTTGCCTTATGTAATCCAGGGAAAATATCCTCACGGGTAGATACTTGGACAATTTGTATGGAGCCAACTCACATCCATATACTTTGATCTCGGTGTGATTTTGGTAAGGCTACCAATCTCCAGTTTTTTCTAGGTCTGAGAGGTGTAAGATCCTCTGAATCTCCTCATTTATTCTCGGTTCAAGTCTTCCACTGAGCATGGTCACCACTGGATGGTATAACTTCTCGATAAACTATTTGAAGCTGAATTCTATAGAAGTTTGTCTAAGTAGCGAAGTCCAAGTTGTTACCGCTTGCGGCCTCCCATCCTTGTCCATCTTCTGCATTGAAAATGAGAATTTGTCCGCCTAAAAGAAAGTGAACATGCAGGCTGGTATTGAGGAATACCAGAACACGCCCTCTATGGAAAAATTTGAAAATTGTTCATGAATACTATTCACCAAGAAAGTGTTGTAATCAAATTGAGTGGTAGGTCTTTCTTCAGCGGAGAAAATTGACAAGAAACCCAATATGGGTTCGTCCACCTATTGGTCAGAAAATTACCCAAGCAAAGCATAGAGCGATGAGATGACTTGGTTTCCCTTTACTGAGAACATGGAGGAAGGGTATGGGGGATTTGTATTGGGGAACTGAGAAACCCGAGGGAGGAAAAGCTCAAAAATCTAGGCTCTTTGAGGGAAAGATAACTTCTGGTAAAGCTCTGTGATAAATTCAAGATTGAAAGGGGAGGCAGAATCATCTCTGGGTATTTGCATCATCTGATTGATGGCTTCTGGTGTAATGAAGAATAGATTCTCTCCTGATGAAGATACTATGGCTCTCTGGTCGGGGAGGTAATGAGCCTAGAATTTGAGGGCAAACTTAGGGAAATGGTGGAACTGGGGGAAAATATATAGAGGAAGGTTGGACTCCCAAAGCCCAATTTTATTGCTTTGATCTAAGAAAACCTCTTTGAGCCATGACTGCAAATCCGCGAAGTCAAATTTTCACCTGGTGTATGCAATTAAATTATCTTTTTCAGCTAAATGGATCCTGTCAAGGTCGACAGGAGGCGGGAGGAAAGGATTTTCCTCAGCTTCTGTTTTCTTTGATTTTGGCACCATCACTATGAAAATACCTGCAAGTCAAACAAACGTTAGTGGGGATGACAATGGTTTTGGATGGTTGACTAAAATAGAGGGAAAATGGGGAAACTATGCTTTGGTGTGACGACACAGTAAGCAATGGGAGAATGAAGGGAAAATGGTAGTTTTGAGAAAACAGATACCCGTTGGGCATGGGGGATAGATCAACAGGCTAACGGATAAGTTAGCCAGTAATAAATTGCCAACGGGTCCTTTGGAGCGTGAAATGGCAGGTAACAATGAATGACAAATATGATTGGGTGACATGGTAGGTGTTTATTGGGAAGTGACTATGGTGAAGGGACTTGTAACAAGTGAACAGGGAGAATGGATTGACAGAGTAATGAGATGTGACCTATAGGGGAACAAGTGGAGAATGATGTCATGGGGTGACAGGTGTATGTTAGAAAATGGTAAGCGGTGGGAGTCTAGATGAATGGATCGCTTCCACATAGAGAAAGGGGCCCACCAGAGAAATCACTCCATTCCGGAACCCCCCCCCCTATCGTTAAAAACAGACCGGTCGGGGGGGTTTGAAAAGTACCGTCAGTTGTCCTTTGGTGTGCCTACCACTGGACCGTAGATCTGAGCACGATGTTTAACCATCATTTCGAACCCCTCCTCCCCACCATTAAAAGCAGAACGGTTGGGGGGGTTTGGAATTCAATCTCAACCATAGATCTCAGCATCATCGCCTCAGTCGTTCAGATGCACGCCTTCTTTATACATGATTCTGGACCCCCCCCCCGTCGTTAAAGGTAGAACAGTCGGGGGGGTCCGGAAAAACTTGTGAACCGTAGATCTCAGTGCCAACATCTCAGACGTTCATCTATGTGTTGTCTTTCCTCTGTGAGCGCAAAGTAATATTTGCTCCAAAACTTAGGATAAGTGCATTATGTGGATTTGCCCAAGATTTATCTATTTTTATCACCATGGGGGTTAGACATCAAACATTTAAGACATCAAAGATATGGTTCAATATCGATCATCACACCTGTTTTATTGAAACAAAGCAAACTACCCTATGCTCTAACCTAATTACCGATGACATTTATCCTAGATTAAACTGTTGGACTAAGAAATTACTCTATCCTAGGGTTATTTGACCAAGATTAGGTAGTTTGGTCAAATTTATTCACTAGCTAACCTAATTTTCTTGGCTAAGATTAAACAGTTTAGCCAAGCTTATTCACTACTCCTATCAACATTAATTTAAAAGGACTTGGCCATGATTAAACTGTATGAACCAAGTCATTGTTATTGAATGGAGCTCTATTCAATTTCTTTTATGCCCTCTTTTATTCTTTTCTTTCTTTCTTTTCTTTTTTCTTTTTCTTTTCTTTTCTTTTCTTTCAAATTATTTGCAGAATAAAAAATCATTTGACAACCAAAACAATAAAAGGCTAAAATTTTCAGTCACAAGTTGATCCTATAACTTATAGGGTTATAATAGGGACATTGATTTCGTTGGACCTATAAACCCACCATGAAAGTGCACAAGAGAAAGGTACATAATTACAACTATATAGTACTTGACCAGATGGGTCGAAGCAAGAGCAGTTAAGGATTGTAGTGAAACTACAACTGCACGCTTCATATTTGATGACATCATAACCAGATTTTGCTGCCCAAAGATCCTTATGAGCGATCAAGGAACACATCTCATCAATAAGACAGTTGAAGCCCTTACTGAAGAATTTGCAGTCCACCATCAAAAGAGCACATCGTACCATCCACAAGCAAATGGGATAGTTGAAGCATTCAACAAGATTTTGGAAACAACACTAACCAAGATTTGCAGTGTGAACATGGATTATTGGGATTTAAGAGTACCAGCAGTATTATGGGCCTATAGAACCACTTGCAAGAAACTAACAATGGAGACCCCTTTTAAGTTGGTATATGGGCTTGAAGTTGTTGTTCCAATGGAGTATTTGGTACCAAGCCTGATAATTTCTTCCTTTATAGATATGGACGACCCTGGAGTTGTTGAAGAGAGGCTTTCACAACTAGTGGAACTAGAGGAAGATAGATTCGTTGTAGGATTCCATCAACAAGTACAGAAGGAAAGAGAGAAGGTATACCATGACAGACACATCAGAAAGAAGGCATTCAAACAAGGTGATCTAGTCTTGATATATGATAGTAAGTTCATAAAACATCCTGGGAAGTTTCAAATGCATTGGCTAGGGCCATATGAGATAGCTTATGTTATAGAGGGAGGATCTATGCAATTGAAAACTTTGAATGGAGAATGGAAGGAAGGATTAGTGAATGGGAGATGGTTTAAATCATACTATGATAACCAACTGCCCCATAGTTCTCAATAAACGCAAGAAGAAGTGGTTCTAGGTACCAAGTGTAGTTGAAACTGGGTACTAGAAATGAAAAAGATAATGTGCACAAGGGAAAAAGAGGAGGCATCGAGTAGAAAGTAGAAGCTGCACTGCACAGTCAGAAGTTAAAGTAAAAGAGAAAGAGTATATCTGAAGTGCCTCAGGACAAGTCACAGGTGAGTGTTGGGGGCCTGTTGGCCCTTGGTTAGGGAAGTATGTGAAGATAAAGGAATAAAAGGGATAATGTGAACTTCACGGAAGACAAGGTGACTGTTACTGGGTCGAAATGAGCAAAAGAGCAGAAAATATGGAGCGAAGTTCAATAAAGAAAGTCGTTGAATGAGGAGATCAGGGACAAAAGATAAGAAAGAAATATGATTCGTGGAAAACTCAGCAAGCGGGAAAAGCCACTATTGGATGCTTTGGAGAACCGCGTGAGAAGGAAGGAAAGACAAGCTGGCAAAGCCCTGAAAATACGGGTCAAGTTGACCTACAGTTTTAGACACCTAGGGTTTTGATATCTAGGGTTTTGGACACCTAGGTTTCAGCCTAAGGAATTCAGTGAGCTATTGTAATGTATAAATAGAGTTTAAGAAGACCTAGGCTGGGTTGGTGTCAATATTGTCATTGTTTTTATTGATCGATCTAGTTGTTTTTGTGAGAGATTGTTGTTTCGAGAGAGAGAAGTGTTGAGGGTGAGAGCATTCTGGTATTGTAATATCTTCAGTTGGGTGCAAAGATCAGCCCTCCAGCTGGGTGCGCAGGGAGGGAAGAGAAAGAGAGGATAAGAAAGAAGATATGCTAGCTAAGAGCACAGACAAGAACTATATGCTTTACCTTAATATATTATAGCACAGTTCTGTGGAAGTAGCCCTAGAGAGAGGGTGAACCATGTACATCTTGTGTTGTGTGTGATTAGTATTTTATCTCTTCCATTGATATATTGTGATTGTATTACTATTTTAGATCTGATAAGTAGATGTGAAGAATAGGTCTAAGTTGATAAGTGATATATGAATGATGTGTTGTTCTTGTGTTAAATCCACTTGATATTCACTTTGGTTGTAGACATCTATGTCCTGCAACCCCCTCATAACTACTTCAGGTGAGACTGCATCTGCTTCAAAGGTGTTTCCGAAAGGGCCAATAGTTAGGGCTTGTTGGTGCACTCTTGGAGTTGAACCTTGGGTCTTCCCCTATGCCAACAGGGATAAATAGATATTCTCATAACAAAATCTTCCAATGGGTAGGAATGCATCAATCAATGTAGTTTCATCCATTATGGCGAGGTCGCAACGGTCCAAGGGAGAACATTCTGGTAATAACTGTGTTTCTAGCCATTCTAGAGAGTCATTCTAATGGTCATAATGCCTCCAATGGTCATATTGTTTCACCATGGAGAAGTGTCAATCTATGTTGTACTGATATTTCAGTAAAGCTCAAGTTATGGAAACCTTCCTTCTATGAAGTCTTCACTAGAGCTTCTTGCAATTTTTCTAACTTTGTTCTCTTCTTACTGAGCTTTCTGGCCTTCTTTCCTATGATTTGAACCACTGGTTTCCTCTTTCCATTATCGTTCTTATCTCCTCTTGGCATGACAAATTCTCACTGTGGAGGTTATTTCATAGGTTTCAAGAGTAATACTTCTTCTCTTTCTGGGGTAGGTGCTCTACTCTCTTGTACAGACAGGTGTCTCCAATCTTCCTATGTCTTTTCAACTTCAACGTCCATATCTTTTTTCCTTAGTAGCTTCAATTGGTTCTCTTGTTCTTCCAGTAAGTGTGTTATTCTCCTAGCCATGAAATCTCTTAGTTCTTGATTTTTTGTTCTAGATCCTCCTTTTCTTATTTCCTTCGTATCTGATCTTTCTCAATCCAAGTTTTTCCTAGCAATATAGAAAATGGGGCATTGTTCTCAACAAATTTAACGATCTCAAATTCTTCTTCTGTCAGAGTGCCATGACAACTCATATATGTCTAGGTAAGTCTTTCACATAGGGTTATCATCTTTCTTCTAAATAATCCTATTCCTCCTAATGAAGGAACCATAGCAGGCTTTCCCAAAATTTCCCAAGTTCTTTCTATCATGATATTCAACTGTGTTTTCTCATCCAAGACATAGTCTATGTCGAATTCTCCTATTCTTGTTTATATGTACTCTTTCTCTTTTAATACCTCTGATAAGTTGATATCTCTGTGATCATTCAAGGTTTATTTCATCTATAGTAATACAATCTCTTATTCTTTCTAGGGTTCTATCATATCCATAGTTTCTTGGCTTTTCTCATAGTTTTTTTGTCGCATATTCATCTTTTCAAATTTTGGAATCATTCTAGGGAAATCCAAAACTTCATGGTCCATAGATTTACAACAAAGAAAACCAGGACCTCTACCAAGGCATTCCTTAGCATGATGTCTCGATCTTCTCCAACTATGGAAAATAGTTAATCCTCTCTTTCTTTTAAACGATCCCCAACCTTTCCTGTACTGCGCACTAGGATCATCGTAACTAACCTGCAAAAAATTCTTTCTACAATCCTGCATCCATTTGTTAGTCCAAACATTATTTATATGCATAGGGATAACATACCTTTCATTATTTTTATCAGATCTATTCATATTGAATCTTGTTTATTCTAGTTGTACCCTAGTTTTCAAAGTAGGACAAAATTTATGAAACATGCCTAGAGTCATTCTTTCGAAACTATTTTTTTCACTTATCTTACCTTTTTCAGAGCACAAAGATTCAAGATCTTACCTCTTTTCTTCAGATCAAACTTCTCTTCTTAGTAGAGAGCTTCACAAGTCAAGTAGAATATTGCACACTAAAATAGCAAATCTACACACAAAGCTTTCTTTTATTTAGTTCACGGCAATCATAGTTTCGGGTCCCGACAACAGAACCATTTGTTGGCATAGGGGTAGACCCAGGGTCCAACACTTCAATAATGCACCAAAAAAACCCTAACTACCTGCCCTTTCAGCAACACCTGTGAAGCAGATGAAGTCTCACCCAAGGTAGAGGTAGGGGTGGTTGCAGGACTCAAATGTCTACAACCTAGATGGGACATAGATCTGTGATTACACCACTCTAACAAAGCACTTAGCAGTTAGCATTCATGAGTAGTTAACCCTTATTCACATCACAGATCCAAACCCTAGTTATAGAACAACACAATATTCAACCATATATAACACATCTAATCACTTAGCATATGGGAAGAGATCAGATCTGGAATTCATTCACATCACTAAGCACTTAATCTATTGTACCATATTCATCTAAACATTCATTACTACACTAATATTAAATAATATGAATAATGTAACAACCATAATACACAAAGAAACCATAAAAAATGATATACGTGGTTCACCCTAGCGTGGGGCTACATCCACCAACTCTTCTCTTCTTTATTATCCTCTGTCAATATTCTACAAGCACGGAGCCCAAAAACCCCACTCTACATAGGAAAATATATCTACGCACAACTCGCAATATCCTCCTTCCCCGAGTTTGGTCATAACACAAAGCCTTCTTACACAGTCTGCACACAAGCTTCTTACAATCACTTGCACTTAGCTCTGCAAGTCTTAACACATAGTATGCACAAAGCCTCTAGATCCGCACTAAGCAGATTCTATCAGGTCTACTCTATCACACCCTGGCCCTTCTTAAATCACCTAGATTTATATTTTTACATTACAAAATGGTCCTAAACATAGGTAAACCCATGGGACGACATCCCATACCTGTTACATAAACCCTAATCCCAAAAATTCCCTAAAAAGGGGATGGGATCCCGTGATATCTACTTCAACTTGTGCTCCACCTTTGACCCACCTGTCGAAGTCCCAAAAGAGGTCAAACATGACCAAGATTCTCCAAAACTTGGTCGAGGGCCAACAACCTCCTTAATGCGTTGTGCCAAGGATCAATCTAAGGTCTTCCCTAGGTAGAACTATTGAGGTTCAGGTCCCTGCATGATCAATCTTGTGATCAGGTCGATCAACACCAAATCCATAGTAATGTTCTTGTCGAGACACATATATCCTCCATGATAGCATGACAAGAGGAGTTTAACACAAGCATTAACCTCCTGGTGTCCACCAAAATGAGGGATATTCATCATGTTCAGTATCATGGACTATGCCAACTCATTTATCCAAGTATTGGAGACTATGCAAGGATTCTTCCTAGTGGTGGTCTTCATTAGGTATCTGTGGGGTGCGCGCATGGCATGGTTCTTTCTGTCTCCAAGGTTGAAATCACTATTCTTCAATGTTCGTATCTATCCTAACTGGGTTCCAACTACGTGTATTCACTTTGGAATGTACGTAGTTATCAATGTGTATTCAAAGTATCGTGGAATGTTATCATGGTTAACCGCACCAGCGAAAGGTGGTATATAGTCTGGTAAAATGATGGGATATGCTTTGCATTAGCTAGATCATTACGGTTCTTACTTCGAGTCTTAGTCACAGGGTTGACACATTTCTAATGTCATCCAGTCAAAGGGGAAGCCTGCAATCCCCTGGTTGATGATGTTTGTACTCCCTCATACATATCTTTATCAGCCATAAAATTCTTTAGAACCTCTTCGATGGATTTCTCTATCTCAGTACACTCGACCAACATTCTCATTGTTAACAAATAATTCAGGGTAGGTGACAGATAGCAGGGTAAACAATAGATGGTGAGGTTTGATAGAACATCTCGACACACACAATAACTTTGTTTCTTGTCTCAGATAATAACAGGTGGAAAAAGTGGTCCCGATGCAGCATCCAACGGGTTAAGTAAGTGAGCGTCATAATGGATTCCTCAAATAGACAGGGATGCCTCAATAAATGTGAATCCATTCGTTATGGTGCAGTATCAACATCCAGCAATGATCTATCTAGCCTTAAATACATTTCCTAGCCATTCTAGAGCGTCGTTCTAATAGTTGGGGCACCTCCAACAATTATATATCTTTGCTAGGGTGAAGTCCCATTCTGTGCGATTCTGATGTTCCGACGAGGTTCAAATCCTGCAAACCTACTTCTTGCAAAGTTCCAATCTGTGAAATATTTCATCTATTCTCTTTAACTTCTTGTAGCTTTTCCAACTTAGCCTTCTTCTTACTGAGCTTCCTTGCCTTCTTTCCTGTGATTTGATTCTCTCTAACTGTTTTTGGATTTCTCTTTCCATTCTTATTCTTATCTTCTCCTAGTGAAGTGACTTCACACTGTTGATGTGCTCTCAAAGGGTTTGAAGTTAATATCCCTTCTCTTAATATTTCTTGGGTGGATATAATTCTTTCTTTCATGGATAGGTCCTTCAAAACTTCTTGCATTCTTTCAACCTCGACAACTAATTCTTTGGTCTTCTGTTTCTTTGACTCAACTTCTCGTTCTTCTAACAATCAATCTATTTTTCTAGCTATGAAATCCCTTAGTCCTTGCTTTTTATTTTTTCTATCTTCTTCTTCTTATTTCCTTCTGATATGATCTTTCTCAATCCAAGTCTTACCTAGGAAGATGGGGAAAGGGGCATTGTTCTCAACAAACCTAATAATTTCAAATTCTTCTTTAGTCGATGCTCCATGAACGATAGCAAGTACATTAGTAACTCTTCCACATAGGGTTATCATATTTCCTTTAAACAAGCCTATTCTTCCCAATGAAGGTACCATAGTGGGATTTCCCAATATTTCCCAAGTGTCTTCTTTCATGATATTCACTTGTGTCCCCTCATATAGGACTCAGTCTATGTCGAAGTTTCCTATTCTTGTATCTATGCATTGTTTTTCTTTCATGATCTCTAGTAAACTAACATGTTTGTGATCATTCATTGATTCTTTTAGTTGTACTAACATAGTCTGATATTTCTCTAATTCTTTCTCTTGATTATTCTCTAACATGCTCTCATTCTCTTGACTCATGTTCATTCTTTCAACTTCAAAAATCTTCCTTGGGAAATCCTCAACGCCATGACCAACAATTTTACAACAAAGACAAATAGGACCTATACTAGGGCATTCCTTAGCAAGATGTCTCGATCTTCTGTAGTTATAACATAATTTCAATCCCCTCTTTCTCTTGTAAGTTCCCCAACTTCTCCTATATTGTGCACGAGGATCACAGTGTTGGACCTTCAATCTGCAAAAATTCTTTCTAGGTTCCCGCATCCATTCATTAGTCCAAAAATTCTTTTTATGCATAGGAATAACATATCTTTCTCTATTTATATCAATTTTTTTGAGATCAAATCTTTCTTCTAGATTTACCCTAGCTTTCAGAGTAGGACATAATCTATCAAACATACCTATATTCATTCTTTCGAAACAAAAAAAATTATCTTATATTATTCTATCAAATCACAAAGCTTTACCTCTTTCAAGATCTTACCTCTTTTCTTCAGATCAGGTTTCTTTCTTAGCATAAGGCTTTGGAAGTTAAGTAGAATATTGCGCACTAAAACAATAGATCTATGCACAAAGCTTCTATTTTCTTTACTTCAGTTCCCAACAATCACAGTTTTAGGTCCTGACAATGGAACCATTTGTTGGGATAGGGGTAGACCCAGGGTTCAACGCTTCAACAAATAGGACTCAGGTGTTTGTTACCAATTTGGGACACAAATCTATGATTACAACACTTCATAGGGTACTTAGGGACAACATATATTAATTCACTATCGTTATTCACATCACAAATTAAATCCTAAGTACAGATCGACTCAGTAATAATGACAAAATACACATCACACTTAGCATTATAATTTAGATCTAACACATTCAACATATAAAAGCATTAAACATTCATAGATCTATCTATCATTCATAACATTCAATGCACTAAGCAGATTCACAACATAAACATTATAGCACAAAGAAAACCATCAACACAAGATTTACATGGTTCACCCTAGTGTGGGGCTACGTCCACCAACACTTCTTCTTCTTTATTAGTATTCAATCTCTTACATCCATCCACTCATGTGCACTTAGCCACATATCCAAGCTTCTCACTAGACAGGTGATCTGAGGACTAAGCACCAGATCCACCTTCCCAAAATATGATCAAGGCACAAAGACAACTCCTCTATTACGCACAAATCCTTACATTCACCGTATTTTTCACAAAGAAACTCAGAACTACTTGCCTCTTACACTTAGCTACTTACTCTCATCCCTTTACATTGGTACATCTACATTACATTCCTTCTTATTATACTTTTACATCCCTTACAAAAAGGGATAAACATGGGTAAATCCATGGGCTGACATCCCCTAAACCCTAATACCCAAAACCCCAGTGAACCCCTTGTTGGGTCAACAAGACAAGTGAGATCCCGCGATCTCAAATCCACCTAGGTGCTCCATCTTCGACCATCATGTTGAAGTAAAAAAATGATCAAACCTAACCAATGTTTCCTGAAAACTTGCTCTAGGGCCAACAAGCCCCGAACACTCACTTGTGACTCGTCCTGATTCACTCATATCTGGGCAATTCTGCTTCAAAGTAATCGAGATTAGCTCGAGCTGAATCAACCTTATTCTTAACCTGAGCTTCCTGCTCAACAAAATCCTGGATCAATTTCTCTATAACAGGCCCTTCCAGGCATTTTTCCACTATCACAACCACTTGGTTTAGTTGCGAACCTTGTACCTCGATCTCTTCAAACACCGCACAAGATTCATCCTACACCAGTTGTAGCCTCTGTGTGACTTCCATTACTCTTCCCTAAATGATAGTAATCTATTGTTGGACCATGTGATGTTCTTGTGATCTCTTCATTCTCTCGACCATAGCGAGTGACTTCATCTGTGCTTATACTGAAAGTGCCTACTGTTGTGCCTCCTGTAGCTGTGCTTCCAACTTCCTAAGTTATGGGTCTTTCATGAGGTGTTCGTAGGTCTGTGCACTTATATTTCTTAGATTCTTTCATTTTGAGTCGAGGACTCTGATTCTTTCCACTGCTCTCTTAGCGGCTTCCTCCCTCTCATCACATACTTCATGTGGAGTGCTTGGTACTACTTGAATATGCAACTCCGTTACCCATGCTTGAAGCTGTTGGATGGCCTCATTGAGCTTCTTTACTTGAACCTCAACTGCCTCATGTTACTCCTGTGCTAAGCCTGGCATAGAGCGAAGTGATTTTCTCACCACATCTTTGACTTCAGTATGCTCTGTGAGCAGTTGGTCCTTTTCCTTCTATATCTTTACTTTGTATTCCTTGAGCATCGCCTAGAACTCATATATCTCATTTTCATATGTGGTTACACTGTACCATGCAACTCATAGTTGCTCCAAGATCTCCTCTTTTTTTTTCTTTAGGGATTCTATGGCCTGTTCCTTTTCTTCTTGGACTCGTTGAATCCGAGCCTTTGTTTCATATGAAATTCTTCGAAGTTGGGTTGGCTCATCCCCTAACTCTGCATTCTTCGATGAGGAAGGTGCAGTAGATACTGTGTGGCTCAATTGAATGGTTCACTGAATTTCCTTCAGTTCCTTCTCAACTCTTACATACAACTCTTCTTGCTTCATGCCATATCTCTGTAATAGGTCCTTAGACACATCCTCCATTTCTCTACAGACTAGACCAATGTCATCCTCCATGAGTGTAGCCTCTAGCTAGGGCTTACTGGCATGGGTCTTCTTTCTTGTTGAAGGTTTATGTGGAGAAGTCTTCCTCTTCTTTGATTTCTTTTCCTTGGTAGGGGGATCCTTCGGCGGTGTAGCTTATCCTTATCCTTTTTTTTCTCCTTCTTCCCCTCCTACTTATTGATTTAATTCATCTCCTCCTCCTCCTATGGGCGAGCCAGGTCTACTTTCTTCTGAGGTGTTTTCCTCCTCATTAGTCTCTATGTTATGAACTTCCTCCTTTTTCTTTTTATGCATGCTCAAACAGGGTGACCAACGGGCTTCCTATGATGTCAGGTCGAAGAGTTTTGCATCATCAACTGGTACCAAGAACTTCATCAGCCACTCCTTCGTGATTTATTCCATGTCTTCATCGGTCAACTTATAATAGGACTGTAACTCTTCCTTGCTCTCGTCCATGCACGTAGTGATATAAATAAAGTGGGGGTCTGCACATAACTTAGATAGTGGTCTGTACTGGTGCAGAGTGCGCGGTGTCATGTGTAGGAAATACTCAATAGAAACTGTCAGTTGCTGATAGTAGGCATCAAACACTGTGCTCAAATGCCATTGATTCAACATATCATTTGTATACCATAAGGTAGAAAATCTAGCTACTAGTGGCTCTGATGGCTCAATTTCTGGAAAGGTTTCTCCCTTCGGTATTTTCCAAGCGACAAATGCAATCAACACAAGAAACCATATGAAATGGAACTTGTATCCCTGATCCTTTTATTCATAGTAGCCTTTCTCGATCTCATTGATGAGGTAGCTCACCCAGTTCATTTTCATCCCATCCAATCATTTTCCTTCGAGGTCCACCACCAACCTAGTGACCTGTGTGGGGTGGTTCTTTCTAATGATATTTCCAACTATGAGTTGGCAAGCTAGGTGCACTGCCCCATCTTGGATGGAGGCTACCTTGTAGCCTCTCTTTCCCTTCTCAACTTCACCATATTCCTCCTTAATGCATGTTCTAGAGAGAGTTTTTAGGTCTTCCCTGGGTAGAACTACTGAGGGTCAGGTCCCTACATGCTCAGTCCTGTGATCAGGTTGATTAGTGTTGGATCCACAGTAATGTGCCTGTCGAGACACATATATCCTCCATGATAGCACAACAAGAGGAGTTGAACACAAGCGTTAACCTAATGATGTCAGCCAAAATGAGGGATCTTCATCATGTTCAGTATCATGGAATGCACCAACTCCTTTATCCAAGGTTGGGAGACTATGCGAGGCTTCTTCCTAGTGGTTTTCATTAGGTATTTGTGGGGCGCACACATGGGATGGTTCTTTCTATCTCCAAGGTTGAAATCACTGCTCTTTAATGCTAGGATATGTCCTAACAAGGTTCCAACTACGTGTATTCCCTTCAAAATGTACGCAATGATCAATGTGTATTCAAAGTCCCATTGAATGTTGTCACGATTAACCGCACCATCCAAAGGTGGGATATAGTCCGGTAAGACTGATGAGATCTTCTTCTCATTAGCCAGATCATCATGGTTCTTACTTCGCTTCTCAATCATGGGGTTGACATATTTCAAACGTCGTCCAGTCGAAGGGGAAGCCTATAGTCCCCTAGTTGAAGATGCTTGTACTCCCTCATACATAGCTTTATCAGCCATAAAATTATTCAGAACCTCTTCGACGGATTTCTCTAGCTCAGTGCGCTTGACCGACATTCTCATTGTTAACAAATAAGTTAGGGTAGGTGATAGATAACAAAGTAAAAAATAGATGGTGAGGTTTGATAACACAACTTGACACACAAAATGACTTCATTTCTTTTCTTAGATAATCACGGGTAGAAAAAAGTGGTCCTGATGCAACGTCTGATAGGTTAAGTAAGAGAGCATCGTAACAGATTCCTCTAGCGAATAGGGATGCCTCAATCAATGTGAATACATCCATTATGGTGCAGTCTCAATGTCCAACGATGATCTATCCACCCATAAATGTGTTTCCTAGTCGTTTCAGAGCATTGTTCGAACGGTCAGAGCACCTCTAACGATCATATAGCTTTGCCAGGGTGAAGTCCAATTCTGCATGGTTCTGCTATTCCAGCGAGGCTCAAATCCTGCAAACCTGCCTTCTGCAAAGTTCCAATCTGTGAAATCTTCCATCTTTTCTCTATAAATTCTTGTAGCTTTTCTAACTTAGCCTTCTTCTTACTGAGCTTCCTTGCCTTCTTTCCTATGATTTGATTCTCTCTAACTATTTCTGGATTTCTCTTTCCATTCTTATTGTTATCTTCTCCTAGCAAAGTGACTTTGCACTACTGATGTGCTCTCAAAGGGTTCAAAGTTAATATCCCTTCTCTTACTATTTCCTTGGTGGATATACTTATTTATTTCATGGATAGATCCTTCAAACCTTCTTCCATTATTTCAACCTCGACAGCTAATTCTTTGGTCTTTTGTTTCTTCAACTCAACTTCTCTTTCTTCTAACAGTTGATCTATTTTTCTAGCTATGAAATCCCTTAGTCCTTTCTTTTCATTTTGTGTAGCTTCTTCCTCTGATTTCCTTCTAATCTAATCTTTTTCAATCCAAATCTTGCCTAGGAAGATGGGGAAAGGGGCGTTGTTCTCAACAAACCTAACAACATCAAATTCTTCATCAGTCTATGTTCCATGAATGATAACATGTACATTAGTAACTCTTTCACATAGGGTTATCATCTTTCCTTTAAACAAGCCTATTATTCCCAATGAAGGTACCATAGTGGGATTTACCAAGATTTCCCAAGTGTCTTATGTCATGATATTCACTTGTGTCTCCTCATCTAGGACACAGTCTATGTCAAAGTTTCCTATTCTTGTATCTATGCATTATTTTTCTTTCATGATCTTTGGTAAACTGACATCTTTGTGATCATTCATTATTTCTTTTAACTACACTAACATAGTCTGAGCTTTCTCTTATTATTTCTCTTCATGATTCTCTAACATGCTATCATTCTCTTGACTCATCTTAATTCTTTCAACTTTAGCAATCATCCTTGGGAAATCCTCAACCTCATGACCAAAAATTTTACAACAAAGACAAATAGGACCTATAACAGGGCATTCCTTAGCAATATGTCCTAGTCTTCTACAGTTATAACATAATTTCAATCCCCTCTTTCTCTTGTAAGTTCCCAACTTCTCCTGTACTACGCACTAGGATAATAGTGTTGGACCTGCAATCTACAAAAATTCTTTCTAGGTTCCTGCATCCATGCATTAGTCCAAAAATTCTTTCTATGCATAGGAATAACATATCTTTCTCTATTTCTATCAAAAAAAATTTCAGATCAACTCTTTCTTCTAACTGTACCCTAGATTTCAAACTAGGATAGAATATGTCAAACATACCTAAATTCATGCTTTTGAAACAAAAAAATTCAATTATATTCTTCTATCAAAGCACGAAGCTTTACCTCTTTCAAGATCTTACCTCTTTTCTTCAGATCAGGTGTCTTTCTTAGCACGAGGCTTCACAAGTTAAGTAGAATACTACACACTATAGCAACATATCTACACACATAGCTTTTCTTTTCTTTACTTTAGTTCCCAATAATCACAGTTTCAGGTCCTGGCAACGGAACCATTTGTTGGGATAGGGGAAGACCTAGGGTTCGGCGCTTCAAGAATGCACCAATAAAACCCTAACTACCGGTCCTTTCAGAAACACTTGCGAAGCAGGTGAAGTCTCCCCCGAGGTAGAGGCAGGGGGGGTTACATGACTCAGGTGTATGTACCCAAGTTGGGACACAGATATGTGATTAAAACACTTCACAAGGTACTTAGGAACAACATATATTAATTCATTATCTTTATTCACATCACATATTAAACCCTAAGTACAGATCGACGTAGTAATAATGACAAAATACACATCGCACTTAGCCTTATAAGTCAAATCTAACACATTGATCATATACAAAGCATTAAACATTCATAGATCTATATATCATTCATAACATTCAATGCACTAACCAAATTCACAACATAAACATTATAGGACAAAGAAAACCATCAACACAAGATTTACGTGGTTCACCTTAGTGTGGGTTTGCGTCCACCAATGACTTCTTCTTATTTATTAGTCTTCAATATCTTACATCCATACACTTCTATGCACTAAGTCATAGAGCCAATCTTCTCACTAGAAAGTTGATCTGAGCACTAAGCACCAGATCCACCTTCCAAAAATTAGGTCAAGGAACAAAGCCAACTCCTCTATTACACACAAAGCCTTACATACATCGTCTGTTGCGCAAAGCAACTCAGAACTACTTGTCTCTTACACTTAGATACTTACACCACTTTCTTATACCTTTACATCGCTACTTCTACATTACATTCCTTCTTATATATACTTTTATATCCCTTACAAAAAGTCCTAAACATGGGTAAACCCATGGGCCGACATCCCCTAAACCCTAATACCCAAAAACCTAGTGAACCCTTTGTTGAGTCAACAAAACAAGTGAGATCCCGCGATCTTAGCTCCACCTAAGCGCTCCATCTTCGACCAGCCTATCGAAGTACAAAAGTGATCAAACCTGACCAATGTTTCCTCAAAAGTTGGTCGAGGGCTAACAATTTTCAATCTTCCATTCCAAAATTCTTTAGAATTTATTTGATATACATTGTTTGGGAGATGAAAATACCTTTGTCACGCTGACATATCTGTAATCCAAAAAAGAATTTCAACTCACCAACTAAAGACATTTATAACTCATTATGCATGTCTTTGGAAAACTTTTGACTCATCTTGTCATCATCAATTCCAAAGATAATATCATCTACACAAACTTCAATTATCAATATATTGTATTGATCCAATTTTATGTAGATATTGATGTCTGCATTTCCCTTCCTAAATCCTTGTTATTGTAGATACCTGTCCAATCTTGAATACCATGCTTTGGGGGCTTGTTTGAGTCCATACAATGATTTCTTCAACCTACAAGCATAATATTCCTTTTATGATAATAGAAACCCTTCAGGTTGTTTGATGTAAACTTCTTCTTCTAATTTTCCATTTATAAAGGATGATTTTACATCCATATGATACACCTTGATTCTTTTGGAACATGCATAGGCTGAGATCAATATGATTGCTTCCATCTTGGCAACTAGAGAAGAAGTCTCTTCAAAATCTATACCTTCAATATGAGTATATAATTTGCATACTAACCTTGCTTTGTTTTTGGTTATCTGTCCATCCTCATTCATTTTTTTCTAAAGACCCACTTTGTGCCAATCATGTTCTTATTTTTTGGCCTTGGAAGCAGTTTCCATGTTTCATTCTTCTATATCTGATCCAATTCTTCATCCATATCCTTGATCTAGTGTTCTTCATTGATGGTTTCTTCAAAAATGCTTGGTTCAACTGTGGATAATAGTGCTAGTTGCCTTTGTTCTAGTGAACGTATTCTTCTTCAAGTTTCAAATCCTGCATCTTTATTCCCAATAATCTATTTTGGTGGATGATTTTTATACACTCATAGGCTAGGTGTCTTTGGAGGTATTTGAAGATCTTGTTTCTCATAGTCCTCTTACTCTGCTTATGGCTTCTCTTCTTCTTATAGTTCTTCTTATTTCAAATATTCTTCATCATTATAATGTTCTGGATATTTGATTCCTTCTTTAATATTTCATCCATTTGTTTCATGATGTAGGAACATCACTCCATCTCAGCAAACCTACCAGTTTATAAGTGTTATAACCCTAATTTGCACCAGACATACTTACCTGGCATCGGGCCATCTTAGAATCCTTCTTTGCCAAAACACTATTGAACAAATCTTCTTAAAAACCCCCTTTATAAAGGCCCACATGCCCTGCTCCATTACTGCATGCATGTACACACTAGCGTCTCCAATACAACTTGCATGTACCTACAAAAGCACAGAAAAATCAAAGTTGTTGATGGAACACACAGCTTTGGGAAAGTTAACTAAACCTTTCGGCCATGCATGGCCAGTCATTCGACCAAATACCTAGCTCCTTCTAACCTATAAAAGAAGGGGTAAGGGTCCCATTTGAAAGGAGGAAAATCATAGTAAAGAGACTATACCCAATTGAGCATTCCCCTTGTCCCAACCTTTAGCCATCCTTGTGAAAAGAGAAGTATAGAGAAAATAAGTTAGAGGATAGTTGAAGAGAATCCCAGGACCAGGTTCGTGGAATAGTGGTCGACATAATAATTGTAAGTTTCTTTAGTGAAGTTAATAATAAATAATTATTTTTCCCATCCCACCATATGAGGTTTTCATTGTTCATTGTGTACATGTTGATTAAATCTCTAAACCATTAATTTGTAGATAAAATGCATGTGGAATTCTTTGTTTGTCTTTTGTGAATGCAGGTCAGCCTTGGGAGGAGAGTTGCAGTCAAAGAGAGACCAAGCATGAAGAGGGATCAATATCAAATTCCAGAAATAAGGTATGTTCACTTGATCTTCTTAACTACGTATTTTCTTAAGAATAATGGGGATTAGGTCTAGGATGACGATAAAAAGTAGGAATCTTTAGGTCCTTTCTACATGCATGATAAAACCCTAAGTGCTAGTCTGTAGGGGAATTTCCCACTCATAACTGAAATGGTGACCATGCTGGGGACCTCTAGGGTTTTCTAGGAGTCTTTCTTGGGTATTTTTAAAAATTGGTTTCATTACTTATTTTTAGAGTTTCTGCAAATGTCTGAGCTATCAGGGATTCTGGTCATCCATACCATTTCTTCCTGTTTACTTTGTTTGGATGCATTTTATTTTACGGGAAGTTACAGAGGTACATGTGGCCTGTATAAGGCTTGCATGTGTGTACACGCACCCAACCTTCACACAGCTCGCATGGACACGCTAGCTGATGAAGTGATAGTAGCGTGGTTAAGTTCAGATTTTTCATTTTAAAAGAGGCATTCATCCTCTTCCCTGTCAGAAGTGATCCTTCTCAGGCGTTTTCTGAAACTCATTTTGGTCCCTGTTTTTGTGATTTGTAGCTTAGGTACCACTTCAGATTGGTTTTGTTCTATGAAATTTTCCTTGAATTGTTTTTCTTTTCTCACAAAGTAAGCTTCTGAGTCTTCGAGAGATTCTAGTTCTCAATACCAGTAGTTTCTTCCAGTCCTTGATTGCTTGTCTTTTCATTTTTGAAGAGTTTCAGAGGTACATTTGGCCTACATAAGGTCTTCATGCGTGTACACGCACCTTGACCTTACACATCTCGTGTGCACACGTTGGATGTTGAACTGTCAGTAGCGTGCTTGTTGAGAAAAAAAATTGGTTTAAGGAGAGGCAGTCATCCGTTCCTTGTCAATAGTTATACCTCTCAGGGTTCATGGTCTCTGTCATAGAAGCTTAGACTAGGTTTGGACTCTATTATAGCTTTCTTTTTCATTTAGAATATTTCTTGTGTTTCCTAGATTTTTAAACTTATTTTTATCTTGAAATTTTAAGAAAAATGAGTTGGATTTTGAAAAAAAATTCCCCCTCGTG
>ML795993.1:403797-452128 GCA_009831015.1 Picea engelmannii
GGGGGGGGGGGGGGGGCATGAATCATGAATTCATCAAATTATTTTAGAATATTTTGTTATTTATTTTTTGATTGGAAGAAAATAATAATAAAAAAATAGTTTGTTAGATCTCTTTCTTTCCTGCCATTTTCTTTGCATTGTTATTTGAAAGAGAAAAAGAAATTAACATAGTGCTGTGTTTTCTTCTAATTTTAAAAGCATTTCAAAAAGAAAATAAGAAAGATAATCGTTCTTTGCTAGTGTTCTTATCATTTATTTTTTTCTACAAGATTCTTCACAACATTAGTTGCACTACCACACCTTTTGAGTAAATCAAGCCTTAAAAAGAACACTAATTAAAAATAACTAGACTTTTATGTTTGTAGGGTCCATCAACTAGATTAGGCTAGAGCCTTGATCTAGGTTGGAGAGGAAACTCTTCAAGGCTATAAAACAAACATATGAGTTTGTGCTAAGGAGTGTAGAATTCGAGTAACATGGAAATTATCTGGGACCCCCCTCTAATGCAGGGGATAAACATGAGGTTGTGTGCATAAACATAGTGGGGATAACCCCTCCAAAGTCGGACCAAGTGTAGTGGGGAATGCATATAGAGGACTTTTCTTGGGATTCCGTTGATAGCATTTTCCATAGAGCTTTGTGGGTCTCAAATTCATTCGAGGTCCTCAGTCATCTTTCATAAAACTTTCTTTTGATACCTTGCTCATTGCGGTCTATCCGACTGTCGACTGTACCTGCTTGGTGATTGTTCACGAGTTGGAAACCTGGTGATTGGGGGTATACCACAGTACCTAGGGAAGACATTGGGCCACTCTTTACAGAGTATACCTGTAGGGTGCTTTCGTATTCGAGTTGCACTTGCACCGGTAAGTTGCTCTAGTGTTGGTTGTTGTAATTGTTCTTCCAACTAGTTAGTCATTTGCTTGATTTTACTTTAGTAACTTTTAGTGTGTGTTCTATGCCCCCTAGTTTTCCATAGTGAGTTAGTCAGTCATAGATTTGGGTCTCTAACCTAGGGTGGTATACCTCCCACTCAGCCGGTTGAGAGGACTTTCAGTCTTCCACCTAGAAACGTGGAGCTGCCTCTTTATAGGTGTTGTTTTGATAACACTGGTTCTTCAGAGTCAGTGTGTGAGAATTTTATGGATTTGAACAATCCCGCAAGGGGAGAACCTCTGCATAATATATTTATGGCTAAATTTCCTGACCATACCAACCAATGAACCCCTTCGCAAGGGTATTCTTATTCTTTTCCCTTCTTTGGAAATGTTGGTGTCCCTTTGATGGCCACTTTGTACATTCCTGGGTTGAAGGTGGGACTACCGGTTTGGTTGGGTACCATTCCAAATGTCCCAAATTCTCTTGAGGTTTCTTAGTTAAACACATTAAGTCATGGGAACCATGTTGATGTTTCTTCATCAGCAAAGTCTTCTCCTTCTCCTTCTCTCGCCTCTGGTAAAAGTACAGTTACTAGTAACCGAAAGTCTAAATGAAATAGAAAGAGGAAGAATAAGAAGAAGAAATCACCAACCTATGTGAGTCATGTTGGAGATAGGTCGACAACCTTCGTAAGTCATGTTGAATACCAACACCCATCCTCTGCAAGTTATGCTGGGGGCAATCACCCACCCTCTGTAAGTCATGCTGGGGGAAAAAGTCTAGTCACTGCTAGTTATACTGGTAATAGGTCTGTAGCCTCTGCAAGTCAAGTTATCGACCTATCACCAACCTTTGTAAGTCATGTTGGAGATGTACAACCAACCACTGCTATCCATGCTAGGGGCATCAATTATGTTGTGAGTGGGAAATCTCCCTATGGACTATCACTTAGGTTTTTATCATGCATGCAGAAAAGTCCTAAAGATTCCTACTTTTTACTGTCATCCCTGACCTAATCCCCATTATTCTTAAGCAAATACGTAGTTAAGAAGATCAAGTGAACATACCTTATTTACGACGTTTGATATCAATCCCTCTTCACGCTTAGTCTCTCTTTGACTACAAATCTCCTCCCAAAGCTGACCTGCATTCACAAAAGAAAAACAAAGAAATCCACATGCATTTGATCTACAGATTAATGGGTTAGATATTTAATCAACATGTACACAATAAACAATGAAAACCTCATATGGTGGGATGGGAAAAGTACTTCTTTATTATTAACTTCACTAAAGCAACTTACAATGATGAAATCGGCCACTACTCCATGAACCTGGTCCTGGGCTCCTCTTCAACTATCCTCCAACTACTTTGCTCTATACTTCTCTTTGCAAAAGGATGGCTAAAGGTTGGGGCAAGGGGAATTCTCAATTGGGTATAGTCTCTTTACTATGGTTTTCCTCCTTTCAAATGGGACCCTTACCCCTTCTTTTATAGGCTAGAAGGAGCTAGGTATTTGGTCGAATGACCGGCCATGCATGGACGAAAGGTTTAGTAAACTTTCCCAAAGATGTGTGTTCCGTCAACAAATTTCCTTTTTCCATGCTTTTTTAGGTACACGTGGGTTGTATTGGAGCAACTAGCATGTAAACACGTGAAATAATGGAGCAGGGTGCATGGGCCTTCATAAAGGGGGTTTTTAAGAAGAGTTGCTCAGTAGTGTTTTGGAAAAGAAGGAGTATGAGATGGCCTAATGCCAGGTAAGTATGTCTTGCATGATTTCTCAGATTTTGAATTTCCTTCAGATGAAGCTATCCTTGAAGCCATGACTATGGTTTCTATATCAAGGGAGGATTTACACCATAGTTTGTGTTTTTTTCCCTTTTGGGAGACTTTCCAAGTTGACTATCGAAAAGACTCTTGGTATGAGCCTGGTAGTGTGCTCTCAGCCTATGCATCCATTGGTTGAGAAAGTGGTCACGCCGATGCAGTCTTTGGCTAATCCCACTCCTCTCTTGGGGAGTGAAGTGTCTACCGACTATGTTTTTAGTGTTTCCAGTTTAGTACTTTCAGAACAAGAGCGCATTCTGCTCATTCCGAGTACATCCCCTCCAAGCCCTAGGATGCTTTCCTTTGATTGGAATGATCTTGTTGAGCTTTGTCTTCCTTCTTATGCACCTTTTCAAATAAGAGTTGAATTTAATTCAACAAACATTTATCGATGTATTGTGGATGAAGGAGCTTCAGCAAGTATTTTATCCTCCTCAGTTTATAAAGTCTTGGGATCTCCATATCTTGTGTCTTCTTTGCATGATTTGTTGGCTTTTGACAGATGACCTAGTGAATATTTGGGGGTTCTTCCTCAGTTACCTATATCTTTAGGTGGGAAGACTGCCCTTGTTGATGTTTTAGTGTTGCAAGGCCTGTTAGATTTCAATATGCTTCTCGGGTGTGATTATGTATATTCTATGAATGTTTTTGAGTCTATGCTCCTCTGAGTGATGCACTTCCCTCACAAAGGAAGCATGTAATGTTTCCCAATTTTTCTATAAAAAAAAATTTGCGAGTCATTAATTCTCAAATCAAAGATACATTTGATTTCAATCTTACTACATGGAAATCATATACCTCTTCCTTTCACCATTTAGGGCTTACCAAGAATCCTTTAATTACTGATCACTAATGGACCTTATCCCTACTTAAGTGAAAAAGGCTAGTAGATTATAATGGATTATAAGTATTTATAATCGATCGCATCATAGTATACACTATTACCCTTAGCCCAACTATATCCTTATGGACATCTCACTACTAAATGTGCAAATGTATAATGGTTATATGCCATTAATTCCAATTGCACAAGTAAGACACATTACAGGGAGAGTGATAATGGATGAGCATCCTTAAATTCTGAAATGACAATACGTTTTCCTCAGGTTTAGTGTGACAGGGTACTTATAGACCCATTACTATCACAATGAATATTGGTACATGCAAGTGTTATGACTTGGAAGGTGATAGTTAAGGCTAGTTATACACATTACCCACTCACTTATAATTGTCGTCCCATCCAAACTAACTCTTGGCCTGAGGCCTTTCCTTACTTAACATAATTCAATGAAACAAAATGGAACCCTAACTGATTTTAGGATTAAGAAATAAATGATAATCCAGACTGTTTACCAAAATTGATTTCCCAAGGACTGAAGCGGGATTAACCTGGGTACGATCAAGGTGGTGTAAAGAAAATATCTGTCAAAGCATTTAAGGCTTCTTGACTGTGCGCCCTCGGGATTGTCGTGAGTTTTAATGTGCCCATTGGGACTTCGCCACCTTTCCCTAACCACGGTGCACAAGTACAGACTGCCATTAATCTCTAGTAGATGATTTCTTGGAGGTTACTCCTCATTCTCAAATTTGGTTCTGTATATCCAGCGGTTGTGCTCTAGGGTTTCTCTAAATGTTCCCAACGCTTATGATGACGATTCAACCTATTGGATATGCATTCGATGAACCCCTCCCACAAGAAACTGTATTAAATGAGGTAAGAGTTTCTGACTGATAATTCCAAGAAAACTCTAGATGTTATACTGAATTTATATATGTCTTGACTGTAACTCTTAACAGAGTCTGTTGATAAACAATTACGCAAGATTTAGGTTATTAGTATTATCTGCTTGTTGCATGGGTCTTCCTAGTTGTCATCCATAGGGAAAGCTAGACTCCTCTCTCGAATGTGAGGTTCCTAATCTTATACTCCCAATATTGAACCTTTCCTAGAGTTCTATTTAAGGAGACCTGGACATAGAGTGTGTTCTATCGTAGCACAAAGTGTCCTCTTAAGTTCTTTCAGCTCTATTACTGTGCATATTCTCTCTACATAGCGCATGGCTCCTCGAAGTAAGGGTATGACTAAGGTTAGAAATATTCAGAGCCATTATCCATGGTAATCCACCCTGGTATCCCTCAATGAGTCAGATAAGGGTGGCCTGGGTATCACAACTTATATGGTGATTTTGTAATGCGTATAAGTCTCATACGGGATTTCATTTTTCTCCTTTTGTTATCTGTGGTATATAATCATCCCTAAGTCCCAAGCTTCATTCAAGGTTTTTCCCTTGTCAGTGGTTTGACCATATTGAATGTATGACCCGTATTGTTAATACTTAAAAAAAAGAACTGTTGCAAGAGGGGGATTCCCATTTTTCCCAAGAGTCTATCAATTATTTTCCCTTGTTGTCCCTAGATCAAAACACTTGTTAAAAATCCTTGTACTATGATAAAAGAAGGGGCATCCATACAAGATACATTTTAGCAGAGTACAATAATTATTATGAATCATATTTAGCATGAGTTTATTCACTATTCTGAAAGCAACCGAAAGGCCTTTACTAATTACAAACTAATGATGGGGCCTCTGATTCAAATGTGAGGTACCCATAAGTCAACTCTTCACCTCTTCCACCCCT
The DNA here is from genome assembly GCA_009831015.1 of Picea engelmannii. Lineage (NCBI taxonomy): Eukaryota > Viridiplantae > Streptophyta > Pinopsida > Pinales > Pinaceae > Picea > Picea engelmannii. The sequence goes on from ML795993.1 coordinate 409,146, forward strand.
TCGAGTTCAGTGACCCTTCCATGGATATAAGGAGGAGGTGAAGTCTACTTCTGAAATTCATCAGCTAAGTATAGTCTGTAAATTTATTGGATTCTTTCATTATCGATATTCTATTGGTTGATTGATATTAATAAAATCTTCTCGGTCTCTCTACAGGATTGGACGTCTTTGTCGTTCTTGGAAACTCAAGTCATCGCTTTAAACAAGAGGTATTTGGGTTCCTGTTACTATTTTCTTCCAAAATAATAAAATATCCAGTCTACTGAATGGGATAAATTTGTTCTAGTGTATGGTTGTTGTGGGTGGAGAAGTGCCAATTCCCACCCGACTCGTTATTACTGTGGTGGTGTTTTTTTTAAAGGAACTGAAAGGGTCAAATCCTTTACCGAGACATGGTCAAATGATTTATATTTCTCTTATGTTATACCAGATGTACTTAAAACCCAAACTCTGTGATCTGGTATTTAGATAGATTTTAAGTATTGCAACTTCATCCTATATCTATGTTTGGAAATAAAATAACTTCTATTTACCTACTCTGGTTATTCTCATAACTATGAAATTTAATGATTGATTATATGTTTGCGGTAATTGTATACCTATGAATTTTTTCTTTATGAAATCTTATGTTTCTGCATCATTATTATAATAGGAAAGTCTAAATATGAATAGCCGAATTTGTACAGCCTTGGGCAAAGGAAATTTCCGTAATAAAAAGGGTGCATCCAGGTTCCTTTACTATTAAAGTAGTTCATATAATAGATCTTTCATTGCAAATCATATAGTATAATTTTTTGTTTCTGTACTTTCTTGTTCGAAATACCTTTATATGGGTTAGGTTAATGGACTGTAAGGGAAACTAGTATAATAGTCAATATTCCTACCTCAGCTACAGATCTGTGTCTACACAACCTTTTTAATGGAAAAGAAAATGTAGCATAGTTTACAAAACTCAGAATGTTGTTCCCAACATTATTCATAAAGATAGATTAATGAAATTACAACATAACCTCCACTCCCAATATGCCAATCTCAACATTGATTTCACTCAGAAAACAAATAAAGAAAGAAAATAACAGTGAATCTAATTTAGAGGAAATTTCTTCCAGAATTTAACCATGCATAATCCTTTCAACTATCAAAACAAATAAAAGGCCAATTCTATTGTTTGTTTAGAAAGCAGTCACTCGAGATTAGATTTACCATATGTTCTCTATCAGTATTTAGGCTTCATGAATTCAAACTGATTTTTCCTATGCATCATTATCTATCATAATTAGTAGATGCATTACATTCGTGATTGAATCATTCACCAGAGAATGGAAATTATTTTGGTTCTGATTTAACAAATACATTGCATCAGATACAAAATCATTCAGAAAGAGAAGGAGTAGAGAAACATATCTGAACCATATTGTGAGAAGGAAAATGGAACAACCAAGTTCCTCCCAACCGTAGAACAGGGCAGCCAAATCACTTGCCCAGTTCATCCCCTAGCCTGACCATGAGTCCAGGAGGGATAAATTGGAACTCCTCCTCAACAATGTATTTTAGTCTTCAGTAGAATCCTCTTGCCTCACACTCAATAATTAGTTTTCATAACAGTAAGAAAACAATAGTCTCTTTTTCCTCGCATACTTGGCAGCGTCCTGCCTCCTCACATATGTTATTTATCCATAAAATATTTTTTCCTAGGTCTTTTTCCCTCCCTTGGGAATTTTCCCAGCTTTCTAAATCTCTAATTTTTAGAGGCTTCCAATGGCCAAATCTATGATTTTCCACTTGTAACAATCAACCCAGAGGTAGTTCCAACATGTTCCCCACTCATGGAGTCATAGTAAGCTGATTTTAACATGGATGTTCCATTTGTCCTCCTGTAATCAATATAAAATATTTTGTTTTCATACAAGTGTCATAGTCAAATAGTTAGTTGGGTCAAATTAGATATCTGCCCAACAGTCATAACAATTAATTACAATTATCAAATTCGAAATTTGGAATTTCCATAAATGGAAATTTTTTTCCAATTTTGAATTAACTAAAAATGGAATAATTTTCCAACAAATTTAAATTTCAAAAATACTTTATTTTGGGGGATGTTACAAAGCGTTGTCACTATCAACCAGCTAGCATATGATAATCACCATCCTAATTCGACATTATTTCAGACTACCCCTTTATATGTTCCTAGCGTTCGTGTAGACTCTACCCTGCCATGGGTTAATTATGTGGCATCTTATCCTCGATGTTCAACTCCATCTAAGAAGGAACCTGTGAAATCATGTTTTCCTTCCCGAGACTTGGTCTCAACAATTGATCCTTTGGTTTACCTAGTGGGCGCATGGGAGCCCTTGTTTCCTGCTCTTGGTCTAAGTAATCTTGAGTCTCCTTCTGAGTCTAATCTCATTGTTTGTATATCCTCAAGCCCTCGTGCTTATGATTCTTCGTTGATAGACTCCACCAGTCCTGGCTAGAGCCTCCATGATCATATGAAATATGGTCAATTTACTTCACCCTTTGGGACTGTCGACCTTCTCTTGCATGATTTCTTGGATTTTGAATTTCCTTCAAATGAATCTATCCTTGAAGCCATGAATACGGTTTCTATACCGAGGGAGGACTTACACCGTGGTTTGTGTTTTCTTCCCTTTTGGGAGACTTTCCAAGTTGACTATCGAAGAGACTCTTGGTCTGAGACTAGCAGTGGGCTCTACCTAAACTAGTTTCATACATGAGTCATAGCCCCCAACGGGTCTTCTTTTAAGCCCTTTTCATACCCTCTAAACATGAAAAGGTTTCTGAGCAATCTTGTGACCTTTCATGCTCGTTAAACTGAAATTTGAAGTCACGTTTATTCGGTGGTAGTTTACCCCTTTTTCGTTCTATATGGCCAACTTTACGAACAAAGGTATACTCTAAAGGCCTCGGATCTCTAGAAGAGTACCCTCAGGTATAATTTTACCCTTTCTCGGGCCTAAGGGACTAAATTTACGAAAAAGGAACCCCCATAGAGTCCATAGTTAATCTCTTTTTAGACTCCCTAAAATTGAAAATATCGTCAAGTGACCTTATTCTTTCACACTCGTTAAAATTGTCCAGAAGAACATTCCTGATGGAGTCCATAATTAAGCTTTTTTCAGAATCCTTAAAAATGAAAAAATTGTCGAGTGATCTTGTCTTTATCACACTCGTTAAAATGGTTTTGAATAGATGTTTTGTCAGTGCTAGTTTACCCCTTTTTCAAACCGACTAGACTACCTAAAAAAAAGGTACCCCATCGGAGTCTCCTTTTACGTTTTTTCAGACTCTCTAAATATGAAAAAACATCGAGCTTACCTTTTCTGGGCTCATTAAAATTACATCGAAGGACGTTACCATTGTGTGTTTTGTTAAACGCGTTTGCATACCTGCGTCTTTGGTCTAATGTTGGATCCATGTTTCTCTCAACTAAACCATCTGAAGCATGCCTTATACACAATCCCTGTAGCACTTTGCCTTTGCGTCTTGACACCTTTGGCCCCAAGAGGGATTTTTTCCAAGTGTCCTTGCTTATAACATCATTCTTTTCCTTGTGCCTCGAACTTGTATGTTTGTGACACTCATTCCTCCTTTGTAATGTATCATTCTTTTATTCTTTTTCCAAAATTATTGAAAAAGACAAAAAAAAATCAAACATACCCCCAAAAGAGGAAGGGAAAAGTATTTTCTTTGTATTGGCAACACAATGAGTTGCCCTTGGATAAAGCACATCCTTCCATTTGTTCGTCAATTCTTGGGATTTAATATGACCTTAGGAAGTTGTTCCTGCTACATTGAGCTATGTCCTCCTCTGTTTGGTTATTCTTCCAAACATATGGAGAGTTTGTGTTGCCTCCTGCCTTGTGAACTTCTGTTAATGCCATGCTGCCTAAGTCTCATCATTTGTTGTGCTATTGTCCAAGGGAAGTTTTCCCAATCCTGAGTCAGCCCCTCTGCAGTTTGTCTTTTTCTCTCATGCCCGACCATCTCGACATTCCAATCAAGTATTTGTTCGAAATCAATGAAGATTTTAGTCTGATCATCAATATTCTCTAGTCCATGACCGATGAGCCATCGAAGACCTCTGGGTAATGAAGTCGTACACTCATATTACACTCTTACCTGATTTTTAAAGATTTTGAAGTTGTTTCTCGAGCTCTAAAGACCTCATCTCCAGCCATCAGGTTGTATCAGCCTCTAGAATATGGATACTATACATGTATATATTTTTTATTTTGAGATGTAGATCCGCTGTGTATTTCTTGCGGCTACACTTTATATAGTTATATGAAATGGATCTACAATGTATTTGATTAGTAGCCATGATTTTATTTCATCCCGATCATGGGTATGCCTACCTCAGTGAGACCATTTTTTATTTTTGCAGATGGCACCTCCTGAATTCTAGTCCCTGGGCTCACTGGTTTGGTACATTGCTAAATATTGATAATGTATTTCAGCCATCATATGCTCTTCTAACTTTACACATTAGGGGGCATCTGTTATAACCCTAATTTGCACCAGACATACTTACCTAGCATCATGCCATCTTAGACTCCTTCTTTGCCAAAACACTATTGAACAACTCTTCTTAAAAGCCCCCTTTATAAAGGCCCATGCACTCTGCTCCATTATTGCATGTGTGTACATGCTAGCTGCTCCAATACAGCCCACGTGTACCTATAAAAGCATGGAAAAAGGAAATTTGTTGATGGAACACACATATTTGGGCAAGTTAACTAAGCCTTTCAGCCATGCATGGCTGATCATTCAACCAAATACCTAGCTCCTTCTAGCCTATAAAAGAATGGATAAGGGTCCCATTTCAAAGGAGGAAAATCATAGTAAAGAGACTATACCCAATTGAGAATTCTCCTTGTCCCAACCTTTAGCCATCCTTATGCAAAGAGAAGTATAGAGAAAAGCAGTTGGAGGATAGTTGAAGAGGAGCTGAGGACCAGGTTCATGGAGTAGTGGTCGACTTCATCATTGTAAGTTGCTTTAGTGAAGTTAATAATAAAGAAGTACTTTTCCCATCCCACCATATGAGGTTTTCATTGTTTATTGTGTACATGTTGATTAAATCTCTAACCCATTAATTTGTAGATCAAATGCATGTGGAGTTCTTTGTTTGTCTTTTGTGAATGCAGGTCAGCCTTGGGAGGAGAGTTGCAGTCAAAGAGAGACCAAGCATGAAGAGGGATCAATATCAAACTCCATAAATAAGTTATGTTCACTTGATCTTCTTAACTACGTATTTTCTTAAGAATAATGGGGATTATGTCTGGGATGACAGTAAAAAGTAGGAATCTTTAGGTATTTTCTACATGCATGATAAAGCCCTAAGTGCTAGTCCATAAGGGGATTATCCACTCACAACAATAAGCAAGCCAACACATCAACACACAAGGATGAATAGGTTCCAAGGAAAGAGAGGTGCCAACCCTCTCGTTTTGAACTTGAATTTAAATTTTTAATGAAAATTGAATGTAATTAAATGTTTGATGGCTTAAGGAAAACCAAGCCACTGTCTTTGTACAAGTGACTTATTGTAATAGATAGAGTCTCCTTTAATGGCTGACAGTAGGAGGGATATAGATATGATTCCGACTAGTTGTCCATTGAATGTAATTGAATTCAATTCAATGCAAGTAGGTATATGGAGGCAAGGCTCAAGGAGCCCCTCTTTTGTAAAAAAGATATTTAATGAAAATTCATTAGCGTTATGAGAGAGAGGTATAGAGAGAGCTCAAGAGAAGAGAGAAAGTGTTGAATACTCTGTTGTAGTCCAACCTTTGTAGATCTTTGTACAGATACACTCAGATATAATACATTAAAAGTAGTTTTTCCTACAAATGAGGTGTCTATGTTTTTATGTGTGATGAATATTCATTTTATGAATGTTTTTTGTGTTTATTCATGTATTTTGTATATGTAAGAAGATAGGTTACATTTGTAGGTTTAGATAGACTTCTCTATATTTGTGAAGTTTTTGGTAGTTTTGGGATCTTAGGCTTGTGCAAGGAGTTCACACCAGAGTTAGATAAAACTCTGTGAAGCCAATTCAAGGAGTGCACTTGAACTCTGTGTCAAGTTTAGGGAAGAACATGATAGGTGGGAACATTAGAACAACTTCAAACTCATAAGGGAGGAGTAGTGCCAGGGAAGGCCTATTAGAGTTGGTGAACACTCTGAAGAAGACATACCAGAGTTACTGGATACTCTAAAGGATCTGTAAGGAGTGCATCGAGTGAGCACAAGGAGTGCGTAGGAAGACTTTTGGAAAAAAGTATTAAGTATGAGTCTTTTAGATACTTAGAGTACAAAGAGTGCATGGGGGCAACAATTTTTCAATTGTTAGTCAAATACAAGGAGAGAGTGCAAGGAGTGTGCCAAAGGTTGAGTGGCTTTAAGTCCAAAAATGCTCAGGAGGAAGAGTGTCTTCGCTACCAGGAGGGAAAAAGGAAATTTTAAGGGAGAAAAGGGCTGAGACCCTTAGATATCTAAGAAAATCAAATATCATGAGATATTGTGCCATTATGCATGAGGAATCTATAAGGATTTCATAGGTTTTGAACCCTTTAAGGTTCAGGTTGTGTAGGAAGCACAAGGTGATCATAAGTGAGCCTAATTCAAGCTCAAATCTCAGGAGGAGTAGCATTTTCTAGGAACGTGAGCAGAGGCCAAGATGATAGCCCTGCAGGAGGGAAACGTTCAAAGGGCTGAGCCCTTTTGAATTTTAAAATAATTTCAATATCAGGAGGTGTAGATCAAGTCGATAAGTTAGATCGCAAAGAGAAGATAAAAGGCCAAGCCTTTGAAAATTTTAAAATTCCTTCATCAGAAGGAGAGAGCAGCCACAGATAAAGGAGGAATATTCAATAGTCATTGGATCATATACTAGGAGCATTGTGGACCATTATATCTTATTCCAAATGAAGGAGGAGGAAAAATTTGGTATGTTGGATCTAGGAGCGAGGATCACAAGTCATCGGATCTAGGTAAGTAGCATGTGTTTTAAACCTGAGGGTCCTTCAGAATTCATAGGTCTGCAGGTTTATTTTATAAAGCGCAAGACTGTCAAAGTCATGGGGAGATGAAGTGAATTTGAATCACCCATTTCCAAAGGACATATGTCAACATATTGGGGATAATCCAGAGGTCCGACTATCCAAAAAAAAATATGCGTGAAGTATAGGGACTCCCAAAGCTTCGAAGAGTTGGATTCCATCTCATCCATCCATCAAAATGGACACATGTTAGCATATCCAAAGGTCTAGATCTATAGTACTACATATGTTTTCTATCCAAGTAATAGAGGAAGACTCCCAAAGGGCCAGAAGCCAGAGTGAATCTCATTTGTCCATCGAAAGAGATGTGTGACAGTAGATCCAAAAGACTAGAGGTTCGATACTCTAAAGGAAATATAGTACATTGTAAGTGAGAACTCTTGAAGGCCCAGAGGCTGGAGTTGATCTCAAAATTTGGTTGAGGGGGACACATGGCAACATATCCTATAGTATGAAGACTTGAAGACCTGGAGGATTCATAGGTTGAAACAACCAGGACTCCTGAAGCCTGGGATCCCATAGTAGATCTTGACCATTGATCAAGCAAGGACACTTGGAGGTTGATTGCATCACTTAGGGGTTCAATGCTCCAGAGGATTGGGGTTGTTGTACACCAAGGAATCCTCAAGGCTAGAGTCCCAGAGAAAATCCTAGCCATTGGATGCTGGGAGATTGTGGACCGTTGATTTGAGACTTGGGCGAATTTGTCGATTCAATGATTTAGGAAATTCGTGGAAGAAGTGTTGTAGGAAAATCGTTGAAGTGCATAAAGGAATCCTATTCCTTGATCAAGAATGGGACACATGGAAGAAGGAGAAATCCCTTCATTGTTTCAATGATACAAGAGATTTGTGGAGAAGGAATTGTGAGGAAATCATTGAATCCCGAAGAGGAGGAATCTGGACCAACCATCGGCTAGAACTTGAGGATCATCAATTTGATACATGGGTGCAAGTGATTTTTCAGCATTCAACACTTGGAAAATGTTGTGCATTGGAGTAGAGAATAAATCGTCAAAGGGCAACACATGAATTAGCACCTTTTGTCTTGGCGCTCAGTCACAACCCAGGGTCATATGCAATTTCCAATGGTAAAAAATACTAAGGGCCTGGAACCAAATTTTAGAAGAGGAGGGGATTAGTAAGAGCTTGCAATTTCAATGTTTGGATCTACATAGGAAATTTAAGTAATAAGGACCTGTGAACATTAAAATGGGGGGTTCAGCAAGAGCCCGAGAGCTAATTCCGCTCCCGATTTGAACGATCCTAAACCGAGAGGTTGAGTGGACCCTAGGTGAGGGAGGGGGTCTGCATCATTTAATCAATAATTACATTGGTGATTTCCAATATTCTATTGAGTCTCAGGTTGAATCATTTGTATGCTTTTATTTTTCTTGAGTACCCAACCAATATGCCCTTATCAATTTAGGACTCAAATTTTCCAAGCCTGCCATCTTCTCTTTTGATATAAAATTTTCTTCCAAACACTCTAAAATAATTCACATTTTTTGGTCTTCCTTTGCATAACTCATAGGGAGTCTTATCATTGTTACTTATTATCATTCCTCTATTTAGGATATGAGCTTTTGTATATATTACTTGAACCCAAAATATGTCACCCAACTCGAAATCTTTCAACATGGTTCTGGCCATTTCCTGAACTGTTATGTTCTTTATTTCCACAACTCCAATTTTCTGAGGTGTCCTTGTTGCTGAGAAATGTATTTGTATTCCATGTTCACCATAGAAATACATGAATTCATTTGATGTAAATTATCCTCCATTGTCTGATCTCAAGCACTTAATTTTCGAATCTGTCTTAGTTTCAACCATTTCTTTTCATATATTGAAGTGTCTGAATACCTTTGACTTCTTCTTGAGAAATAAAACTACAATAATTCTTGTGTATTCATCAACCAATAACATCAAGTATTTTTTTCCATTTAATTCCTTCATTCTTTTTGGTCCACATAAGTCAGTATGTACTATCTCCAATGGTTTTATCATGGAGTAATATTTTGATTTGAACTTGGTATTGTTTTTTTTTCCCTGTAGACAATTCTTACATAGAGTATTTGTTGGCTTTGAAATCTCAGACATTTCTCTTATTGCTTCCCTTCTGTTGATTTTGACAAGATTATCAAAGTTCATGTGACACATTCTTCTATGCCAAAGCCAACTTTCATTTTCCTTTCCTAAACATATTTATTTTTTGATTTCATTCAGGACATATATATTGTTTGTTTGGAGTTCTTATAGTTGTAGCCACAAACTTTCCTGATCCTTCTTTCCTTATTTCACATTTTTCTGAGTCAAACAAAATTTTTTGTCCTTCATCACACATTTGACTTACACTTAGAAGATTTTGCTTCATATCTTCGACCAATAGAGCATTTTCTTCCTTGGCATCATTTCTTCCCAGCTTGACTGTGCCACTTCCTTTAATTATAGTTGAGTTATCATTTCCAAACTAAAATAATCCATATCATTCCCTCTTCAAGGTAAGAAACATGTTCTTGTCACCTTTCACATGATTTGAACAACCACTGTAAACATACCACCCACTTTTCTTGTGTTGAGCTTGTAGAGAAAGAAAAAATTCTTCAGTGTTGAATTAATCCTGCTTTCTTATCCATATCCTTTGTGGCTCATGTTTGTGACTATTAATATTTTGCTTTGGTTCTCTTGGCAGAACAATCAATATACAATATTTGGCCAAGTGTCCAAAATTGTTTCATTTTTAGCACTCTACTTCATTACTAAATGATCCAAAATTGTTGTAGTTTATGTTATGTGTTTTATGAGGCCTTCTTGAATAACTATTGTTTTAGTATCCTTCATAGCTTCTTTCGTTCTTGGAATAGGCTCTACATTTTACAAATTTGTGCCAAAAATTGTTACATGAATAACATAAACCAAGAAAAATAGTTTGGTGCATGGAGGTGGAATATATTCGAAATGGTGTTGCTCTTCTGAATTCTTCTTCTTATTGAGGTTTTTCTATTACTAACCATTGTTGATTATGAATTATGAATCTTCTAGGTGGCGCAGTTTCTCTTTCATATTCTTCTTGGATCTTCTTGTGTTCTTCCTTCTTATGATAACTTCTAACAATATATGCATAGCTTATTTGTTCTTCTTCATGTTCTATTGTCTTGGATCTCGAACCTTTCTCAGTATGCATCTAGTTGTATCCTAGCCAAAACTTGTCATAGTATGGCCTTTGATTGTTGATGATTTCATCCAATATTTTGGTGCTATTTTTCTACATATATTTCTTTTGAAGAGCTTTTATTAGAGTGACTATTTATGCTTCCAAGATTTAAATCCTTCTCCTTTTATTCTAATCGACTTCTGAGTTCTTCTTCAATCCTTCTGTCTTCTTCTGACTGGATTTTTAATTTTGTGATCATCCATTCAACTTATTCTGAGTTGGAATTATGATATCCTTCTTTCATCTCTAGCTATGCCTCAAGTGACTTGTTTTTCTTTCTTTATTTCCTTAGTTCTTCTATGGCACCGATTAATTCTTCTTTGAGATTGACTTCACCTTTTTCTTCGGAATATTATTCATCATCTTCTACTTCCATGAAGAGTACTCGTTTTGAACCACTGTCACTATCATCATCCTCATCTGATGAGGAACTGTATTCCTTTAAGTATAAACTTTTATTGAAGAATTTACTTTTGTTTCTTCTCATGTCTCCTTTTTTTATTTTTATTTTTCTTCTTAGGACCTTCTTCTTCATTACTATATTTATTCTTAGCATAAGGGCATTTTGAATCAAAATGAGCAATACCACCACAATTAAAACATTTTAATGGAAGCATACATTTGTACTTGTTGGTTCCTCTTTTCATTTTTCTTACAAAGTTTTCCACTTTTTCATCTTCCTCTAAATCATTGTTGCATCTACAATCTAGTTTTGACTCTTTCTTGTTCTTCTTCTTTGTATTCTTGTATGCCTTCAATGTTGCTTCCTTCATGACTAGATTATTTTCTCTATCCTCATTTCATAGGTTATGAGTATCCCATGTAGCTTGTCCATGATCAAAATAGATAGGTTTTCTCTTTATTGTAGGGACAAAATATTTGGATCAAATCTCATTGGTAGAGACCTTAGTACCTTTTGAACAATGACTCATTCTTTCATATCTTCTCCAAAAATTTAATAACGTTTACTATTTCATTAACTCACAGAAATTAGTCTATAATGTATTCATCGTCCTTTGTATTCAATTGTTCGAACTTATCTCTAAAGGTTTTAATTTTAGCTCCCTTGACTTTGGAATTTCCTTCGTAAATATTTTGAAGCATATCCCAAATATCCTTTGAAGTATCGCAATGCATAACCTTGACAAATACTAAATCAACTAGACTGCTCAGAATGGTACCTTTAACCTTTGAATTGTTTTCACTAAGATTTTTTCCATCTTTATCAGTTGGGGGAGTGGATGGTGTTCTATATTTGTCTACTACTAAATTCCAAACATAATGTCCCCATGCTTGTAAAAAAGGTTTTCATCTTTTTGTTCCAGAAGGCATAGTTATGACCATCAAATATTGGTGCTCCAATATTAGTGTATTCCATGACCTCGTTCCAGTGGTTAGATTGCTTCTTGAAGGACCTACTATGATACCAATTGTTGGAATATTGAGAGGGAGGAGGTGAATCAGTATGAGAAATTTTACCACTTTTAACAACACTAGATATTATTCAACTTTATTAGCAATGTTCAACAATTTATCATTAGTGTTCAATATATCATCAGTGGTATAAATCAACAGTTCACAATAAACAACCAAATTAACACAATACACTAGAATTCATGAGGAAACCCAAATGGGATAAAACCACATAGGCTACAACTACAACTAGAAGGAGGCTACAACCCCCTATTTACAGGCTCCAACTTGAAGTAAGATACAATTCCCTGAATTCTCTGGCTCCAACCAGAGGAGGCTACAACACCCTTTCCTTGTCTCTTCCTTCCGCCATGAAAAAAACGTGTAGACCAAATTGTCACTACCATTGATACTGTCACTACCTATGATAATCAACCTGTAATAAACCTGTCATCCAACCTATCACTATCTCCAACCTGTCACTGACCTATTACTGTCTCTATCACTATCTCATAAACCTGTGTGCATGTACCATACCATGCATCAAATGTGTACCAAGATATCAATCATGTACAATAGCATGTACCATGAAGTATGCCTCATGTATATGTCAATATCGAAAATATATTCTTCTAGAAATGAACCATAACACCCATATACCAAGTACCAAGGATATTTCTCAATAATGTGTCAATGTCACCAAGATATGAACCTCAACCATATACAACCATGTACCAAGAGGCCCTATAAAACATGCCTCAAGCACGTGTCATACCAACCATGATATAAGCCTCAACCAAATAGATCCATGACCTTTCCTCATTGCAAACCACAGATGTCCATGGCTTTATCCACTGCAACCCGCAGATGCCCATGCCTTTATTCACTGCAACTCATGGATGTCCATGACTTTCTTCACTATATCCCGTGGATGACTTTAGAAAGTTACCTTTTCTTCAACTTACCTTTGCTACCTCATAATTTACTTATTCATACTTCTCTACCTCATATATACCATGAAAATATTTACCAAAAAAAAAATGAAAGATAGATAAACATTGAACGTGTGTGTGTGTGTGTGTGTGTGTGTGTTGATGAAAGACTTCTTGTGGTGTATTTATACTTTTTCAAAGTAACTTCATTCCTTATTTTAGGGCTTCTTAAATTGATTGTTAAAACCACTTTACCTTTTCATTAATTGACTTGTAACCAACTAGGGTCTTCTTAACCATTCTTTGGGGATTCCAACTACATAAGGCCATAACTTCTCAACCATGAGGAACCACATGGTGTGCCACCTATCACCAAAAACAACATGAAGAGGAATATCCATACATGAGTTTGTTTCCTACATTTACACTTTCCTTCATGACCTTTTTCCTTGATCAACTTTAGGTTCCATAACCATACCTTTGGGGCTACTAGACTTCTTCAAGCGTTGACATCAAAGACAACCAATATTTCAAGAATCTCACCCTTAAAATGAGTAGGTAAATAAAATGAAAATATTGTTGTTGTTGATTACTTGTCCAATATATTGAAAATTGATTTTGCTGATCAATTAATCATGTCTCTATATGTTTTAAGAAGGAAAGCAACATTTTTTCATTTGAAAATGGTGGACAACAACCCCATGACACTAGTGGTTCAAAAACCCTGCATCATAGTATGCGTGTATTTAAAATAAAATGTAAATATGATGATTATAAATATTTCCCTCAGATGGTGTACTTATAACTTTTGTTGTTTCAATGGAAAATAATGTAGATGAGGGTTCTTGAAGAGGAGAGGAAGTGAAGACAATCCAACCAATGGTGTTCACTACTCCTCTAGGTAAAAAACATAGTAATGATATTCATACTAATGAAACACTACTATGGATAATAACTAACCATGTCCTTTTAATGCTTGTTGTTATTGTAGTGGATGCCCTTATAGTACATCAACGTACACATCCTGCTACTAGAAGTAGTAGAATGGTTGAGATGACCCATCACCTTCCAGCAACAAAACAAGACCCAATAGTTGGAGACCGAGATTGAGACGAATGTGATGATGATACACTAATGAGTTTTATCAAAAATAAGAAACAAAAAAAGAAGTGATTGTACATATTTTTAGGACAAATTTTATTAATATAAATTATTGACTATACAATTTGGTTTTTTTCTATTTGTGCAAGCACCTTATATGTTATACATGCATGTACCTTTTTTCTTTCATTTACCTTTAATTATTGTTTTGATACTTTTATGCATGATTGGGTATGGTGAATTGAGAGTGATGTGTCGGGGGGGTGGAAACGAGCTTCCACCTTCATGTGGTTGGTCTTGTTTAGTAGAGAATAAATTATTCTTGAAACCAAGAGGAGCTCATTCATGAGGTATTACCCTTTAGTATTTATAGAGAATCATACATGTTTAATTGTTATCCAGTCATATAACATTTAATTATTTTTTTCAAATACAAGCTCATAGATTTTTAGTTATTATCCAGTCATTTAGCCTATCACTGTCTTTGAAAAATGCAGGTTTGGAGGGAGGTCACCTCCATGATCCACAATGCATTTCTGACAAGGTACAAATCATTTACTTATCTTGCATCATTAGATAGTTACATTGTTAGTTAGATTATGTAGTATTTATTTCATGCATTAGTTAGTTACATTAAAATCAATGATGATGCCTCTTCCAAATTTGTACATAAAAACATTTTTTTTAATTAATTTATGTGCAAACCACATAGACTTCAAATTTCCTTTGTATGATCTAGGATGAATATTACATGTAATATGAGTGACAAGTAAGATGTATTGAACTCTGTACAACTTCCATGTTTACCAACAATAGAACCATTATTAAGATCATAGCACCCCTTTGATGGTTGTGTCGCGACACATACAATTATCATGAAGCTTAGCACCTCTTTGATGATTGTGTTTCATATACAATTATATGAGTGAAAGGTCCTTTATAATCCAAATCTGGGCCATTTTAGAACAATAGAAGAAATGTGAATTATGTATTGGGTCAAATTATGACATCGTCTAGCTTTGGCATAAGAAATATAGTGTCAAATTATTCATTGTCCATTAATTCTCCCCTTTTGCTAACTATTGTTTCTCACCACCCATTAATTCTCCCCCTTTTTAAACTAATTTTATTCATTGTCCAATACTAATTCTCCCCTTTTTCTAACTATGTGGTCTAGGTCTAATCCACTTACAGAGGAGGGAAAAGAAAGGATGAAAATTTTAAGGCAGGATATAGAACACGATGATGATGACCAAGAACCTTCATTTTTTCTAGTCTTTCCATGGTTGTTTTTGACATTTCTAGGAGCCTACAAAAATTTTCAGGTATGTTATAAGATATTTCAAATATTTACCATACACGTCAAAAGAAACCAAAGAAAGAACATAAAATATGGGAAAAACAATCTTCGCCAAGGTGGTTACTTGAGATTAAAAGCTTGAATTGTAAGTACCAAATACTTTATTCATATCATACATATCATCATGCAAATTATATTAATATAAATTATTGACTGTACAATTTTTTTTTTTGCTAGTTGTGCATGGACCTTATATGTTCTATATGCATGTACCTTATTTCTTTCATTTACCTTTAATTCTTTTTTTTCTACTTTTCATTAGATAGTTACATTGTTAGTTAGTCCCCCCCCTTCTCTCTCTTCCCCCCACTCTACCCCTCTCTCTCTTCACCTTTATCTACCTAAGTATCTCTCTTTACCCCCTCCCTCTCACTCTCTCTCTCCCCCTCCAACCCTCGAACCCCACACAAGGGGGGCTAGCTGACATAACAATGAAAATGGAGAGCATAAAGATGACAAAATGAGGTGCATGTTTATGGTTTTGTTAAAAATTAAAATTACAACACTTGTTGGATATATCCCTCCATTCCATTCTCTCCCTCTTCCCTTCTTACACATCTACACCACCTTATCACAAGAAAATAACATAGTAATCATAATTAAATCTTACCCTCCCAAAAGTTGTACCATGATTTCACTGCATCCACACCTCCAAAACGTCACATGTCCCTTTCATTCAATCCATAATTGTCTTATCACTATTTCATTTTCACCCATTCAATATATCTCCTTCTCTCCCTCTCTCCTCCACTCTACTTCTCCTTCTCTCTCTCTCTCTGACTCTTCCTCTCTCCCACACTCTCTCCCTCCATCCCCTGCTCTATCTCTCTCTCCCGTGCATGTACCCCTCTCTCCCACCACTCCCTAGCCCTTATCTCACTCTTTTTCACTATCTCCCCTTCTATCCCTCTCCCTCTCTCTCTCTCCCCCTGTCACTCTCTCCCTTTCTCTCTCCCTCCATCTATTTGTCTCCCTCATCCCTCTCTATCTCTGTCACTCCCCTTCCTTCCCACTATCTCTCCTATTCCCTTTTCCCCTCCCTCTACCACTCAGACCATATATTTACTTTACTCTACCTCCCTATCTCTCTCTCTACCCCCTCCCTCTCTCTCTCTCTCTATATATATCACTCTCACTCTTACTCTCTCACTCCCACTCTCACTCTCCCTTTGTTAATATCAACCTCTCTCTCACACTGATATCCCTCTCTATGCCTAGGAACATAAAGGTAGAGAGAGAGAGAGAGAGAGAGAGAGAGAGAGAGAGAGAGAGAGAGAATGGGAGACAAATAAATAGTGGCAAGACAATGACGGGTTCAGTGAAAGGGACATATGACGTTTTGGGTGTGTGAATGTAGTGAAATCATGTTACAAATTTTGGGTAGAAAAACACAGGAAACACAAACTTCACCAAGGTGGTTACTTGAGATTAAAATCTCGAATTGTAAGTACCAAATAATTTATTCATATTATACATATCATCGTGAAAATATTATTAATATAAATGATTGACTATGCAATTTTTTGTTTTGCTAGTTGTCTATGGACCTTATATGTTCTATATACATGTACCTTCTTTCTTTCATTTACCTTTAATTCTTGTTTTTCTACTTGTTATGCATGATTAGGTATGGGGAATTAAGAGTGATGTGAGGGGGGGGAGGGGCCAAACGATCTTCCACCTTCACATGGTTTGTTTTGTTTAGTAGAGAATAAATTATTCCCAAAACCAAGAGGATCTCATTCATGAGGTATTCCCCTTTACTATTTCTAGAGTGTCATACATGTTTAATTATTATTCAGTCATATAATGTTTAATTATGTTTTTCAAATGCAGGATCATTGATTTTTAGTTATTATTTAGTCATTTAATTTATATTATTGTCTTTTCCAAATGCAGGTTTGAAGGGCGGTCACCTCCACGATCCACAACACATTTTTGACAAGGTACAAATCATTTACTTCTCTTGCATCATTAGATAGTTAAATTATTAGTTACATTGTCTATTATTTATTTCATGCATTAGTTAATTACATTAAACTCAAAAAATTAGGCTTAATGCCTCTTCCAAATATTTACATAAACAAGATTATTTTTAATTAATTTATATAAAAATCACATAGACATCAAATTTCCTTTGTATGAGCTAGGATGAAGATTACATGTAATATGAGTGATAAGTAAGATATATTGAATTATGTACAACTTCCATGTTTACAAGTAGTAGATCCATTATTAAGAACATAACACCCCTTTGATGGTTGTATCTCACATACAATTATCATGGGTTCTCTAACAACAGGTTTTGGATATGGAGTTGGAGGACCTTCTTTCCTTTCACACTCTATAGAGGATTTTAGTCGAAATCCTCTTGGATTTGATGAAGAAAGAAATAAATTTCATATTCCACAAAAGAAAGGCAGTAAAAGGAAGTGAAATTCAACCTAAAATGATCCCCAGAAAATATTGAAAGAGTCATACATCTAAAAAACATGTTTAATGCAAGGTACAATAGCATTTGTAACCATGAATTTATAAAGATTTCTCTAGATAGGAAATACTTAATGAAGAAAAAACCACTTTCATACTTTGTGTTTGAAAGAATATGAGATTTTCAAATGCACTAACTACCTCTAAAACCAATGCTTTGGAAAAACCCTCAACCCCTACCTATTCTTCAAGTGTGGGACAACTTAGGAAGTGTGTTGTACCAAACCATTGAATTTCTTTGGCATATATAAAAATGAGGCTTTCCTCTACTCCATTACAATCCCTCCAAAATGGACATGACCCATCACACTATATTTTAAAGAGACAAATTTCCAAATTTGTATGTCAAATGCCCTCTAACACAACTTTTTCTAAACAATTTACCTTTTGAGCATGGTTATAATCACCCCATATTTGTGACTCTTGGTGACCATGGTTCTACAAATCCTTCCAAAATAGATACCTTGTCTAGCCAATATCTTTCCTAGAAACATAATCGAGAGTACAATTTGTCCACTTAGACACAAAAACATCCAAATCAGCCTTGATTCAAAATCCCAATCATTATGTGGCCCTCAAAATATAATGATAGAAAACCAAAAACAAATTTCCATGCATCCCACATCATTTTAAGAAGAGTTGAACCTAAAAGGAATGCCTTAGCATTCCCAATGATGTCACACATATGGAAAGGTACTTTAATAACTTGAATATGATCCCCATCACATCTGTTGTCAAAATAAAATATACCAAGGAACATCCCTCTCTACTACCTCAACTACCCATTTTTCAGTAAGAGATATTTTTTGAACTCTTATGTATAGGAGATTCAAACCCCGTTGATCCCTTGGTAAAGTGTAAATATCCCATGACACCAATGGAATCCTTCTTTCCTCACCCTACTTTCCCCAAATAAATCTTATGAAAACTCACTCCATCATTTTATAGGATAATCAAGAAAGGAAAGGACAAGAATAGTGTTGGCATAGGGACAGACCCAAGGTTCAATGCTTCAACAATGCACCAACAAAACCCTAACTACCGACCCTTTTGGCAACACTTGTGAAGAAGATGAAGTCTCACTGGAGGTAGAGGCATGGGGGGTTGCAAGACTCGAGTGTCTACACCCAATATGGGACACAGATCTATGATTACAATACTTAAGAGAGCACTAAAAAAAAAATATCCATTAGTTCTTGAATGTTATCCACACCGTAGATAAAACCCTTATTACAACGCAGTAACAATAAAGATCAAGAACTTCTAATCACTTAGCACATAGCATTAGCTCAGACCTAGAATTCAATCATCTTTAAGCACTAATCAACAACATCATATGCATTCATCATACATAAGAACAAAAAACCTAAGCATAAATCACATTGCACAAAGCATATTAAGACACAGGATATATGTGGTTCACCCCAGTGTGGTGCTACGTCCACCAACTTCTTCTTCTTCTTTATTATTCTTCAATATTCTTACATTCCTCTGCTCTTATGCACAAATCCATAGATCCAAGCTTCACACTGGACAGGTGATCTACGCACAACACATTAGATCCACCTTCCCCTAAACCAGGTCAAGGCATAGAGCCAACTCCTTACTAGCACAAAGCTTTACACAGTCAGTTGCACTGAGAAAATTACAATCTCTTGCACTAAGCCAACATTAACCTATTATGCACATAGCCAATAAATCATAGTAGTACTTCTTACATCGCTTAGCTACTTATTTATACATTTACAAAAAGACTTAATCATGGGTAAACCTAGGGGCCAACATCCCTTAACCCATTACATAAATCCTAGTAGACCCTTTGTTGGGTCCACAAGTCTGCAAAATATGTGAGATTCTGTGATTCCTGCTCCACCTAGGTGCTCCATCTTCGACCAGACTGTTGAAGTCCCAAAAGTGATCAAATATGACCAATGTTTCCTCAAAAATTGGTCAAGGGCCAATAGGATCCCAACACTCACTTGCGAATCATCTCGAGTCACTCAGATATGGGCAACACTTCTTCAAAGGCATTGATCTTATGTCACATACCCACTAAGAAAATCAAACTTTTTCGTTGATTTCTCAACAATCAGAATCCCTGAAGTCCTATGGGGCTTAGCACAAGCTAGATCTTTCCTTTTTCCACCTCCATGTGATTATAGTTCACAATTATAATCTGAATTAGCACGATGTCTTTTCACACTTCACAGATCGGTACTACCAAAATGTCGAGTCTCTCGACATTGCAAACCCCGAAGCTTGAAACAACAAAATGATGAACCCTGACGGGGCTATCAAGGGGCAAGTTTCTCTCTTGGGGACTTGTCTACATGACCGTGTACTGTACCCACGCGCTTAAGCCAACCAAGAGCTTAACATCTTTTCACGATTTGGGGAATTGTGATACACGACTCCTACATTTCCTCATTCAAATCCCTGAAGCTTTCGAGGTATCCAAACTTTCCCTCCCAAGGGAGATTGACCTTCCGCACATGACCGTGTATTTCCCAAAGTCAAATTTGAGTTTCGGAGTTTCTTATTTTCTGATGCCAAGAGTTCTTGACCTCTCAATCTTCCGAACTCTGATGGGCCAAATCCCCGTCTTTGGCCCTTAGCCCCTTTTGGCTAGATTCTTGTTCCATGTGACCACTATCCTCGTGACCACAGCCCTATCTCCTATCGGGGTTTCGGACATTGCAATGCTGAACTGCAAGGACACCTTGTCCACAAGATTCCTGATATCTCGATCCCTGATTGTTCGTCCTAACGTCAGCTAGGCCACACAACAATGGAGCTTTCTCCCCTGGTCGGGGTTTCAGACTTCGCGATTCCAAGTTGTAAGGACTTCTTGTCCAAGTGATTCTCGATATCCCATCTTGTGATTTCCCGATTGACGATTCTCCTTTTGAGAATTTTCCTGGAGGCCCCAATCACTGCCACACGTCCCCTCAAGATGGACGGTCCTGATCGACTCTCGATGTTTTACGACTTTGAATGCTTCGGAATTCTTGTCCTCAGGAATTGTGAAATGCCAAACTCTGATGCACTGATTTGTCCTTCTATTGGGACTTCCCCCGATAATCTGGATCTTCGCCACGTATCCCCAACTAATGGATGACCCTGATCCAATCTTGTTGTTTCGAGAATTGAAGTGTCCCGACTTCCTCTACCTCGAGAAATTCGATATTCTGAGTGTTGATATCCTGATGTGACATCAGCTAGGCCCGCAATACAGAGCTCTTGCCCTTTTGCCACTTGTGAAGTTGAAAGACTTCCTCTTCCAACCTCCGATGCCCGAGTCCCAGATGTGGGTAGTCTCGTGACACATGTCCACTCCCAAATGAATGGTCCAGATCAAATCTCGCTAATTCGGAGTTTCCGCTACCGAAATACTCCAACAACTTGCCCCTTTGATCCCCAAAATGTCGACGGGCTGCCGATCTTGCTTGCGTGTCCTCCTATGATGGACGGCTTAGATTTGTCTTGGGGTTTTCACTATGAAAATCCCTGACCTCATGTCATCGTGACTCCCGACTTCACGAGTGTCGATATCTATATGGCCACCCCTCTCGTCGGGACTTTCAACCTCCAGTTCACGAGGTCTTAACCCTCATGCGTCTCTGAATAGATCCCACGCCTGTCAAGTTTTTATAGCTAGGATCTAACGGTTCAGATCTATCCACGTCGCACACTCTCCCACTACTTCATGGGCGTGGAAAAATCAACGGTCCAGATGTTCTCATGGACCTTAGGGGTCTACGTTGATCCCGATTTCCTCGTTATTCATGAAGATAGAGGAAAAGGGGCAAGGTATGTAATGCCCTTGTTTCTTTCATCAATCTAACGATCGTGAATGACCATGGATCTTCTGATGGAATATCATCCGTTGAATAATACTTATCCCTATGCTGCTACTTCAGGATTTTAAGAGGGTCATTCCTCCTTGTACATGGTCGTTAAGACTTTCACATTCAAGTCCTTTTTCCAGGTTCTTGGTAAACCTTTCCAAGGAGGAAATCTCTGTGAAGAGATCTATTTCGGGGCATTCCTGGAGACGGGTAAGGGGAAACAGATTCCCAAGAATGGACTGGAAGTCTAACTTGGGTCGACTTACACATAATTAAAATCATTTATAAACATAATTCATGTGTGGTTTTTCTGTTATAAACATTTATCTACCATTTCTTATCAACACACTGCAAAGACATTCTTATACTATAATCATTCACAATTTCACAGTTTATGAGCATAATTATCAAAACAAACATATAAATATATTTTAAGATGTCAGAGGTGAAACACTTATCAGAAATAAAACCAGGGATCAAGAAACTACTGAGAGGGGTGCTCGTTTCCACCCAACCATAGGCTTAGTGACTCCCAGCGGATTTACCACCAGCCACCCCCGAGCTGAGACCACGATGTTTGTAAGACTGCATCTCCATTTTCCAGTGACCAGGAGTGAAGGTTGCAATCCTTCCTCTCTGCTATCACTTACTCTGCATAATGCCTGATTTTTCCCCTCATGTCCGCCCTCGCAATCACTTCTACCCCCATGCCTTATCTTCTTGTGAGGTTGCGTGTGGTGCGATTACCCTCACACTGATCAGGCCTGACGACTCTACGAATGGGAGGTTCCCCTCCCATCCCTCATTAAACCATCTACCCACCAGCCTATGAGATATTTAATTCAGGGCTAGCGAGCCACTTTTGGTTCTCTGGGCCAGTGGAGTCCAAATATGGTATTAATTCTCGGTGGAAGTTAACGCCACCTTTCCAGGTGCCTTCCACTGCCATCGTGGTCTCTTTTTCAGCACATCCCCTCTCAGCAGTTCTGTAATATAAATTCATAATGTTATTTACATTCATCAACCTTCTTCATAAGGTCCATTCACATCATGCATTCACATTTTCATCATGCTTTAGCATGGTAATTCCTATATTAGGATTAATTACAAATTTGGGGGAAACAGGGTGTTATAATTCCCTCCCCCTTAAAGGAACACTGTCCTCGGTGTTCTTTCTCAAAACACATGTCATGCCTTTCTTATTCGGCCACTTCAGAAGTCTTGATCTTCGTCATCTTCCTCTAATAATTTCTGGACAACAAGCACATTAATTCACAATTTTGTGCAAAAACATCTTACTGATGTTCAAATTTCAAATTTCAAAAGAAAAATTTCATATTCTTAGCACAATACTTATCTGTGAAGTCCATGGATTTGTATCCGCATGGTAATTTTGTTATCCATGCTCATCATCCTCCCTGACGTACCAGTTGGATGCATAATTCCAATTCAATAGCTCACAAAAGCCATCATAATTTCATCTTTCTTTCCAAGGTTTTCCTCGCACGGGAAACTACCCACTGTGTGCATTATCCCAATAGTTTTCAAAAATTATTAAGGTCTCCTCTTCCTTGCGGTCACTCACCCTTTAGGCCCAGGCTTAGGTATCCCCTTCACTGTTATACAGTCCCTCAGGTGATCCATCTTTCCCTGCCAAGGTTTTCTCTCACAGGAAGAATTTTAGAGACTCTATCGAGTCTTACAGTCGAGGCGTCCCTCAAACTTGCTCTGCCTAGGCGTCCCTCCATCTTGTGTTACATCAACAAAATACTTTGCAGGTGATCATGGCTTATCACAGGGTTTTCATGGCTTAGTAGTAGCCATGTTCATCACTTTCATCTTTGATATCCTTCATCTGTTCCTTTCAGAACAAATCTTTACTTCTCACCTGTATCATAGGTACACAAGATTTCGTGAGACATCATCATAAATCCTAACTTTCAGAATTTTATTGCAAACCTGTCACCCACAGATTTATCAAGTCTCATGATTTGTTTTCTTATTTGTCCCGCTCATGAACCAAACTCATAATTATGGGGCTTTCCTTCCCATAACATTTTTGGTCATCAGGAAATTGGCCTTCCTTATGGGCTTACAACATTGCCATATCCAAGACTCCTTATTCCTGCATTCATTCCTCAGCTAATCAAGTTGTTAGTTCTTATGTACTTACATTTTATCTCACATTTACAACATCGTCACAACAATATTATAATTGTGCATACTTTAATGATTAAATTACTTCCTCAAAAGGAAATACCATTCTTGCAGTTTGGCCCAGCTGGCAATCGGTCTTTCCTACGGGCTTACCTTACTGCCATATCCATGGCCACCCACATTTGATTTTATCTAACACCTATACCTCATGAGTACAAATGTTGGAAGGTCCTCCTTCCTCAATGAGGAACCCATTGTTTGTCTTTTATGCAAATATGCATTTCCTAGAAGTAATTCCAAGCAACGTGCTATATATGAGCACTTTTGTTTCCAATCGTTCCTTGATTGGTCCATGTGTTCATGACATATCAGTTCATGGATTATTTTGAAGGTTACAATCAGTCTTTTAGTACCATAGGTTCATACCTCCATTATTCAGGTCATCCTCCCTGAATCATACCCTACTCGGGTATCCAAGGCATACAACTACCCTTTCAATTTTTATTTTTTTCTTCAAGTATAACATGCAAATAATAAAATATTTTCGGAAGGGGTTCTCACCAAATCCATTCATACCATGTGCCACATAGGCACGAATACCTTTATACCTATTCTTGTCTGCTTTCACTCTTTATCTGTCCTCTACCTTATCATTAGTACTTTAGCGGGATTTCCACAGTCCCGTCAACAACCTTTCGACCGCAGCCTTTCCATGGCCACCCTCTGCTTGAGGTTGTTCATTGTTGGAAACTGTCTTTCTCAATAGTTCCAAAATTACTCCTTTCTATACATGACATACACCATAGGCATATTAATCATCATGAAATTGAAATGCAAATATCATAACATTTAATTAATAAAACATTTTCAGGCATGTCTATCATATCTATATGCACTTCATCACATTATCCTTAATGTTTTTCATGAGTGTAACAAAACAACTCTCAATCATTTTCACAGAATCACAACCATCATTATTATGGTGTCAAAGCATTTTTGTTCATCAATGTACTAACTTCCTCATTCGTAATGCACAGCAAAGGAAGAATTGAGGGCTCTCCCCTTCTCCCAATTCTTTCTAC
Organism: Picea engelmannii; assembly: GCA_009831015.1. Taxonomy (NCBI): domain Eukaryota; kingdom Viridiplantae; phylum Streptophyta; class Pinopsida; order Pinales; family Pinaceae; genus Picea; species Picea engelmannii. The sequence goes on from ML795993.1 coordinate 433,830, forward strand.
ATCGCATGGGGCTTTTCAGCCCAGACAAGTTATCTCTAAGGTCTCACTGCCTTTCCTTAATCATAGCTTCAACCAAGCTGTATCAATTAAACCTACTCACTTATTCAGTTAATCATACTCAGGGGTTTACTAGCCTCTTACCAACCAAATTAGTTTCCACAACTGCTCTTTTTCTGAGCAGCCCTAGTTTAGGCCCATCCTAACTCTTAGGATTCTTCAACATGCTTTAGTAGCAACTCTTTGCTCATAATGGGTTAGGAACGTGTGCATCCTACACACTTCCATTAGGTTATCAGAATGGTCACTATTCGGTTATTAGTCTTCTATTACTTACATGATTCTTATACATGGGCAGGCCTTGCAGCCCATTGTCCAATCCTTCAACAATTATCAGGGTTGTGACTTTGTTCCTCTGACATAGACCTTATACAGTTCCTCCACCGAGAACTCCTTCAGCATGAAACTTCCTTGTTGCATATCCATCACCACTGTGATGGCCTCAACCTTGAGTTAGCTTTTTAGTGGTCTACCCAAGATTCCCTTAAGGAATATAAACAAGCATCTTTGTTAACTTACATATATGATGTACTTAACCACTTTCATAATCCTAAGACTTCATGTAGCTATCATAGGTATATTTCATAGCCTACATACATTTCCATTTTTAAAAGAAGTCATCTCACGATTGTTCACAGTCCTTCTCATGTGATCTGCAAAGGCATAAACCTTTGCCTCTTATCATGACAACAAAGCATCCTTGCTCGTTTACTCTTTCCTTTAATTGTACTGGATTTTCCTGGGGGTATGGAGTACATTCCCTTTAAGATATCCTTCAAGATAGATCCTTCACGACCCTTCAGAATGGAGTCAACCATGCATCCATGGTATTCATTCAATTTTGGCAAGTGTAAGTCTTGCCTCCCATTTCACTCATTAGGGCCATCATGTTGGGCCTTTAGTATACTTATACTCTTACATCATACATGTGCATTACTTGCACATTTTATATATCATTCATACCTTACTGGTATGAGTATCAGGCTTCTTAATAGGAATCTCCTCGGTGCATTAAACTCATGCACTACTCATTATACTGGCTTACACCCTCTCCTCACGTGACCACCGGTGGTGACCACGATCCAAATTTAAAAGGGAACTTCGCATTTCGCGATTTCAGAATTCCCGTTGCAAGGAATTATGTTTTCCTTGACTCCCGAAATCCAAAAATCCGAAAGACCAAGGCTAAGGTTTTCTTGGCTCTTTCATCTACATGACCCTTCACTCAGACTCTGGGGCCATTTCTCAAACACGCGTCAGGATCCCATACTTCGGCGAATCCATGGACAACGCTCCACCATTTCCCAAACTTCTATTCTATGCAGGTCAACAAGTCTAGATCCCACGGTCTAGATCTCTCTGGCAATCATCAGTCCTGATTAACTTGGTGATTTACCTGGCGCGACTTTGGGAAGTCTACGCTTCCATTTTCCCCATAGACGAAACCTCGAAACTCTAGATCAACGACTCTCATTGATTTCGACCTAACGGATATTTTTCCTCCTGAGCTTATGAGTGATGAGAAGTTATCACCCTTATCTTCCTCGCTGATTAATTAGGTCTAACGATCACCAACAGATCTCCAACCGACAGTTGTGATGATGTCGCGATTTCGCATTTCATGACTTCAGGACTTTTATTATGGAAAACCTCGAATCCTTCGATCTCCAAATTTCGAAATTTTCTCTGGATGATCAATGGTCCAATTCGAACCTTGATCAATGGCTATGATATTTTCACGAATTCCTCATTGCTTCTCCCGAGCCTTTTGGTCTTACGAAATTCCGTTATCTCCTCGCAACTAACTAGTTTTTTGTTTCTCGAGATCGAACAACCCAAAACATTTCAGTTCTTTCTGAATGGATCTCGACTCTAGATCCCATCCAATCTTCAAAATTATTTCCTGAAGGATTTCTCCTGCTATATCTTCTGATATTTTTAAGTTACTCACAGGACTAATCTCATAGTCCCAACTCATACGGGTGTTACCCTCTCTTTATGGAAATGATCAACAAGGGTCACTCTTGGGAATTAGCAACAGTCTCAAAGGACTCCTCAATCAGGTTATCCTCATGGTCGATTCTAACCATTATAGGTCAGGTAAATCTGAACCTAAGTATTTTCACCAATCCTCTCAATAATGAGGAATTGTATGCTCAAGGTTTAGTCTCTTAATAATACAATGGTCATAACTTTATAAGGATCCTACCCGTCCTTACCAAATTTCCCAAATCATGAAGGTGTTCTTCCTTTGGGTATTAATCCTTACCTAACCAGCCATCTTAATCACAAGAGACTCTACCTGCTTTAGTAGGTACCCATCGTTACGCTAAAATAGAACCACTCAGTTCATGTTCCTTGTCTGGCTCGTGCAGCTTCATAGCACAATTTATTCTACCTCTGTCATTCGCACTCAAATCTTATCCATGATAACGATCAGTGCATCCCTACTCCTATAAGAGTAGTTGCCATTTTAACAAAAGGGTTATAGGAATTTCCAAGTTACAGTTTCATTCTGCAGTCCTTCTCCTTAAAGAGAAATGTAGATAAAAATATCTTCTAACGTGGCTTGTGCCTGAGCCCAAGTAGACCAAGTGTTGTAACCATGCTCTGATACCACTTTGTCATATACCCACTAAGAAAATCAAACTTTTTTTGTTGATTTCTCAACAATCAGAATCCCCGAAGTCTTATGGGACTTAGCACAGGCTAGCTCTTTTCTTTTTCCACCTCCATGTGATTATAGTTCATAATTATAAGCCGAATCGTCACGACGTCTTTTCGCACTTTGCGACTCGGTACTACTAGAATGTCGAGTCTCTCGACATTGCAAACCCCAAAGCTTGAAACAAAGAAACGTCGAACCCCGACGAGGCTATCGAGGGGCAAGTTTCTCTCTTGGGGACTTGTCTACGTGACCCTGTACTGTACCCACACGCTTAAGCCAACCAAGAGCTTAATGGATTTTCACGATTTGAGGAATCGAAATACACGACTCCTACATTTCCCCATTCAAATCCTTGAAGCTTCCGAGGTCTCCAAAGTTTCCCTCCTAAGGGAGATCGACCTTTCGCACATGACTGTGTATTTCCCAGAGTCAAATTTGGGTTTTGGAGTTTCTTATTTTCTGATGTCGAGAGTTCTTGACCTATCGATCTCCCAAAATCTGATGGGCCAACTCCCAATCTTTGGCCCTTAGCCCCTTTTGGATAAATTCTTGGTCCACATGACCACTATCCTCGTGACCAACACCCTATCTCCTATCATGGTTTCAAACATTGCAATGTCGAACCGCAAGGACACCTTGTCCACGGGATTCCCGATATCCCAATCCCCGATTGTCCGTCCTGACGTCAGCTAGGCCCCACAACAATGGAGCTTTCTCCCCCTGGTCAGGGTTTCATACTTCACGATTCCAAGTTGCAAGGACTTCTTGTCCAAGTGATTCCCGATATCCCGACTCGCGATTTCCCAATTGACGATTCTCCTTTCGAGACTTTTCCTGGAGGCCCTGATCACTGCGACGCATCCCCTCAAGATGGAAGGTTCTAATCACCTCTCACTGTTTCGTGACTTCAAATGCTCCGGAAGTATTGTCCTCAGGACTTGCGAAACGTCGAACTTTGATGCACCGATTTGTCCTTCTATCAGGACTTCCCCTGATAGTCTGGATCTTTGCCACGTATCCCCAACTTATGGACGACCCTAATCCAATCTCGTTGTTTCAAGACTTGAAGTGTCCCAACTTCCTTGACCTTGAGAACTCCTATATTTCGAGTGTTGATATCCCGATGTGACGTCAGCTTGGCCCACAACATAGATCTCTCGCCCTTTCGCCACTTGTGAAGTCGAAAGAATTCCTCTTCCAGCCTCCAATGCCCGAGTCCCAGATGTGGGTAGTCTCGTGACATGCGTCCACTCCCAAATGAATGGTCCAGATCAAATCTCACTGATTTGGAGTTTTTGCTGCTGAAATACTCCGGCAACTTGCCACTTCGATCCCCGAAATGTCGACGGGTTGCCGATATTTCCCGCGTGTCCTCCTATGATGGACGACTCAGATTTGTCTCAGGGTTTCACTATGAAAATCCCCAACCTCATGTCATCGTGACTCCCAACTTCACGAGTGTCGATATCCCGATGGCCATGCCTCTCGTTGAGACTTTCAACCTCCAGTTCATGAGGGCTTAACCCTCATGCGTCTCTAAATAGATCCCACGGCTGTCAGGTTTTTCTAGCTAGGATCTAATGGTTCAGATCTATCTCACGTTGCACACTCTCCCACTATTTCATGGGCATGGAAAAATCAACGGTCCATATGTTCTCATGGACCTTGGGGGTCTACGATCCCGATTTCCTCGCTATTCACGAAGATAGAGGAAAAGGGGCAAGGTATGTAACGCCCTTGTTTCTTTCGTCAATCTAACGGTCGTAAATGACCATGGATCTTCCGACAGAATCGCGTTCTTCGATAAATACTTATCCTTACACTGCTACTTCGAGATTTTAAGAGGGTCATTCCTCCTCGTACAGGTTCGTTAAGAATTGCACATTCAAGTCCTTTTTCCAGGTTCTTGGTAAACCTTTCCAACGAGGAAATCTCTGTGAAGAGATCTATTCTGGGGCATTCCTGGAGACAGGTAAGGGGAAACAGATTCTCGAGAACGGACTGGAAGTCTGACTTGGGTCGACTTATGCATAATTAAAATCATTTATCAACATAAGTCATGCGTGATTTTTCTGTTATAAACATTTATCTACCATTTCTTATCAACACACTACACAGACATTCTTATACTATAATCGTTCACAATTTCACAGTTTATGAGCATAATTATCAAAACAAACATATAAATATATTTTAAGATGCCAGAGGCGAAACACTTATTAGAAATAACACCAGGGGTCAAGCAACTGCTGAGAGGGGTGATCGTTTCCACCCAACCGTAGGCTGAGAGACTCCCAGCAGATTTACCACCAGCCACCTCGAGCTGAGACCACGATGTTTGTGAGACTGCATCTCCATTTGCTAGTGACCAGGAGTGAAGGTTGCAATCCTTCCTCTCTGCTATCACTCACTCTGCATAATGCCTGAGTTTTCCCCTCGTGTTTTCCCTCACAATCACTTCTACCCCCATGGCTTATCCTCTTCCGAGGTTGCGTGTGGCGCAATTACCCTCGCGTTGATCATGCTTGATGGCTCTATGGATGGGAGGTTCTTCTCCCATCCCTCATTAAACCATATACCCACCAGCTTGCGAGATATTTAATTCAGGTCCAATGAGCTTCTTTTAGTTCTCCAGGCCAGTGGAGTCCAAATACGATATTAATTCTCAGTGGAAGTTAACACCACCTTTCCAGGTTCCTTCCATCGCCATCGTGGTCTCTTTTTCAGCACATCCCCTCTCAATAGTTCTGTAATATAAATTCATAATGTTATTTAAATTCATCAAACTTCTTCATAAGGTCCATTCACATCATACATTCACATTTTCATCATGCTTTAGCATGGTAATTCCTATATTAGGATTAATTACAAATTTGGGGGAAACAGGGTGTTACATCTTAGATCGAGCTTCCTCAACTTTCTTCTTCTCCAGAGCCTCCTTCTCGGTGAACTCCTGAATCACTTGATCTGTAGCAGGCCCTTCCAGGTGTTGTTCCACTGTTGCAACCATTTGATCCATCTTCAAGCCTTTTCCTTCAATCTCTTCAAAAAGCGTGCAGGCTTTGTCCTACATCGACTTTAGCCTCTATGTAACTCCCATGACTCTACTATGGATGGTAGTAATCTGCTACTATACTGTGCATTGTTCCTGTGATATTTTCATTGTCTGGACTACAATAAGCAGCTTCATCTGTGCTTGCACGATGGATGCCTAATTTTGTGCCTCTTGGAGTTGTGCTTCCAGTTTCCTTAGCTCTGGATATTCTACAAGGCACTCATAGGTCTACACACTTCGATCAATCAATTTCTTACACTCTGAGGCAAGTGCCCTGATTCTTTCTAATACGTTCCTAGAAGCTTCCTCACTTTGGTCGCGCACTTCCTACAGAGTGCTAGGTACTGCTTGGAACTCTAACTCCATTATCTATGCTTGGATATACTGAATGGATTTAGCAATATTCCCTACTTGCATCTTGGTTGACTCTATTTCCTCATGTGCCAAGACCAACAGAGAGCGAAGTGATTTAGTTACCACTTATTTTACCGTAGTATGCTCTGCAAGAAACTGGTATTTTTCTTCCTATATCTTCACATTGTTCTACTCGAACTTTGCCTAAATTTCAATTTTCTCCTTCTACACAACTCGAAGTTGCTCTAAGACCTCCTCCTTTTATTGCTTCAAGGATTTTGTAGCCTTTTCCTTTTCTTATTGAACTTGATGAAGTCAAGCCTTTGTTGCATCTACTAATCTTCATAACTGGGTGAGTTCATCCCACAATTCTGCAATTTTTTACGAAGAAGGCACAGTAGGTACTATGCGACTCGAATGGATGGATTTTTGTATGTCTTTTAGCTCCTTCTCTATTCTTTCACGCAGTGTTTCTTGCTTCTCTCCATGTATCTACAATATATCCTCTAAAGAGTCATCCACATCTGCGATGATGATAGCGAGGTTGTCCACTGTGAGAACATTCCTCGGATGAGGCTTATTGGCATGGATCTTCTTTCTTGCTAAGGGTTTCTACGGAGAAACCTTATTTTTCTTTAATATTTCAGCCTCTGTAGGGGGAGCCTTTGGTGGTGTAACTTTTACTTTGAATTTATTTTCTCTTTATTCCCCTTCTTCTTCTGGATTCACTTCATCTCCTCCTCCTCCTATGGGTGAGTCAGGCCTACTTTCCTCAGAGGCATTGTCCTCATCATTAGTTTCTATATTCTACACTTACTCCTTATTCTTCTTTTTCTTCACGCTAGTCTGTCAATCATGCTTGACCTAGGTGACCAAGGGACTTACAATGATGTCAGGGTTGGAGAGTTCTACATCTTCCACTAGTATGAGAAATTTTTTTGGCCATTATTTGGTGATCTCCTTCATGTCTTCGTCAGTCAGTTTATAATAGGATTGTAGCTCCTCTTTACTTTCATCCCTGAGCACAGTAATGTAGATAAAGTGTCGATCTGCACAGAACTTCACTAGTGGTCTGTACTGGTGCAATGTACTAGGTGTCATTCATGGAAATTATTCAATAGAATGCTTCAATTGTTGGTAGTAAGCATGTAAGACAACATTCGACTACCACTTCTTCAACATGGCATTTGTATACCACAAGGTATAGAACCTCATGGCCAATAGCTCTGATGGCTTAACTTCTGGAAATGTCTCTCCTTATGGCATATTCCAACTGACAAAGGCGATCAGTACCAGTAACCAACTAAAATGGAATTCATAGCCCAGATCCTGTGCTTTACGACAGTCCTTCTCGAGCTCGTTGATGAGGTAACTCACCCAGTTTATTTTCATTCCTTCTACACACTTCCCTACAAGTTCTACTACGAATCCAGTGACATGCGTCAGATGGTTCTTTCTGATGAGCTTTCCAGCTATAAGATAACAATCTAGGCACACTATGCCATCATGGATGGAGGCTACCTTGTATCCTCTCTTTCCCTTCTCTACATCGCCATAATCCTCCTTTATGCATTGTTCCAAGGAGCGATATAAAATATTCCCTGGGTAGAACTGTTGAGGATCTAGTCCCTGCATGCTCAGTCCTATGATGAGGTGGATTAGCATCAGATCCACAGTGAAGCACCTGTCGAGCCATAGACATCCTCCATGATAGCACGACATAAGGAGTTTAACGAAAGTGTTAACCTCCTAGTGTCAGCCAAAGTGAGGGATCTTCATCACATTCAGGATCATTGATTGTGCGAGATCCTTTATCCATGACTGGGAGACTATGCGTATCTTCTTCTAAGTTGTCTTCATTAGATACCTATGTGGCTTGAGCATCGCATAGTTCTTCCAGTCTCCGAGGTTGAATTTGTTGTTCTTCAGGGCTGGTATGTGTCCTAACTATGGTCCAACTGCACGTATCCCCTTCGAGATGTACACAGTGATCAACATATATTCAAATTCATGTGGGATACTGTCACGACTAATTGTGCTAGCCAAAGGTGGTATGTATTCATGCAAGACCGATGAGATCTACTTTACATTAGCCAGATCATCGCGGTTCTTGCTTCGCTACTCAGTCACGGTCTGGATAGAACGACGTCCATTCAAGGGGGATTCTTGCAATCCTCCAGTCGATGACACCTATATTCCTACATAAATAACTCTCACCCATGATCTCCACAATAATCTCCTCCACATATTTCTCTAACGTGCTATGTTTGCCTGAAATTCACACTTGTAACCAACTAGATCGGGTAGGGTAAAAAACAAGCGAGGTAATCACATGGATGGCAAGGTATAAAAATCACAACGTGGTATGAAATCAATTCTCTATTATCTTGGATAATCACATCTAAAAGAAATTCTCTCTTAGTCTTATATGTGAACGTCAATCTTTGAGTATGCTCTTCTCTCGTGCCATAGAGCGATCTTGAGAATCAGAAAAATGATTGAGGGAAAATTTCATCTCCCTTAAAAGACAAAATATTTAGGAGAGGACAACAGCCCCCTCGAGACTCCTCTTATTTTATTTTTCAAACACATTTTATTGCAAGGGCCCATACATGCCCAGATGCTACAAAGATAGGATAGTTTTTTAATTTACTTTCTTAGATTACATCACTAGGGAAGTTTAAAGGTTTTGTAACGGACCCATACATGCCCACATGTCCACAATATAGGATATTTGTTGAATATTTATTAGATTAAATCACACTAGAGAGTTAAAGGATTGGTAAGGACCCATATGTCCACATGCTAGTTCTCTAGGGACTTTAAAATTGCACAAAGTTGTAACAATGGAATTTAGTAAATTAGGTAATCAAGACTTGTAAGGACCACACAAAGTCCACATGCAACAAGGTGACACCTAACTTATTAAAAATTTATCACACTTTCACTTGTTCACACACAAAGTCACTACTCACTAACATAGTTTCATCTAGAATCGTGGAGGTTGAAGCAAGTTTCCTCCAAAGGGATCCCAAAATGCCCCACCCTTTTCTTGACAAAAGTATCCACTCCCACTTAAATTCAATGAGGTTGGTTCACACCCCCAATCTCTCAAAAAATCACATCTAAGAGAAATTTTTAGTCTAGGTAGGATATTGGGGATAGGCATCCAAATAACTCCCCATTATCTGGTTCTCACATCTTCAAACAGTAGAAGTTGTCAAATAGGGAACTTTAAATCCTCTAAGTCAAGTGTTCCCAACACTATAAGGTAGGGATATACCCGTGAAGGGTCGAAGGCCAAGGTCCAGTTGTTATGTGCGTCCTCCCTTGAGGCACTCACCTCTTGGAGGGGATTCAGTCTGTCACCCATTTCTGAGGCCAAAAATCTAAATGTCTCACTTTGAACGAGGTACCTAGTGACCCAATTTTAGGACATCTATCCAAGTGGCAACTGTGGGCTGCAATTGCACATTGATCATATTTTTTGTGGCTACTGGGAAACATCACCAACTATTTCGGGATATGCCCACTCTACCCCTCATTATAGCTGATTATTTCATCCTTCACTAGTTCCTCTTCTAGTGGCTTCAGACCCCACTGTTGAGTGCTATTGGAAGATCCAATGCTATTTTGAGAGGAAGGAAGTTGCGTTTTTTTTAGGACATGAGCATTTGTTTTCTTTCTTCTCCCACACGGAAAAAAATATACCTACCCACATGTATGCTTCTTTATCAATTTATTTATGTATGATGCTCTTGTGATTACATGTGATTGTGAGATATATTGTGAAGATCCAAAAATTATAAAGATTCTTGTTCATTTATTGCTCTCATCGCCATTTGCACAAACACACTTTTCTAGTCATACATCATAGGGGACCCACAAAATCCTTGTCATTCTATATGCTTGCTAAATATCCCTCCTATTTTAGGGGGAGTTCCTAGTCTTTCCAACTCATCGGCTCCACCTTCTCACACCCTTGTGAGTGATATTGTCTTGGGATATTCTTTTCTTGGTTCCACTTTACTTGGTTCCACTTCCCAAGGTCAACCATCCACTCGCTTTCCTTTACAAGGAAGTGGGGGGGAAACTTATTCCCAAGGAGCAAGTAAAACCCCACCTAACCCACCTCAAGATTTAGGTACACAAAAAACTCACACCATGGCTGGAACTAATCCTCCACCACCACCACAGATGCCCTACTTGGCTTCCCTCAACATACCGGATCTAACTAAGCTCACCAATGATCCTATATTGCATGACCCCACATGGCCTACAATGCCTACCAAACTACCTTCAGAAATCCCCAAGTTTGAAGGGAAAGTGGGAGACGACCCGACCAACCATATCATGACCTTCCACTTATGGTTCTCTTCAAACAACATCATGGATGACTCAATCTGATTGAGGTTATTCCAATGTATTCTTACTGGCCCATCAACCAAGTGGTATGTAGAAGAAAAATATGGGTCCCATGTGTCCTTTGAGTCTTTGGCCAAAGAATTTTTGACCTTATTTCAACTACCAATCCATTATGAAAATGGTCTCAAACTACTCTTAGAGTTTAAAAAAACCTCCACCACACATATCGTTGACCACATTCACAAATGGCATCGGCGATGTAGTCTATGCAAAGCTGAAGCCACCAAGAAACAATGCCTCAATTGGTTTCTCAAACCATGTGTTTCCCTCCTTTCCAAGGATGTGGCTGCCACCTTCCTTTAGTTTGAAGAGAAAGCCATCGACAAGGCTCAACAGTTCGAACTCATTTATTCATAGTCAAAATACTTATATATGGTACTACTTAACACCCTGAGACCTGTGCCATTCGGCTAGGACAAACCTGGGATGTCTCACTCAGTGAATGGATTGATTGGTACCACAAAACACCACAATACACACCCCCCACAACCACCTATGTATGGAACACCTCAATATCCATCGGTATATGGAGGACCCTCTTATTATCCTCCTCCCCCTTATCAACAACCATACCCTATCACCCTTCCTCTACCCATAAGTGGACCACTTCCAGCACCCACAACATGCCCAGTTGTCCAACCAAGTTCTGGTGCCCCCTCTACCTCAACTTACACCCTAAGAACTAGTGAAAGCAATACACCTTCCTATGTACCCTTCTGATCATTACCACAAAATAATCCATACTTTCAATTTCCTGACCCTCCATAGCCCATGGCTCCACCATAAGGACACTCACACGCTAGGGTTAACTTTTTTCAGCCCTCTCCCATTTAGCAATATAAAAATTTTGAACAACTCAATACGGAAAATCTGACCCATCAGTCGAATAATGCCAAAAATAAAGGAAAAAACCGAAGCAACAATAATCCAAGACCAGGAGGGAATCACCCCCAACAGGACCAACCTATTGGGGGAAACCAAATTTAGGGGAACCAGAACCCCCAAGTGGGCAATAACAACAAATGCCAAGGGAAGACTAACAACAATCTTCGGACAAAATCCCCTTGTGCCCTTTGCGGTGAGTATGGCCATTATACTCACCATTGCCCTAAAATTTAGGACTTTAAATGGATGAAAGAATCTGGAAATGGACCACGTCCCCCAGCACCGCCTGCCCCGTCGCAAGCCCCTAAAAAATATGTGCAAAAACCACCCCCAGTCGTGTTGCAAAACTCCATTCCACACCAAGGGGTGATGAACACCCAACAAGAGTTGCATCCATATCCACCACATATGGGATAGTATCCAAACCCAGGCACTCATGTAGATCATACTATCCTCCTCACTAGCGAGGAAGAAGTTCTTCTACAAATGTCCAATCGTCAATACAATGCACCCCTTGACTCCCCTCCCACTACCTCAGAAGTAGCCCCACTCACAACTAGACCACCTTTGATGATTCCTCACCCTAATAATGAAACACCCCTTCGTATTCCTTGCATCCCATTATGAAGGAATGTCAAAAAACCTCAGGTTAGGGAGGTACACAATTATAGTCTAGTCAATGAATTGGCACAATCTCCTGTTGCCATGTCAGTTTTAGAAGTCCTTCAAACCTTTCCTACTCAATGGAAGTCATTACTTTCTTCTTTTGGGGAAGTTGACCCTGCTGATACTCGACTCATCACCTCTGATATTGATAGTGGGGAACCCCATCTCCCCACTTTGGTCTTTCCAAATAATGGTTAAAATATGGAACACCATAGTTCATTGTTGCATCATTGATGAAGGTGAATTCACATGAATCATGTCCAGAACCATATGGAAAAAACTTGGCTCCCCTGAGCTCATACCATCCACCATTACTCTAAGATTTTATGATGGGAGACCATCCTCTCCTGAAGGGCTCTTTAAAAATGTCCCTGTTGAACTCAGGGGAAAGACTATCCTCATTGACATTGAAGTTATCGAAGCTTCACTCGATTACAACATCTTGTTTGGACGTAGCTACATCTATGCTATGAAGGTTGTGGCCTCTTCTGTGTTTCACACCATGATGTTCCCCCACAATGGGAATATCGTCACCATCGACCAAGTGTCACATTACGAGCCCAACCCTTCCTCCAACATCGATAACATTCTACCCTTTGTCCACACTAATCTTGATGCTTACCCACTCATCGAGATGGGTCCCAAAATTTTCAAAGACCCATCCTTTCTAGGAATGTACCATGGAGCACCTCTTCTCATACATCCCTCAGCACAAGTATGTGTCATCTCATCCAATGGAAGTGAAATTAGAGATACCCTCCCTCCCACAGAGGCCTCTTTACTATCTGACATCCCACTCGTCCCAGAGCTCCTCCCTTAGGAACCCCCTGAGAAATCTTCAGCTCCACCTGTTCCCAATTTAACCCTCCCCCAGGGCCACATCCTGGTTTGGGAGACAATCCCCCAAGCCATTACTCAAATCCCCTTATTTTACCCCCCACCGGGCATACAATATTTCCAGGTAGCCATAATGCTTACCCTTCCCAATATGGTGTTGGCAATTCTAGTCTAGTATCTACATCCACCTGCGATGGTCCCTCAATCATCCTTCCCTCCCCAAACCAAAGGAATATCGATGCAGATTCCAATACTTACTCCAACCACACCACCCTCACCCCCACTCGCTAACACCGTTTCTATAGATGGGGGCATAAGGAAGACAAAATACCCCACCGCTCCACTTCCCAAATGAGTTTATCCTCCTTGAACACTATGTGAGAAAGATGAACACCCCACCAATAAGTGCCCATCTCTCCCTGAGATACACAATTTAATTAAACTCCCTCGAGCAACGACACTGCCCATCGCTTCATCTAGTTCACCTAGTACTACCATCACATCCCCCATCATAGGAGGCAAAGGACTATGAACCAAATTCGCATGTGCCATCTGTTCAAAATATGGCCATTACACCCACCATTGCCCTATGCTACCTCACTTTTGGCAGATGTTAGCGACATGTTGGCAGCCAATTCACATTTTTCCACTGTATTATAAGCTGCCTACACCAATGTTTCACAAACATCGACTTTTCATTGCAATTTTTAAATGAACGACGCTTTTATTCTTTGTGCATTTTCGCATGCCTATATTCATTTTGTTTTCACGATTGTAAGCGTGAAAACTTAGTCCTTCAAAGTCGCATTAGAATCATTGTTTGAATTGTTGTCATCCTTCTGATTGATATGCCCTTTGCGCTTACATTTCACTTATCATTTTGCGGCTGGAAAAACTTTCGAACTATACTCATTGGACATTTTTTGATTGATTATGTGACTTGGTTTCATTATGTTTGCGATGTTTTGGATTTACATGTTTCTTATTTGGCCTACTTAACCATTGGTTTCACAAGAATGCATAGGCGTTATGGTTAAATATTTCACATATGTCTTTTGATATAATCACTATGTTAATGTTTTCATAACTATTGGCATGTTGAAGACTCTTTGGCACCTTGGTTAAAATACTTATATGAGCTGTTACAATACATTGGCGCATGGTTGATTATTTAATTTTGGTTTAAAATTGAATGATTTATGGCTTAAAACTATGGTGTAACGTCGATTACGTGCGTTGGTTTATAACTCACCATTGGTTTCATTAGTCGGCTAATTCACATAATGGTTGAACTATGCTTTAATGGGTAGAACAGCTATGTAAACTGTCAATTGTACAACTGATATGATAGTTATGCATGGATTTACTACCTTCTACCACCCTCGCACACTTTGCATTAATGCCTGCCTCCTTACAGGGTTACCTCTATTGATTTTTGGGAAAATATCTGAGCCTACTCTGTTCAAACCCTTGTCCTTTAGCCCGGCTCACTGTGTGTTCTCTCCTGTCTCCTATAGGGTGAATTCAAACCCCATGGTGTTCAGAGTTAGTTTTGGTTTCATTATTGCTAGAGAAGACTACTTAAGACTGCCCCCGTAATTCCCCCCAGAGTCATGTTTTTGCGTGAGCAATTCTAGGAAAATAGATTTGAGTTAGATCACACCATTGAAAACCCAAAACCACTTTTATCCCCTTTACCCTCATCGTGAGAAGTTTCCTCAGAAATCGAGTGGTTACATATATCTAGCTCGTGTTTTTCAGGTCAATTTTTAGATCTTCTCAATGGCTGAAGGGAACGTATTGGGTCTGTGTGGATTTGCCAGAGTACTTATCACTTCTCCAGATCTGTGCTTCGGAACTCCCTCTCACCTATCTAGCCTCTCACACTCTTGAACCCTTGATCAATCCTCCCAGGTATGAATTTCGATGTCAGTTTCATTTTGTGAATAATCAAGGTTAATGTAATGATTTGAATTATGTTTTCAAATAGCTATGTTTCTCATTCAAATGCCTTTGTCATTCTGTGTTCATCCTATATATTGTTTCACTTTGCTAAAAATAGGAAGAGTTTCGATTTGATATATGATTTGCTCACAGATTTTTATGGTTATTCATTTGGATTTCATTTGGTAAGCCTGTCTGAGTTAAGTAACAGATTAATGGTGTGGTTTCAATACAATTCGTTTTGTATTCACCTCTCACGGGAAGTTCCATACTCTATTTAGAATACAATTGCCCTCGGATTTGATCTTGTACAATTCGTATGCAGTGTTTGACAAATAATTTCAGGAGTGTAGTTGTTACGATGTGCTTTGTCATACGATTTTCCAAATCATGAATACCACTATGTTCGATTTAAATTTGGAAATAACTACTCTGTTTTTATAAAAACAATGGTCTCATTAAACCTGTGAAACTACACCCAAAACATAAAACGATTATGATTTGCAATGAATATGCTAAACTCAGTCAATTAATTCGCTTGTTTGGATTGTTGTTTGGTTTGATTTTAAATGTGTAAAAATGAATTGGTCAAACCTAGTTGTAATTTGTTAGGTTGGAACGATTTTGGTAAAGGAAAATCAATCTTGTTTGCTCACTGTGCAATGATAAACGATCGATAACAAACTCTATTTGATTGATCATGTTACGATTAGTCAGTTATGGTTTGAATTTTCTCATAGTCTAAATCGCTTGCTATACAGTTATCGTAATCCTGTTCGATTCGATTATTTCTCCTGTTGTTGAGACAAGTATAACAATGTGTTTGCGATTTGTTTTGTTTTCAATTAAATATCAAAACGATCTCATAAAAGATGGATTCGATTTGTTGAGAAATGATTACGATGCTGTTACATATGGTTTCATTTACACCACTTATGACAATAATCGAAACAGAGTATTGCTATCTCTGTATTCGGTTAAATGATGTGGATCTTGTTGGTATAATTCTTTCAAACTAAATGATTTTTTTTCAGATAGTTCTTGGATGAAGATTAAATTTAATTCTTTAAAAAGATTTGAATTAATCTAAATTCTGATTCTGTATCTTTATTTAGACTAGCTACAGAATCAGATGATTCTGTAGCTAAGTCTGTAGAATTAGATTTTTATTGTTTTATTAATAAAATATCTCTCTAACTTGTCTATTTCTGACCTGTTTCAGGTGAATTCGAAATTACATGGGATTTCGAGGACATTTTAGAGGATATTTGAAATGTTTTAGTTTCATTTTAATTTCCTAGTTTAGTTGATCTTGGGAATATCTTCCCAGATTATGTAAACAGTTTGATAACTACCACAGGGAGGTTTTACCCTATGGAAAACCTTTAAATACTTCTTGTTTTTTGTAATAAGGACATCCTCATTCGTGGGAGAACAAGGATATGGAATTTTAATATAGACTGGGACAAAATTTGATGTTCTGCTACAGCTTTAGCTTTTCATAATATCAATATTTTGTTTCATGTTCTTGTGTATCAATTTGCATTTGGTTAATGACTACTTTAGCTGCTTAGTCTTTTGCAAATGATATAATTTAATCAATATAATCCATATCTGATTTCTTCCAGTGTATAAAAAAACATAGCAATTACTTGATTCAGTTTGTGAATGACATATTTCTCTTCTTCATAAGTTGAATTACTAAGTATAAGGTTTTGCATAACAGGTTTCCCTTATTGCAGAGATCTATAAATCATGTAATTGTTATGATTTTTTATGTCTTGTTTGTCCTGTAAATAAACTCAAAGAGCATTGCAGCTATTGTTTACGAGAAGCTTCTGGATCATCCGGTGTGAGTTTCCTTCCTCCGACCAGCTTCAAAGTCATCATACACAGGACAAATCTGGAGCATTTCCAGGTTTGTTTGTTGTTTATTTGTTTAGTATATTTGTTAGTATTTTAGATAGATATATATGTAGAATTAGTATATTAGATTGTTTAATTTCAGTAAGTTTTATTTCTTGTTCATAAAATTATAAAATCAACAAAAACATATCTCTCTACCTTAGGACAGAATGCAAACAAGTTTTTCAGGTTTTATTTAAATCTGTAAATTGTGGATATTGTACATTTTGTGAATAAGTTATATTTCAGTTAGTAGTTAGTAGTTAGTATAGTATAAGTTAGTAGTTTGTATATATATAGTTAGTTAGATTAGTTTATTAGTTTTTTTTTTTGTTTTTTTTTAGATTAGTTAGTTTAGAATAGTTTTCTTTTTGTTTTATTTAGGACCTTAGATCGGCTAACAGAGCCGCTAAACCCATCAGGGTGGTTCATCCCAAACGGCTTGGGTTATTAGACAACCCCGGACCGGTTCCACTCTCTCAGTTGATGGACGATCGATTTCTCCCATCAACAAATGGCGCTAGAAGGAGGGCCAACTGACAAGATGGCCTTGTAGGAGCCTTCATTTCAAATTTATTCAATTTCCCTCATGTCTCCTCAAATCACTGTGTTGGAACATGCTTTCAACTTCTCATTACCCGATGTTCCCAACGAGACAGTCTCTTGCTTGTCCAAACTCACCTTTGATGGTGAAGGCAATATATCTACTAAAGACCATCTTAACAAGTTTTGGTGCAAGTGCATCAAACATGACATCTCAGATTTAGGAGTTTTATGCAGACTATTTTCTTTTACTTTTAGGGGTCGGATCAAACATTGGTTTGAATCCTTTCCAGCATGTCACATTTTTTATTGGTTTCAATTTGTAGATGCGTTTGTAGATGCTTTTGAAATTTATGATTTTGATCAATTATGTGAAGAATTTCATACTTCGCTAATCAACGATGATCCATCTTCAGAAGGATTTTTGACAAAAGTCTATCATATCCTCTGTAAATTTAATCTCGATGACATGTCATTAGCATTAAATCTCTTCTATGATGCTTCCATCCCTTCCATCCAGTCATGTTCAATCACGAATGAAGAACCAATTGCAAATCCTATCACTCAACTACAAGAACAATCTTCTTCGTAAGAAGAGAAAAATTCTTCCGATAATGTTGAACAAGCCAGGGAGGTAGAATCTATCGATCAAACTCTTATTGACAACCAAATTGGTTTTACCTTTGAATCATTGTACTTTCAGTCTAAGACTAGTATGGAAAATGATTTGTTTCTGGCTCAAGGTGAATACCCTCATTCTTGTAACTCATGCTCTAATCAACATTTAAAATCAGTCATTGAAGAACACTTAAGTGACAAAAATCTTCTTGAATGTTCTAGTACTCCTATGAAATTGATTAGAGAAGAAGTTACACAACTAGAAGAAGAAACTTTAAACCTTCATCCTCAAAATGCACTTTGTTCACAGGAAAGACTAGATGCTTGTCACATAAATTTTGA
>ML795993.1:458250-479552 GCA_009831015.1 Picea engelmannii
TTTAGGACCTTAGATCGGCTAACGGAGCCACTAAACCCATCAGGGTGGTTCATCCCAAACGGCTTGGGTTATTAGACAACCCCAGACCAGTTCCACTCTCTCAGTTGACAGATGGTCGATTTCGCCCGTCAACACGACAGTACACCAAAGATTTCACTAAGAACCCCTTCCATGCACATCATCTCATAAACATTTCAATGACATCCACTGTGTCACAACCTTAATCAACGAACATATGAGATGTCCTTGCTCTCTCTGTGAATCATTATATCACTTCACCTACTAGTGTCCCATGATTATTGAATATAGTCATCATCAACTGGCCCTTATTCCCAATCCTCCCATCACCCTACCTCTGATGACGTCAATAGTCCCCCCTACTCCCTCTCTAGATATGGTTTATATCTTCTCTCCCAAGCCTGAGGCACTTCCCACTCCTCCATGGTTCATAGATATCCTAGAGGAGGATTTTCCCCCAAATCCCCCCAATTCTCCAATTCATTTCCCCACAGAAATATTATGCTCGAATACCATTTTCAACCCATAATATCTCGATATTTGGTTTATGTCGAGTGAACCATCACAACCCCCTTGCATCATTTCCCCTACTTCTTTACCACCAGAAGACAACCACACGGTGACAGTCACCAATGTTACTCCCCGGGATCCCCTATATTCTCAACAGTTCCACTGTGATGAAGACATCCTCGAGGAATTAACTACCCCCAATTGCTGATGGGATCCACTCCATCACAAAGCACTCTTTCTTTCACAAGAATCCTTTGTGCCTTCTGAACAAAACCCCATATACGCAATTGAAACCAAATATTTTCTCCTCTAAGGGCATATAGATTGGTTCAATAACCCTATCCCTACCCCTGATGCTTTTGAAGAAGGCAACATGGCCAACATTTTCCCCACTATCAAAATCGATATTTCCATCAAACCTAGAATCATAGAGGAAATCACCATCAATGTCGCCTGCTCTCCTAAAGAACTCATAGCTTACAAAGCTCTATTCCAAGAATACTGGGACATTTTTTCTTGGTCATACACAGATATTCCCGACCTCGATCCCTCTATTGTCAAACATCGCATAGACACATGGCCTGATATTACCCCTATATGACAAAAGAAACGTTCATTACACCCATCCAAAGCAGCCACCGTCAAAGCTGAGATTGACAAATTACACATTGCAGGGTTCATATAACCCATCGCATATACGTCATGGGTCTCCAACCCCATCCCTGTTAAAAAAATATAGGGCACTATCCGCGTCTGTACAAAATTTTGCGATCTCAATCATGCCTATCCCAAAGACAATTTTCCAATGCCCTTTATCGACCAAATTATCGATGATTGTGTAGACCATGAGGCTTTGTCCTTCATGGATGGTTTCTCTGGATACAACCAAATTCAGAGTCACCCAGCCGATCAATACAAAACTGCATTCACTACCCCCTAGGGTAATTTTTCATATCGTGTCATGCCTTTTGGCCTCAAGAACGTTGGTGCCACTTTTCAATGAGCCATGACATACGTTTTTCATGATCTAGCTCATATCATCCTCGCATACTTGGATGACCTCACCACTTGATCCAAGAAACGCACTCAACATCTTGATGATTTACGAATCATCTTTCAAAGGTGTCGTCAGTACAATATCCGCTTAAACCCCCTCAAGTGTGTATTCTATGTCATCGTTGGATACCTCCTTGTGTTCATCGTTTCCCAATGTGGCATCACCATGGACCCCCTCAATTTCCAAGCCATCATAGAAATTCCCCTCCATCGGAATTTATGTCAGCTGCAAAGATTACAAGGAAAACTTAACTTTTTACACCGCTTTGTCCCCGATTACGCCACTCTTGCACATGGTTTCCTTCGCCTCTTATGTCATGATATCCCATTCCAATGGGATGAACATGCCCAGAATTCTTTTGATGATCTCAAAGAAACCCTCTCCAATTCCCCATTGATTATTCCACCCAACTATGACCGCGACTATATCCTCCACTTATCGGCCTCAACCATCTCCATAGCAGAAGTTCTCGTCCAATTAGGGGATGAAGACTATGAGCATGCCATTTACTATATTAGTAAAAACCTTTTAGGGCCACCCTTGAAATAAAATCATGAAGAGAAACTCACCCTTGCAGTTGTCCTCATAGTCCATAAATTGCGCCAGTACATCCTGCTTCAAACTACCAAGGTCATAGCAGATTTCAACCCCATGAAATACTTTCTCAGTCGCCGAAAAATTAATAGAAAAATTTCCTGATGGATCGTCATCGACCAAGAGTACAACCTCGAATTTTCAACACCCAAGAGCAAGAAATCCCTGATCCTTTCCGAACTAATTTCGGCATTTCCCTTCGATAGTACTAGCTCCCCCATCAATACCAACTTCCCCGATGAATATCTCTTTTACATCCCCTCGGATGACCTTTGGTATGATGATTTCCTCGTCTATCTCCAAACACAGAAGTTTGGAAACCACCTCTCCCAGGATGATCATCGTCGTATTCACCACCAAGCCCCTCGCTACCTCATTATCGGTGATATGTTATATCAAGGAGGGGTCGACACCGTACTTTGTCGATGTTTGACTATCGACGAAGCTGATAGAGTCTTGAATTACTACCACAGTGACGCCTATAGTGGCCACCTCTCAGGGATTTTCATCGCTTAGAAAATCATTCGAGCAGGCTACTTTTGGCCCACATTGTTTCACTATTGTATCCACATTGTGAAGTGATGTGAAAAATGTCAACTATATGCCAACAAAGTGAGAGAACCACCCGCTCTTCTCCACCTAGTCATTACTGCCATCCCCTTTTGAAAATGGGGCATAGATTTCATGACTTACAACCCTCCATCTAGCAATGGACAAAAATACATCATCGTGGTAGTCGATTACTTCAACAAATGGCTTGAATCCATGCCCACCTTCAAAAACATTGTTGACACTGCAGTGCATTTTTTCTTTAACCACGTCATCTCCCTCTTTGGAGTCCCACTACAACTAATTTCTGATCATGGGAAACACTTTGAGAATGAGATTTTCGTCGAACTCTCCTCCAAGTTAGGATTCTCCCATGAGTTCACCTCCCCATACTACCCTCAGTCCAATGGACAGGTAGAGGCAGTCAACAAGGTCCTCAAAACTATGTTGCAATGAACAGTTAACAAACATAAGACCAATTGGCACCATATGTTGTTTTTGGCATTATGGGCTTATCACACAGCAGTTAAAACTACCATTGGTTTCACACAATTTCATCCTTTCCATGGGGTTGAGGTCACTCTCCCCATTGAGTGTGAAATCCCCACCTTACGCATCGCTATTGAGATATTACCCAACACTACTCCAATGGATTAGTGTTTTTTGAACTTAGAGTCATTGGATGAAGACCATCGGTCTTCATTATAGAACAATGAAGCAGCCAAAAAATGGTCGATGGCCACCTTTGATCGCCATGTCAACCTTCGATCATTCAATGAAGGTGAACTCATACTTGATTACGATATCGCTCACGATACCCTCAGCCATGGAAAATTTGAGTCATTATGGCATGGACCTTACATCGTCCAACATTGCCTCACTAAATGTGCATAAACCCTAGCCTCTCCTGAAGGCCACCCTCTCAAAGAACCCATCAATGCATTGTACTTAAATAAATTTTACGCCTGAGCATAGCCATTCTACCCTAGGATTTTTCTTTTTTGTACACTTTTTGTAGAGTTTTTAGTCTTATTTTCCCTTCATGTCTTACATCTAATCTACCATTTTTGTTATTGACAGATGCCTCCTCCATTGACCTACCACATCAGTTACACCGACAGGGCTAGTCGTTGGACACAGAATCTCGTTGTGGTCGCTTGGGCCCTTTATACCCCCTCACATGAACCACTCCACTCCAATGGCATATGTTTGGGCTCCACAACCAACAACCAAGAAGAATCCACAGCCATCATTGGCCTCCTTGCTGAGGCTAGTCATTGCCATATTCCTCACCTTTGCATCTTAATAGATTCCCAACTCATTGTTCTTCAACTCAACAATGTGTACCATGTCCGCGATCCTTGCCTTCCGCAAATACCTACAAGTTAGACTTTTATCTCGACATTTTGATTCAATCACATTTACACATATCCCAATATAATGCAATCAAATAGCAGATAATATGGATAAACTAGTGTTAGATTGGCATTTATCACATCAAGTTACCATTACACATACATAAACTATCAAAAGTCTATCACAACATATAAATTAGACATCATAAACAACATCACAAAAACATCAACACCTGTGAACATCATAAGGATCCAAAAATGTATATCCATATATATATATATATATCAATCAATGTTCCATCAATGTTTACAAAAAATAGTACAAAATGTACAATATCCGTAGGCAGGTGAACCACCTCACCCCTATAAGTACAAAATAAGTGTCACAACACCATATACAAAATGGGCTCACAAGCCTCTATAAATAAAAAAATGCATACATCGAGCACTCATGGTGCCACTAGAGAACCTCCATTAGGTCCTCTATTAGGAGGCGAGGCCCCACCGACTGGGGGTCCACCCGGTCCAGGAGGCATTCGCCCTATCATCGTTGTTGCCGCTACCGCTACTCAGCGGATCAAGGTCCACAACTCCGCCGGAAGACCCACACACTGCTACAGGATCCCCTCCTCTTGAATCTGGGTCCACATACCCTCAGGTACTCTCTGTAAAACCACCTCTAATCAATGACAAAAGTCCTCAAATACCCCACTGGCCTTGGTAGGAGGTGCACATGAAGGTCCTGCACCAGGGTCATCATAACGTCACCTCCTACCAGCTCTATCTGCATCTACGGGCATAGCACCTACCTCCTCCCTCTAGCGCCTCTTCCTTACAAAAGGTTCCTCCCACGATGGTCTCATTGGCCCCTCATTATCCGTCGCTCTAACCAGATCCATCTCCTAGCCTCGGGGGCCCACATCTGCACATACAATCAACAAATGATAATATTAGCATCCATCAATACATAATCCATATGCGATACTATCTAAAAAATCAAATCATCACATACATCAACATACCTCTATGGTCCCAAACCTCTATAGGAGGTAATACCATGTCGTGATCCTAATGATAGTCCATCCCACCATATGGATATCAGAGGATGATCTATGGCATTTGATGCGACACACATGCTAACTCGATTGTAAAGTAATGGCCACCCTCCCCACCCCCATGATGCACCAAGATTGTTTCCCACCCCATCAATCACGACTCTTGTACCCCTAGTGCATCCAAAATCACTCTAGGGTGCAGCATAGGCACCCTCTCCAAAAACAGGCCACCAAGATAGACCCAAAGGAAAAATCACCAGAGTCAGCAGATTGACACCGATTAAGCTACCCGATCATCTTGGTATGTAGCATCAATCCCCAGGAAAAATGCTCTCCACGTAGGGCCCTCTGCATGATCCTCAGCTAACCACCACTGATCCATTGAGTAGCGAGGGACCCATAAACCCTCAAAATCATCGCTTCAATGCAACAACACACAAGGGAATCCATCGCCCCAATCCTCACCACTGAGCCAGACATGAAGTCCTCCCCAGTACAGTATGTCCATGCCAGGTCTACCAGTTGTCCATCCCCCGACAACACGGGCTCAACGGGTAGAGGAATTCCCCAAAAAGGGAGCCCAATCAAAAAATATACATCCTCTGTCACAAAGAATGTGAGCTACTATCCCCGTACAATGAAACATTGTCGATCCGTGCTCCACATCGAGATCAGGAACTACAACAGATACTCCTGCGCCCGCAACAGTGAACAGTTAAAGAACTTTAGCATCCCACAGGTTGCCAAAGTCCCACGCACATCAGGTTCCTCATCTCTAACCACCTCTCTCAGACGTGCCCAGTCTCTCTCCCTCTAGTAGACTGATATCCTCAACTGATCACCTACATCCACATAAAAAATACCTGATCAAACCTCACAACCCATAAAAACACCAAAATCTACAAAAAAGAAAATTTTTTACACCCCTCAGCTTTGCCTCAAGGGCGTGGTTGTTTTACCCACAGGTGCGCACATATGCATGATTTTTCACTTCACAGTTTCATAGAAATTCACAACTATGGGCGATACAAGGGTGCATGCATGCGCCCCTGTCACAGAGATAGACATGCATCCCAGCATGCATGTTCTCTACACACCTGCACACACATGTGAAACTATCAAAAAAACAATCGTGCATCCATGTGAAACTGTGATTTAAATAGGTACAGATCAGATGCATGCATGTTTTCCCCACTTGGGAGCCCCCATGCGTAGTTGTCCCAATTATAGCCATGCACTCATGCACGTGAATCATTCAATCACCCGGACACTGGGGGGTGCACCCACACATAATCCTCCTGTACGACCATCCGTAAATCCTGCCCAAAAAATAAATCCTACTTATTATGTAGGAGGCTATGACCACTAACCTGGCACTCTCTAATCTTGGATCGGTTGGATCGATCTCCCAAAATCTCCAAATCACTCCTCAAACCTCTCGTCAATCCATTATGAAAGTAGGTACAAATGAGGTGGCAATGTGGGCCCTACAACTATATGATCAATATTGTCATGTACTCATTCCCTGTTAATATCGATTGCATCTCCCAGTCACACCCTCTGATATTTTCCTCTAGGGTCCCCCCATCCGGCTCTGCAGTACTCACACCTCCGCTACATTTCAGCACTATCAACCGGTAGCACTCTCTCCCACACTAGTTGTCCCAGTCGTAGTCCCCTCTGGAACTTTGAAACTCATGTTGTTTTCACCCCCTAGGGTTGGGAGTCCCAATAGTCTTTTCATTCCCTAGAATCAGCTGCATGCTTCTTCTCCTCATTTTGCTATTTTCCCCATAAAGGAATCACGGGTAATCTCATTACAGTTCACATTTGACTGCACCTCCACAGTATCATTAACTCTCCATCTCATCCACCATCAGTTTTCCCATCTGCAGATTGTCCTCCATTCATTTACCTAATAAAGAAACCCACCTACGGGGCCTCCACCTGTTTTCCAAGCTACTTGAGCCCTCGTCGTCCAAGCCATATTACATTGGGGCAACTGTTTATGTATATGCACACTTCTCCCAACTTATTCTTTATTCATTTAGTAATTGTACAAAGCCTTTGTTTCCAGCCTTTACCTAGTTTTTTGTCATCATCTTTGGCGACCTTCTTTTCCTGGAAAATCCACCCATGTCGCCCTTGGTTGGGAAATTCCTTACCTTCTACTCTTATTGACATCATCCATAAAACCCCAAGGATCCCATAGTCCATGTATCCCTGATCTCTGAGTTTGTCCACTTTGTCATGCCTCTAGCACACTTTAACCCACATCTAGTCATCACCCTGACACTAGATCCAGTTTCACGGTTCCTACCATTCATCCTTCACATATACCCCCAACCAAGGGCAGTCTTGAGTCTCCCCGCATATTGACTTCGTCCATGTTCTTCCTCAGTTCCAGATCTTATCCATTGGATTTCATGAATCCCTTTGCTTCTTGGAGTCGCGTCTCCCTTTCTATCGACATCAGCATAGTTTCCATAAGGGCGACAACATATTGACTCTCATTACCTTTACAATGAAGAGTCTCAGATGACATAGAGAGAACCATCATTACTCTTTGTTTTCATTGACCCCCATAGCATTTGACTTCAACACCATCTCATGCTACGGTGGGTCTTACTTTGCATCTATTTGCAGTGGTTTTATCATCATCAAAGACCTCTGAAATTTAATAGGCTATCAATGCATGTGTATCATCGACACCTCTTATAGGTGTCGTTGCCTCTTTTCAGAGTTTTTTCACCATCAGAATTGTCCTTTGTCATCATCCAACTACCCTGGAGGGTGTAACAGTTATCTATGTCAACATACAACTTCAGTTACTGTCTAAACACATTTTGAGTTACATGACATAGACATGGGGCATGCCTGCCTTGTTTGTACATAGGTTTATTTTTCCCCACCTTGTGAAAGGTTTGTCTCCTACAGGTTCCCCTCTCCCTCCAATGGGTCACTCTTGCAATTCCACTCAACACTCTTTCTTACAAAGGTACTCTCAGTAGAAGAAACATTCATGTATTTTGTCTATACGTATGCTCCTAACCTCACACATCAGGGGGAATCTGTTATCACTGGAATTTCGTTCGCAAATGGTTATAGGAATCCAACATCTCCAAACACCCATTAGTTCATCCATGGCCAAAAAAATTCATTTCCAAAGGGCAAAAAATTATACAATTGGTTATAAAATCATCATGCGCTAAGAATATAAAGGAAGCATGCGCATGTGCACTAGTCGAAAACACTGGAGAATCCCACATGCGCCCAATGCGCGACTGTGAATGCAAAAAGCCACGCATACCTCAAAACAATGCATTTATGATTTTTGTCTTCCTTCCACCCACTTCTAGTTCATCTCCCAAGTTTATTTGACACCCAAATCCAAGATAAATTTGAGTGGGGGGCTGATCAAAGACCTAAGGGTGCCCTAAATAGCCCCTTGTTCAGACTAAAGACTGGATAAATAATGCCTCAAAAATTTTCTATAAAAAGAAGCCATGGGTGCACTATATTTCCAAGAATTCATTTGTATTGTTATGTTTCCTATATTCTCTTGGAGGAACCTCTTTCCTCATTAGAGCATACAAGCATCATCTCATTTAGCCATTCACATCACCTCTTGAGTGAATGAGCTTTGAATTTCTTCACCATTTTCTTCTAGTTTTTTATTTGTAAGAAGAGCTCAATCATTGGGGGTTCAAGAGCTCTCCCTTGGAGGAAGAGGGGACCCATAAGTCTCCCTTTATCTTTGGTGTTTTCCCTCTAATTCAACTTATCCATTGGTGGCATGAATGTTGTGTATTTTTTGTTCTATTTCCCTTATGCACTCTAGTTTAGTTTCTTTTATTGTTATTAGCTTAGTTGTTTGTTTATTTCTTATGCTTGATGTTTCTAACTCTTGCATTCATCTATGTCATGTCTAGCTAACCCAACTGGACTTGTAAGTGTCCTTCTTTTTCTCATTTAGGTGATGAAAAAGGATACAACATTAGATTTCTTCTTATTGAGCTTCATGGCCTTCCTTCCAGTGATCTGAGCTTCTCTAATAATTTTTGGAATCCTCTTCCCATTCTTATTCGCTCTTGGTGAAAGAACTTCGCACTGTTGATGTGATCTTATAGATTCTACGGTTAATGTCCTTTCTCTTACTATTTATGGGGTGGATATAATTATTTCTTGCATGGATAGGTTGTTTAATCATTCCCATGTGTTAGCAGTGGAAGTCACCTTCAAATCGCAGAAAAGGAAATCCTAGTACCCATCAAAATATTTGTGAATTAAAAGGGTGTGAGTGGGTGAGTTAGCAAGAATTTAAGGAAAGGAAAGACAACGAAGATCACTGATATCAGTGATGGGCCATTGGGCTATGGAGTTGTAAACAACCTGCCTAATGAAGGCATTTAATCTCCCTATTAGACAAAGTATTTAAGTGGTGGTGAGAAGGAGAAAGGCAGAAAGTATCTGAATGATAGACCATAAAAAATGGACAAGATGACAGCAGATCCTCTACCACCTCAGGAATCTAGAAATCAGAAGGTTTACAATGATCCAAACAAGAAGAAAAAAATAGGATGTATACTGAACCATGAAATATGGGCATGATAACAATGGATCTTCCATCACCTTAGGAATCCATAAATTAGAGAGATTACATCTAGACAAGAAAGAGAAACAGAAAATGAAAACTAAGAAGATGGTATGATATAAAAACTTAAAGGAATCTTCATTAACATAACAATTTAAAATCCAGGCCTTCATGCTTACAACAAAAATGCAGTCATCATAGCTCTCAAATCTCCCCCCTCAGTCTGGGAAAAATCTCCCCCCCTTCTTTTACAAAATACCAAAACTAATAATTTATACTCAAAACAATTATCCCAATAGAGGCATGCTTCCACTTCCATAGTGCAACGTCTTCTCAGTCAGACTATGTAGGTATTTATTTTTCACACGCAAAATTAATTCAGTATGGGCTCGCAAGAAAATCTGTCCATGGGGGAACTCTAAGTTGATGATCTTCCTCCATGACAAGTCCTTTCTAGCTTTCCATTCATGGGTTGGGCTAAGTTTTTAGCTACCAGAACCTACCTCCATAACTTCTTCATCGAGATCTAAACAAGTCTGAGTTGACTTGGAACCTGGAGAATGCAACAACCTCTTTCTATGGCCAACACTCACATTTCATTCCTTAGCAAATCTCATGTGAACTCGACACCTTTACCTGCATGTGACCTTGGGCCATGACCCAATGCTTATCCCATATGATATTTCAGGATTTCACGCTTTGAAAGTCCTCTCTGCACTTGATTCCCAATATCTTGATGGTTGAACTCTTGAAATTGACTGAATCAAATGGATGGCTAGATATGCTATGAATCCGACCGCTGAGGCTCCTCACGATGGGCGCTTCCCTCTTGGCACTACCTTCCACCCGACCATAGTCTATGACCCTGTTCTCAATCTTGGGCACTTTGCGATTTCGCGTTTTGGGAACTTATGTCTTGCTCAATGCTGAAACCTCTGACTCACAAAATCATGATTTCACATTATCTGTTACCACGTGTCCCTCTGGTTTGGACGGCCCAAATATAATCTTCATCATATCAGGATTTCACATCTTGGGAAGTTGAAAGACTACTCACCTCCCCTCTCTTGATTCCTGATTTTTTGACTTCGCCAGTGTCAGATCAACGGTCCACAAATTTCCTTGATCCAATGGCTCAGATTAACATCGGCATTTTGGGACCTTGGCTATTGGCATTTCGGGACCTCAGTTATCGACATTTCTCACTTGAGATTTTCTTAAACAACTTTCTCCATGTTGATCCTACACCACGTGTCCTTCTGAAATAGATGGCCTAGATCATTTTGTGACTTCATGTTTCACAAGTCCTCATGACTCCGCCCTTTGACTGCTCCATTCTGTGAGCCAGTGAAATGATAGTCTTTTTCCACCTATTCCCCACCTTCATACACCCTGAATTTGGATAAAATTCATATGGTGGGTTTTAAAACCTCTTTTCTTTCATTTTCTCTACCCAAGGGACAAATCCTTAAGGAAAACACCCCCTTACAATTATATGTGATAACATTAGGCTCCATTGGGGATAGAGTCCTCCCTGCGAGGATCTAAGATCTCCTTTTGCAGTTCCAGTCACCTTTTGTTGGGCTATGGAGTCAAGCTCAAAACATCCTATTGAAAATACAGGTCGATAAGTAAAAAAAACAAAAATAGACACACATGCTCCAAGCAACTTATTTATGTATAGTCCTAAACTAATTGATTTTTACACAATTCTGGGTGAAAGAAAACTTCCACCATAGCCATTCAAGTAACTTCCTAACTGGAAGCACTTTTATTCTGTCAGTGATTGATAACAGATAATGCAACCATGACAATATAATGGTTACATCCTTCATATTTCCTCCTAATGTTGAGGTCAGGATAAAGTTGGGTGGCTTCAAAACATGAAGGAAATACAACTCCATGTCTTCCTTCACAGGCTCATAGGCCATGCGACAAAATCTAGAAAATTGGTAATAGGCAGCCTTCTTTGCTACACAACTACTCACACATTGTTGGATGTCTCTGGAAAGCACAGGTAGGTGAGAGGTTGATGCAGGGTGAACACTCCTGGACGATGGTTTCTCACTAACAAGATTTGGAAAAGAGATAAACTACCCCTTCTTTTTCTCCTCTAGTTCTTCTAGTTCTTCTTCTTGGCTCTCCCAAGGGTCAGATTCACAATCGTCATAAACGGGACCTGTGGGAAATCTCTTCTCTTCATCATGTTGCTCATGATGGATGATTTCCTCACAATGATTTTACTTAACAAGTAGAGGATAAGTCTTTGTTGTATGCTCTTGGAAATCCTACATATCCAGCTCGGAATCTGATTCACAACTGTCATATACAGGTTGATTGCTCCTCTGGTCAACAAACTGTTATGTGGGGCCCTGCTTCTCTTCATCTGAATAATCATCAAATCTAGGGACAACAGGCACCCTAGGAGCAGAATGCAAGGCATCTACAACTATGAAATATTCACTATCATCCTCAGTAGAGCTGCTAAGAACATTTGCCTCAAGGACTGGAAAATCCTCTGTGATTTCTTCATATTCCAACCTTTCTAGTTTGGCAGAGAGAGATTTTACCAGCTCCATTACTTCACCCAAAACATCTTCATATTCCTTGTGGTTTGCATCCTCACAGCCTTCATTAGGCACAACCATATCTTTATCATGGCCTTCACATTCCTCACAACAATTATGACATATTAATTCAAAGGAATAATACCTTTGATAATGCTTATTAAAGGCTACATGAAACTATTCTAGGGAGGAGATGCTAGTAGGGGGCAAGGATTGATAACACTCACGGGTATCCTCGTCCAATGAGAACATGAAAATCTTCATTAAAACATCCTCATGGTATCTCCCATTGATGTATGAGTTCATGAAACTCACGAAGATGCCGAGAAGGGTTGTCCTCTTTACGTTCTCTAAATATGGGAAAATAATCACCCCATTCATCCATAGTAGGGAAAACATTAGGAAAACCAGGAACAACAAAAAAATTAAAAGGAGTAAACCTCTGAGCCAAGATCTTGTTCATCTCAAACCAGTGGAGTCTCCATTTGATCCTTTAACCATGGAGTCGTCAGGTGAATGATATGAAGTAGGAGTGTGTCTGGCCTTTGTTCACCATCAAAGACTAGATCTGATCGTTGTGTTCTCCCAAGGTATACTAACTGTAGCCAAAAGAAGCCACACAGAAATACTGGAGTTGAGATAGTGGATTCACCTCAGTGGATTCTCCAGCTGCAAGCACAATCTTCAAAGGTTCTTATTTATGATGCACCTTCAAAATCAAACGTTCATTGTCATTCTACCTAGGGAAAATATTCAATTCATCCCCGGAAATGGTGCCATAAATGTTAGCACCGGAAGTCACCTTCATATCAGAGAAAAGGAAAGCCTAGTACCCATCAAAATATTTGTGAATTAAAAGGGTGTGAGTGAGTGAGTAAGCGAAACTTTAAGGAAAGGAAAGACAACGAGTATCACTACAAATCAGTGATGGGCCATTGGGATATGGAGTCATAAAAAGTCTACCTAATGAAGACATTTAAGCTCCCTATCAGACAAAGGAATTAAGTGGTGGTGAGAAGGAGAAAGGAAGAAAGTGTCTAAATGATAAACCATAAAAAATGGGCAAGATGATAGAAGATCCTCTACTGCCTCAGGAATCCAGAAATCAAAGGGTTTACAATGATCCAAACAAGAAGAAAAACATAGGATGTCTGTTGAACCATGAAAGATGGGCATGATAAAAATGGATCCTCCATCGCTTCAGGAATCCATAAATCAGAGAGATTACATCCAAACAAGAAAGAGAAATAGAAAATGAAAACTAAGAAGATGGTCCGATATCACAACTTAAAGGAATCTTCATTAACATAACAATTTACAATCCAGGCCTTCAGGATTACAAAAATAATACAGTCATCACAACTCTCAAAGCTCCCCCCTCAGTCTATGAAAAAACTCCCCCCCTCCTTTTAAAAAATAAAAAACTAATAATTTATACTCAAAACAATTCGCCCAATAGAGGTGTTCTCAAGATTCCATGGCGCGGTGTCTTCTCGATCAGATTGTGCAAGTATTCCTTTGTCAGACACAAACTTAAATCAGTATGGGCTCGCAGGAAAATCCATCCATGGGGGAACTCTAAGCTGACGATATGCCTCCACAACTAGTCCTTTCTGGCTTCACATTCATGGGATGAGCTGAATTTTCAGCTACTAGCACCTACTTCCATAACTACTTCATCAAGATCTAAATAAGGTTGAGTCGAATTGGCGCCTGGAGAATGGAGTGACCTTTTTCTGCGACCAACACTAGCGTTTTGGTCCTTAGCACATCTCACGTGAAATCGAAACCTTTATCTACATGCGACCTTGGGCCATGACCCAATGCTTATCCCATATGATATTTTGGGATTTCCCATTTCGGGAGTCCTCTCTGCACTTGATTCCCAATATCCTGATGGTTGAACTCGAAAAATCGACTGACTCAGATGAACGACTAGATCTTCTATGCATCTGATGGCTAAGGCTCCTCGTGATGGGCACTTCCCTCTTGGCACCACCTTCCACTTGACCACAATCTGTGACCCTGGGCTCAATCTTGGGCACTTCACGATTTCGCATTTTGGGAACTTACACCTTGCTCCATGCTGAAAACTCTGACTTGAAAAATTGTGATTTCACATTATCTACTGCCACATGCCCCTCTAGTTTGGATGGCCTAGATCTAATATCCATCGTATTGGGATTTTGCGTCTTGGGAAGTTGAAAGACTACTCACCTCCCCTCTCCTGATTCCCTATTTTCCGAATTAGCCAGTGTCAGATCAATGGTCCATGGATTTCCTCGATCCAACACCTCAGATTAACATCGTCATTTTAGGACCTTGACTATCGGCATTTTGGGACCTCGTCTATCGGCATTTATCACTTGAGATTTTTTGAAACGACTTTCTCCATGCTGATATTATGCCACATGTCCTTCTGAAATAGATGACCTAGATCATTTCGTGACTTCGCATTTCGCGAGTGCTCATGACTCCGCCCTTTGACTACTCCATTCTATGAGTCAGTGAAATTATAATCTGTGCCACCTATCCCTCGCCTTCATACACCCGAACTTTAGATAAAATGCATATGGTGGGCTTTAAAACCCCTTTTCTCTCATTTTATTTTCCCAAGGGCCAAATCCTTAGGGAAAACACCCCCTTACAATTATATGTGTTAAAACTGTGTTATTTCAACTTCAACAACTAATTCTCCGGTCCTTTGTTGCTTCGACT
The DNA here is from genome assembly GCA_009831015.1 of Picea engelmannii. Lineage (NCBI taxonomy): Eukaryota > Viridiplantae > Streptophyta > Pinopsida > Pinales > Pinaceae > Picea > Picea engelmannii. The sequence goes on from ML795993.1 coordinate 473,268, forward strand.
TATCCTCTTTTTCTTTTATTAGTCGCTCTATTTTTCTAGCTATGAAGTCCCTTAGTTCTTTCTTTTTTAGTTCTCTAGCTTCCTCCTCTACTTTCCTTCTAATTTGATCCTTCTCAATCCAAGTATTTCCTAATAAGAGTGGAAAAGGGGTGTTGTTCTCAACAAACCTAATAACTTCAAATTCCTCTTATGTTGATGTTTCATGAGAAATCATAGGTATATTAGTAACTCTTACACATAGGATTATCATTTTTCCTTTAAACAAGTCAATCCTTCCCAATGAAGGTATCATAGCAGGCTTTCCCAAAATTTCCCAAGTGCTTTATGGCATAATATCCACATGTGTTTCTTCATCCAATACACATTCTATGTCAAAGTCTTCTATTCTGGTAACTATGCATTGTTTTTCTTTCATGATCTATGGTAAATTGATGTCTCTATATGATCCTCCATTACTTATTTTAACTGTACTAACATAGTCTGATCTTTCTCTGATTATTTCTCTTTATGATTCCCCAACATGCTCTTAGCCTCTTGACTTTCTTCAGATTTTTCTTGTCTCATGTTCATATTTTCAACTTTAGCAATCATTCTTGGTCAATCCTCAACCGTATGACTAAGAGCTTTACAACAAAGACAAATAGGACCTATACCAGGGAATTCCTTAGCAATATGTCCCAATATTCTACAATTATAACATAGTGTTAGTCCTCTTTTTCTTTTAAATGATCCCCAACCTCTCCTATACTATGCACTGGGATTGCAGTGATGGACTTGCAATCTGCAAAAATTCTTTCCAGGTTCATACATCCATTTATTATTCCAAAAATCATTTCTATGCATAGGAATAACATATATTTCTCTATTTCTATCAAAATTATTCAGATCATATCTTTCTTCTAATGGTGCCCTAGCTTTCAGACTAGGACAAAACCTATCTAACATACCTAGATTCATGCTTTCAAAATAAAAAAAATTCACCTATATTACCCTTACCAGAGCACAAATCTTTAAGATCTTACCTCTTTTCTTCAGATCAGGTTTCTTTATTAGTACAAAGCTTTGCAAGTCAAGTAGAATATTGTGCACTACAACAATAGATCTATGCACAGATCTTTCTATTTTCCTCAGTTCCCAACAATCACATTTTCAAGTCCAAGCAACGGAACCATTTTTTGGCACAGGGGCAGACCCAAGGTTCAACACTTCAACAACGCACCAAAAAAACCCTAACTATCAACCCTTTCGACAACATCTTCTAAGTAGATGAAGTCTCAACCAAGGTAGAGGTAGGGGGGTTGCAGGACTCAGGTGTCTACAACCAATATGGGACATAGATCTGTGATTACAATAATTAATAGAGCATTTAAAAACAATATGCATTAGTTCTTGAATCTCATTCACATCACAGATAAAACTCTTATTACAGATCAACGCAGTAACAATAAAGATCAAGCACTTCTAATCACTTAGAACATAGCATTATCTTAGACCTAGCATTCAATCATCTTTAAGCACTAATAAACAACATCAAATGCATTCATCATACATTAGAAAAACATCACTAATCATAAATCACATTGCAAAAAGAATATTAAGACACATGATATATGTGGTTCACCCTAGTGTGGGGCTACATCCACCAACTTCTTCTTCTTCTTTATTAGTCTTCAATATTCTTACATTCATATTCTCCTGTGCACAAAGCCACAGAGCCAAGCTTCACACTGGACAAGTGATCTGTGCACAACGCATAAGATCCACCTTCCCCTAAACCAGGTCAAGGCACAGAGCCAACTCCTTATCAGCACAAAGCCTTACACGGCCTTTTGCACTAAGAAACCTACAATCTCTTGCACTAAGACAACATTAACCTATTATGCACATAGTCAACAAATCATAGTAGTACTTCTTACATCGCTTAGATACTTATTTATACATTTACAAAAATACCTAATCATGGGTAAACCCATGGGACAACATCCATTAACCCATTACATAAACCCTAGTAGACCCTTTGTTAGGTCCACAAGTCTGCAAAATACATGAGATTCTGCGATCCCTGCTCCGCCTGGGTGCTCCATCTTCGACCAACCTATCGAAGTCCCAAAAGTGGTCAAACACGACCAATATTTCCTCAAAACTTAGTCAAGGGCCAACAAATAGTAATATACTTTTTTTTATGCTAATTCTATCAACAATGGTAGCATTCTCAACAAGAGACAAATCAAGGTGACACCAAGCTTGAAGTTTTTTTCTAGTCTTCCCTAGATTTTGCTACATTTTGGTTGCAAATGGAAAATTAAATTGTAACAATTCCAATAGGAAGCATAACAATAGAGGCAATAGATTGTGGGATTTAACTGTTCAAACAAAATTCAAGGTTTTTCACCTAGATTGTAAACTGAATTCATACAATATGTTAATAAGACAAGCATGGATTGAAAACTGAATTCATACAAGATGTTCTAGCAAGGCTCATACAAGATCACAATTTGGGTTGATTTAAAGTATCTTGTTGAGGAACACCATATTTAATTTCTTGAATTCCAGGCTCATACATGTTTCAAGATAAGTATTGTTCCCTTAGTGTTTTTCTTAACAAATAATTTATTTTGTGCATATAATATTCCGATTTTGTATATGTATAAATTTGAAAAGATTGCGGAAAACTTTTGGAATAGGATTGAGATACTAATATTGGCACATGGTTAAGTGGATAAATTTCTATTTGTCTCTAAAACCATTTTGTAGGGGAATATTGTGCGTAGCTTTCCACATAGATAAGTTAACATAGATTTCCACTCTATTAGCCCACAAAAAGAGTTTATCTGCATGACATTGATTAAAATATCATCATTTCTTTTCTTTTAGATGAGATAAAAGAGCATCTATCTTGACAAGTTTCCATGTTGATTGGAACTCAACAAACCATTGGTGTTTATCACCAGCTAGAAGTGTCATTTACCAAGAAACAAGGATAAGGAAAGATAACCATGAGGGTACAATTGTTGATCAATAATATTTTCTAGATATCATGGCCCTCAAAGGTTTTAAGAATCCATTTCACACACATGGATTGGACTTGAATATAGTTGTTAAGAATATACGAACCTCCCTAATCTCTTTGGGTACAATAAAAGCTCCAAATGATTAATGTGGAAGTCCTTCAAATTGCATGCATATGTTTTCTCCTCATGAACCACTACTCTAACAACCTCTACAAATGTGTCTAAACAAAGAGTAGAACCCTCCACCAATTGCTACATTAATTTTTGCATTAAGGCCGAGTCATAAAAAAACTGAGTGGGAACTAAAAAGTTGAGGAACACCAATATATATATATATATATATATATATATATATATATATATATATATAATAATAACCATTCATTGGGCCATCAACAACACATTCCATCGATAGTTCGACTAGAGTAATGACTTTCTTCCTCACCAAAAAAAGTTGCAAATACAAAATATTCATTGGTATCTTGTCAATCATTCGATAATATCTTCCTTATATTTTTTGGAACATACGTCAAGGGTTTGTCATATTTCCGGCACTCTACCGACAACATGGAGATGAAAACGAGATGGAGTTGTGATGAAACAATGGGGAACATTCATTGATGATTTGTCGCTCTTATGACTAAAATTCATTGATATTTCGATGAATTAAAAATTACCACATATTGTATTTGCGATGAACTACCGAGAAAAATTCCTTATTGCTTTGTCGATCTTCCTACGTATGAGCGACAAAAATATGATGAATTTGAGAATAATTGATGGAACATGTTAAGTCACTATTATGATGGATTATTTCATCGATTTTGAAATTAAATCTTGAATGTTGTAATTGTGATGAAGGTGTGGCGATAAAAAACCCGTTGTTTCCTTTGTCGAACTTGTGACATAGTGGCGATGAAAATGCATTGATCAATCATAAGAAAATGGGCCCAATGTACTAGAAAAAGAAATCACAAATTTGATAAAATTGTTCTTGATATATTCTCATCCATATCTCAAAACTATATACATGAATTGGGGATGATTCAATGGTCTAATTCCAACTCATTTCTTGGTTAGTGACATATGCACAAATAGTGTCAATGAGAAAAGTGGACATGTAAAAACCTGGTTATGAAATTGTGCTTGTCTCCTGAATGTTGAGGCAGATGTTGGCCGATAGAATTGATGCCCAGTTGAAAAATGCCCCATTTTCTACCACTGAGTATGTCATGGTTGTCCATTCTTTCTTAAAATGGATGCACTTCTCTTACCCATACAATCTACAAATCGTTGCGATTAGAAATTGATAATATAGCTTGAAATATTGGGTATTATATTTTCTATTGAGATTAGAGACAAATGGAACTTCTTTGTCCCACTAGTCCTAGATAATTTCCATGGGATTTTTCTTTTCTTTGGAAAATATTTCCAAAAATTCCTTGTTCAAGTATGCCAATGGTTTTGGCAATTTATATATTCTGTGAAAATTGTCTAGAGACAAAGGGGCTATAGTATTTCCTTTTCCACTGATGATAGTATGTTCCTATGCATTCACATTTTGTAATCCCATTAGGTGAATTCATTGTAGGGTAAAATTGCAGGTTGCATTGTGATGCTATGAATGCCACTTCTCTATATGTTCTATTAGACTTTGAGGTCTGTATCATCTTTGAAAACTCTAAATTACAGAACATTCCATATATATCCTCCCATGTGCAACAACCCCGAAGGATGATATTATGACTAGTATCCAATAACATAATTGCATATTTGCTACCTATTTGAGGTGTCATGAATTATTGTGGGGTTCTTCATCTATGACTTGAAGCTTTCGACATCTCTTTACCCTCCATACCTGCAAGGTCCATAAATTCATAAGTCCTTTTGATTTTATCAAGCACACAACTTCTCAATTTTCAAATCTCAACAATAACCTAAGAGATGTGTTTCATTAATACATAGTGTTCATATACCCCCAAATAATAATGGAAGATCATGTGAATGATCACATCTCTACTCTCTACCCAACCTGTTAGCTGTCGAAAAAATAAATAAATTAAATTCTTTGTAATTATTTTGTTGCAAGTGGGAAAATCACATGAAGAAGCATCCTTTTCGAAATGCAAGTCTATGGGGTGACAATTACGATGGTTTACGGGGTGATAACTTCTGTGGTTTGTGTATTGTGGATGTATGAGTGGCTCCATCATGGTTTTCTAGAAAATATCTTTCACATTAACAAATCTGCATGCTTTCACAAGAGATTATATAGAACAGTTCAGAGAACATTGAGTGGGTTTAGTGGAAATCAATAAGGACAACAAAAATTCCACAACTTGTGATAGATAAACCTTATCAAGTATTTTTTCTTTGGTATAATATTAGACAAAAAAGTGGTAGGGGGTGTCCCATTCAATTTTCCTAAGCTATAAAAATTTAATGGGAATTTTGGTAGGTACAAAAAGGATCATGTAACGACCCTTAATTATTAACATGTTTAATTTAATAAATAATCCTAAAAAAAAAAAATTACTAGCTAAACTATAATTATTTATTAAATAACCTTAACTAATTATTTTTTATTAATTAGTTATTCTTGACTATGCTTAATTTAAGTATAATTAACTCTTTAATCAATATGGTTAGTGATTAATTTGATTATTAATTAATTAACTAATTAATAAAGTATTAAATAAGGGGTGGATAATAAAATTTAATGTTTAAATTGGGTTACGTATCCCACAAGGGATAACGTATCCAATACGTTAGGATAAGTAATGAATGAATGGATAAGGGTAATTAAATGGAGGGATAAGGAATTTAATGCAGGATGGAGTGTCGATGAAGGGAGGAGGAATAAGGGGGGGAGAAAGGAGTTGAGAGGGGGATGGATTTTTCATTTTTACGAGAGGGGAGAAAGGATTTTTGGGGAGCTTGGAGTATTGGACAGAGTGGAATTTACAGTGGAATTTATAGTGCACCGGGGGGCTGCGGAGGTTTTGGGCTCGGAGGGCTAGGATATCCATTGATATCCTAGGGCTAGGCGCTACTAGTCGGTAGGGAGGTTGGTTTTGGGGTGGTGTCCTAAGGAGCAAGCTAAAGGAGCAAGCTAAGGAAGCAAGCGACAGCATCAAGTTCAGGTTAGAGTTACGAATTATTTTGAAGTAAATTGTAATTATAATTTTATTACTATGAAAAATTAGATTTTAAATGTGCTAGATGTAGTAATTATTAAATTTTACTGTGGTATTCTAATTTAATGGTTGTTATA
>ML795993.1:489720-515721 GCA_009831015.1 Picea engelmannii
AATAAAATTTAATGTTTAAATTGGGTTACGTATCCCACAAGGGATAACGTATCCAATACGTTAGGATAAGTAATGAATGAATGGATAAGGGTAATTAAATGGAGGGATAAGGAATTTAATGTAGGATGGAGTGTCGGTGAAGGGAGGAGGAATAAGGGGGGGAGAAAGGAGTTGAGAGGGGGGTGGATTTTTCATTTTTACGAGAGGGGAGAAAGGATTTTGGGGGAGCCTGGAGTATTGGACAGAGTGGAATTTACAGTGGAATTTACAATGCACCGGGGGGCTGCAAAGGTTTTGGGATCGGAGGGCTAGGATATCCATTGATATCCTAGGGCTAGGCACTACTAGTCGGCAGGGAGGTTGGTTTTGGGGTGGTGTACTAAGGATAAAGCTAAAGGAGCAAGCTAAGGAAGCAAGTGGCAGCATCAGGTTCAGGTTAGAGTTACGAATTATTTTGAAGTAAATTGTAATTATAATTTTATTACTATGAAAAAATAGATTTTAAATGTGCTAGATGTAGTAATTATTAAATTTTACTGTGGTATTCTAATTTAATGGTTGTTATAATTAATTTAGAGCCATTACAAATCAAATAATTTATACCTACATGCCCTGCAAGAGTCTTCCCTATTGGAATATTCACTAATACTGAGAGGGGGGTTAATAAGTATTAGGAACTTTTTACCACTTTTAATCACAATATGTAAGCATTTAAGATACCAACAATTTATCACTTATGATTGAATTCAAGATACCATAAACATATAACCATAGATACACAATACAGAAGAATTTTACATGGAAACCCAAATGGAAGAAAACCACATAATGGTTTCTTAATATATCTTAAGATTACATTCATAGGAAGCACCAACTTACAAAATTATCCAGCACCAACTGGAAAGAGGCATCAACCCCCTGTTTATAGAATCCAACCTAAAGAAAACTACAACTCCCTGAAATTTCCATCTCTAACAAGAAGGAGGCTCCAACCCCCTAGTTTACAGGCTCCAACTTGAAGGAAGCTACAATTCCCTTTACTTACCCCTTCCTTCCTCCCTTGAATATAAATGATAGCATCAACTTGTCATTATTGTTTTCATGGATACTGATACATCATCATCATCATCAAATCTTATAAAACCACATAAAATTATGCCAAGATCTCCAAGAATATCCTTCAAATCATGTGCTCAAAATCACCATGGTATGAATCAAACTATGTGCCAAAGACATGCCTCAAGCATGTACCAAGACCTATAAGATATAACCCTCAAAACATACATAAATAAATAACTTTAATCATGAGGAAGAACCTGGTGCATGGGTTATCCAATATTCATACCTTCTTCAAATTTAGCACAAGTACATGATTCATCCATTGTCAACCTGCAACCACCTGCACTTTTCTCTACTGCAACCTGCATATACCCTACATATACACGATTCATCCATATGAAACCTACATATATACACACTTCACCCTTATGAAAACTAAATATAACCTAGGAAAACTATTATGGTCACCTCCATACACTTCACTCTCCTCAACCTCCTTTCTCCTAGGCCAGATTCATGACCTTCTAGACTTTCCTTTTGTTGAGATCACAAATCCTCCTAGCACAAGTGCAGACCCACTTATGTTAGCTCCATTCCAAAACCACACACTTTCTTGGATGATGAAATGAGAGGTTATTGATTTTTATTTGTACTTTTCCAAGTACCTCCTTTACTTGAATTTAGGGCCAACCTATAAATTCTCATTGCAATCATTTTTCACTTTTTCCTAATTTTGAGGTTGACTTATAACTTCTTGTTGCAGTCATAGATATTGAGCTTCTTGACCATACTTTGGGAATTCATATTTTAAATTGCATACCTTCTCAACCATGAGGAACCATGTGGCATACCACCTACCATTAGAAACAACATGATGAGGAATATGTATCTATGAGTGTTTTCCATGCATTTTCAATGTTCTTCATGTTATTTTTCTTCAAACAACTTCAGACTTCATGACCACACATATGGGGCTTATTAACCACTTAAAATCTTAAGCATTTTTCCAGGGATTCTTGTAGACTTCTTCAAATCATCATCTTGTGAGGTCCATTCTTAAAGCTACACCATAAGGGGACCACTTTGGAGACTTCTTTAAATATACCCATCACTTCTAGAGACTTCTAGACTTATTTTAGGGTTGAGATCAATGAAAACTAGTTTTCCAACAATATCCCCCTTTGACAATGATGGAAACACTCATACTCCCCCTATGACCATTGCTCCCCCTTTGACACCAATGGAAAATGGTAATTTCCCCTAATGATTTCTTTCCCCCTGTCTTGTTTGCAAAAATATATTTAGATTATTGTGGGGTAGAAACTACTCCAAGTTTCTATAGAATATAATCAAATGTCTCTCTTGGGAGAGGTTTGGTGAATATATCTATAATATATTATTTTGTCCCAATGTACTCCAACTTGATATATTTTTCTGTGACTTGTTCTCGCAGAAAGTGGAACTTAATCAGAATATGTTTGATCTTGGAATGCATCCCTAGATTTTTAAATATACTTATAGCACGAGTATTGTCACATAAAATCAAAATAGGCTCGTCATATTCTACCTGTATGTCGTACAAGGTTCACTTCATCCATAGGACCTACGTACAACATTTTGTTGTTGCAATATATTCTGATTCCGTTGTAGACAAGGACATTGAGGACTACTTCTTACTTAACCAAGACACAAGACAATCACCCAAGTAGAAGGCTGATCCACATGTACTTCTTCTATCTTCAATGTTTCCTTCCTAATCTACATATGTGTAGGTGACCATAGTCATCTCATTCCCTTTCATATACCATAATACAAACTCTTTTGTTCCATTGAGATATCTAAAGATCCTCTTTACTACCATAACATGAGTTTCATTCAGTGTTGCTTGAAATATTGCAACATGTCCAACTTCTTGCATCACATATGGTCTCGAGTTTTTCACATAGAGTAGGATTCCAATCATCGATCTATAGAGTCTCTGATCGGGTTCCTTATATTCATCATCTTTTCTCAACTTGCAACCAGTCACCATGGGAGTACTTACGGGTTTTCGATTTTCCATTCGAAACTTCTTCAACATTTATTTGATGTACTTGGTTTGGGAAATGAAAATACCTTCATCTAGCTGAGATATATGGAGTCCCAAAAATAAAGTCAACTCACCAAGTAGGGAAATTTCAAACTCACTTTGCATTTCCTTGACAAAATTCTTATTCAACCTCTCATCATCACTTCCAAATATGATGTCATCCACATATAATTCAATGATAAGTATGTTGTCCTGATCCAATTTTGTGTATATATTGTTAGAAACATTTCCCTTTCTAAATCTTTGTTGTTGTAAGTACTTGTGTAGTATTGAATACCAGGCTCTAGGGGCTTTCCTAAGTCCATACAAAGCTTTCTTCAATATGCATACATAATCTTCCCTTTCTGATAGTAGAAACCATTCTAGTTGTTCGATGTAGACTTTTTCTTCTAATCCTCCATTAATAAATGTTGACATTACGTCCATATGATATACTCTGATCCTTTTGGAACATGCATAGGCCAAAATCATTTTGATTGCTTCCATTCTGACAACATGAGAAAAACTTTCTTCAAAATATACTCCTTCAACTTGAGCATATCCTTTTCATACTAGCCTTTCCTTATTTTTGGTTACTTGTCCATCCTTGTTTAGTTTGTTTTTGAACACCCATTTTGTACCAATCACATTTTTGTCCTTAGGTCTTGGAGCCAATTCCCATGTCTCATTCTTATTTATTTGATTCAGTTCTTCTTTCATGTACTTGATCCAATGTTTATCATTGTTGACTTCCTCAAAGATGCTTGGTTCAACTGTGGATAATAGTGCTAGATGTATTTGTTTTGGTGTAGAATCCTATTTTCTTCCTCTAGTTTCTATTCCTGCATTTTTATCTCGAATAATTTGTTCTAGTGGATGATTCTTCTAAACACAAAAGTTAGGTGTTTTGGGAGGTATCTATAAATCTTTTTGATTGTCTTTTATTTATTCTTACTCTACTTCTGGTTACTTCTCTTATGTTTCTTCTTCTTCTTCTGCTTCTTCTTATTTTAGTTCTACTTCCTTCTCTTTTGAATTTCTACTTTCTTATTTGGTCTTCAACACATTAGTTTCATCAATATTTGCATTGATTCTTTCCACTATTTTGTTGCACCTTAAGTTGTATATTTTTTATTCCTTACTTTTTCTTGAGTATCCAACAAGTATGCCTTTATCAACTCGAGAGCCAAATTTTCCAATCTTGTTATCTTCTCTTTTTATTTAAAATTTGCTTCCAAACACTCTAAAGTTCTTGACATTCATCGGTATTCCCTTCCACAGTTCATATGGAGTCTTTTCATTATTACTTCTAAGCATTCCTCTATTAAATATATGAATAATTGTAGGTACTTCTTGTACCCAAAATATATCACCCCACTTGGGATATCTCAACATGGTTTTAGCCATTCCCTGTACAATTTCGTTCTTCCTTTCAATGACTCCATTTTGTTGAGGTTTCCTAGATGTTGTGAACTACCTCTTTATTCCATGTTCTTCACAAAATTATATGAATTATTTTAATGTGAAATCACCCCCATTGTCTAATCTCAAGCACTTGATTTTTAAATCAGTCTCGTTTTCAACCATCTCCTTGAATATCCTGAAACATTTGAATGCCTCTGAATTTTTCTTGAGAAAGAAGACTGTGATCATTCTTGTATAATCACCAATAAGTAGCATTAAATATTGTTCACCATTTAGTCATTTTTTTCTCATCGGTCCACATAGATTATTGTGTACAATATCCAATGGTTTTGTTGTAGAGTATTCCTTAGAATTTTAAATTTTCTAGTTACACAATTACAATTACTTAATCCAATAGAAATTGTAGTAGGATCACTAAAATATAGACAATCACAGATATAATAGAACACAAATATTATCTTTGGAAACCATCGTGGGGAAGAAAACCCAACAACCAAAATACTCAATATGGATTCCTTCAACCAATACAATGATGCACTATATCTCTCCAAGAAAGACCAAGACCGAAACACCAAAAGAATCAGTCTCAAAGACTTGTGCATTAGACCTTCTTATGCACTCCAATATGCACAAGAGAAGTGTGTGAGTGTGTGTCCAAATGAGAGGAAACTATCTTCTATCTATACACAACAATGTCTCTTGAAGATACATGACTCTTGACCTAACTAACCCATAAAATAGGGCCGACTAGCCACAATGGATATTTTTACAATTATAAGTAAAATACCAATAATATAATAATTCATGTTGAGTCGAATTGTACAATATAATTATAATAACCTTTTAAACGTTTGACTAAAAAAAATATACGAGAATATATTCTTTAGTTACACCAAAAATATTAACAATCCCTCTTAACTAAGAAGGTATTCTTTTCAGACACAGACTCAATGTCTGATACCACACGAGCTCATATCCATTGACTATTGAACATGTGAATCTATACATGCTCGGATATCCATAGTGCAACATGAATTCACCCCATGCAACCAAGGTCTGTGGGTAACTCTCAATAGCTAAAACATGTCCCTATGACATACACTCCTTGTGATGCATCAATACCTGATCACATGCAATCATGTCTCAGTGATAACCTTTTTCATGCTGGATGAGACCCACCAGACTCAGTTCCAGCCCTTTTTCATGCTAGCTGATATTTTTCCATACTTAGTTCCATCCATGTTTCATGTTGGATGAGTTCCACCTGTCACTCCCTCTAAAAAGAGACCACACCAAGCTTATGCCTGAAGTACTTGAACTTCATCCTCGATAATGGATTGGTGAACACATCCACAACCTGATCCTCGGTAGTCACGAACTAGAGCCTCACTGCTCCCCTCTATACCATATCCATGATATAGTAGTATCTGATATAGATATGCTTTGATTTGTCATGGAACAATGGGTTCTCTGACAACTTCATACAACTTTGGTTGTCACACCAAATGCAGGTCACCTCCAATACAAGACCAAATAACCTAGACAACATCTTCTGAAGCCATACTTCTTCTCTGATCACTACACATTCTACCACATACTCAAATCCAGTCGTACTGAGTGCCACACATGACTACTTTCTACTGCTCCATGAGACCATAATGGAGCCAATACTGAGACAGTATCTGGAAGTGATCTTCCAGTCAAGAATACTATTGACCCAATATGAATCTATGTATCCATACAATCCAAACTCATGGTCAAATATATACCAGAGACCATGATCTAGATTATACTTAAGATACCTCAACACATTTTTTTTTGCAACCAAATGAAAATGTATGGGATGCTTCAAATGATGACTCATATTGTTCACAACAAAACATATATCCGGTCTTGTGTCCATCAAATACATCAACGAGCACACTATCTACATGTATAAGGTAGAATCCAAATCTCTGAAGTTGTATCCTGCAACAACTTAAGATTTTATACCATCAGGTTAACCATGGCCTTATAGTTCAACATCTCAAACCTCTTCAATATTTCCACAGCATACTTTCCTTGATTTAGGAAAATCCCATCTAATCTCTTCCAAAATTCTAGTCCCAAGAAGTAGTGCATCATTCCTAAATCTTTCGTCTTGAATTTTGTAGCTAATTTTCTTTTACATTCAATGATGAGATTTTCCACACCTATTAGAAATGAATCATCTACATACATAAGTAGAATCATCAGTTCACCATCCTTAACCTTAAAGTAAAGGTTATGATCTACACTGATCTTGGTAAAACCCAACCTCATCAAAAAAATTTCAATCCTACCATACCATGCTCTGGGTGCTCGCTTCAATCCATATAAAGTCTTATTTAATATGAAAACATGAGTCTCGTTGTCATGTGTATCAAATCCATGTGGTTTCTCCACATAAAATTACTCTTTTATTTCACCATTCAAGAAGGTTATATTTACATCCATCTAGTGCACCTTCCATTTCATCATAGAGGCCAATGAAAGTGTTGTCTTGATTGAGGTATATCTTGATATGGGAGAAAAGTTTTCTTCATAGTCAATCCCTTCCTTCTTAGAGAAACCTCGGACCATAAATATTTCCTTATATTTTTCAATACTTCCATCATTTTCATGTTTCATCTTGTAGATCCATTTCGAACTCACCACAAATGTTTACTTTGGTCTGGGAACCACATCCTAGACATAATTCTGCATAATGGATTGGTATTCCTCTACCATGACATCTTTCCATACTTTATTTTCTACAGTTGCTTCATAACTGGAAGGTTCTGCATCCATTATGTCACACAAGAATGCCACGTAGTTGGAATATGGCTTCGTCTTCGTACTTTCCCTGAAATATTTCTCTAGGGAACCAATTATTTCTACATCTCTAATAAGCTCTTGTGCCCAATATGGTCTTCTCTTGCGAGAAGGTATCTCGGTTGGTTTCTAAGGTTCTACCATGTTATGATCCTCTAGAATGACTTCCTCTGGTTCAATTTCCTATGGAACTTTAGGAACTTCATTCTCTTCTTCATGTGTCTCTTCTGCATGGATATGTTTGGATTTATTGAAAGCTGCATTCTCATCGAAGGTTACATCTCGGTTGATCTCCACGTTTTGGTGACCATGAATGTATATCTTGTAATCCTTTGATGTGTCACTATAACCAACAAATATGCCCTTCTATCAAGAAGGGTCCAACTTTGTCCTCTTTTCCTTGGGGCCATGAACAAATAAAGGATATCCAAATATTTTTAAATGGATGACTTTCGGCTTCTCTCCTAAAAACATTTCCTCGGGTGTCTTGTTTTCAAGCACCTTGTGGGGAATTTTATTATGCACATACACTGTCGTCTTCATTGCTTATTCCCACACATGCATAGAAAGATATTGATCATGGATCATGGCCTTTACTACTTCCATGATTTTCCAGTTCTTCCTTTAAGATGTTCCATTCTGTTGAGGGTTATAGGGAGTAGAAATATCCCTCTTAATCCAATCTTCCTTGCAATACTCCTTGAATTATTCTGAGATGAATTCACCTCCATTGTCTGATCGCAAGGTCTTTATCTTTCGCTCTATAAATTTTTCTACTATAGCCTTAAACTCTTTGAATTTTCCAAAAACTTCATTCTTTTCTTTTAACAAATAAATCCAAGTTTTATGTCAGTAATCATCAATGAAAGATACATAATATACATACCCACTTACTGAAGTTTCTGAAATCAATCCACATACATATTAATGCATGATGTACAAAACTCCTTTGGATATGCTATCGTTATTGGGAAAGGAGTGATTCATGTTCTTTCCTTGTTCACATCCTTTGTACACACCATCTAGTTCTTCTTGGATTTCTGGAAGACCTATCACCATTTTTCTCACAACTGAAAGAGCTTTGTAGTGTAGGTGATAAAATATCATATGCCATAGTTCACTGGGAGTCACAATATCATGAAACATTGTAGAGTCTGAATGTCCTTTTAATTTGTAGTTTCCTCCTTCTTCAACTATAATCAATACTGCATCATCAAGGGCCTTCCCTCTAGGCCACATAAGAACTTGAACATCAATAAATGCTACTCTAAATCCTTTCTTGTCCAATGATTAAAATGAGAGAATATTCTTCTTTAAACTTAGAACATAGAGAAATTCCTTCATCTTCATTGGCTTGCCTAAGTTTAACTTGTAGGAAGCTTCTCCAACACCTTTGATTGGATAATGATAGTCATCACCCAACTTCACCTTGTGAGGTGAATATTTATGAATAAGTTTAGATAAGGAGTCTTAATAGCCTATCATGTGCTTGGAAGCACCACTATCTATCAACCAAGTGTCACTTCCATGAGTAAAAATAATTTTGAGGGATGATATAAGAACATAATCCTCATCACTCGATTCATATTTCTTTGCAACCTTATTGGGAGGCTCATCATCTTCAACTATGTGATATTTATGCCTCTTACTTCCTTTCTTATTCTTAATTTCCATAATGAGGGAGAAATCCCTAACAAAGTGTCACAATTATTGACAATAGTAACATCTGATCTTTGATTTGTCTCTTTGACCCATCTTAAACTTCTTGGGTAAATAATGTTCCTTCTTGTTCTTTCCTTTCCTAGTGTGGGCGACTAGGGCTTGATATTTATATGTCATCTTTTCTTCTCTTGCAATTGTCCTAGATTCTTCATGGTTACAATATTCCCAAAGTATACTAAACTTGGGAAGCTTCTTTCTTGAAAAAATTCCTTGGATGAATGCATCCCATGACCTTGGGAGGCCATTCAAGGTATTCATCACCATCTCTTCTCCTTCTACTAAGTCACCAATGGATTATATCTGCTCCTTGATTTGATTCACTCTTGAGAAGTAGGAGTGAATGGTTTTTGAGTTCTGCATTTTCACATTCTTCAACTGAGATATCAGAGTCATTATTTGATTTATGTTTCTTCCCTCAAACAGATGAGTTAAGTTGTCCATCATTTTCTTTGGAGAAGATAATGATGATACATGATGGACAAGGTGTTCCTTAATGGAGTCTACAAAAATCCTTTTTTCTATCACCATGTCCTTCTTATATTTTACCTTATCTTCATATCCTTGAGGTTCCTAAAAATATTCTATAATGAACTTATCCATTTCATGTTCTTCAAGAATGAGGGTTACTATGTACTTCTAGGCCCTAAATTTATCATCCCCATCTAGCTTCTCATCAATCTTTGTTCGGGTAGTCATCCTACCTGGGACCACACAAAAATATGACCAAAATTGAAATAATGAACTTATAAATAGGTGTGCTCTGCTAAGTAGAGCTTCTTGGTGGTATTTCTTTGTAAAAATTCCCTAAAAACTTGAAAATGGTCAACCTTAGGGTTTGGGTGAAACCCTAACTGCAGTAGCTGCAAATTGGAAAAATAGTCCAATGGAAAAATACGCTAGGCTAAGTCGAACCTTCTGATGGTGTTGGTTTTTCTAGAAACTATATATAGACTGAAAATGACTCCCTTTTAGGCTTCTAGATATGTAATTGGATTCTATTCAGGCCTTCTCTGATACCATGTTAGAATTTTAAATTTTCTAGTTACACAATTACAATTACTTAATCCAATAGAAACTGCAGTAGGATCACTAAAATATCGACAATAAAAGATACAATAGAACACAGATTATCCTGAGAAACCTTTGTGGGGGAGAAAACCTAGCAACCAAAATCCTCAATATAAATTCCTTCAACCAATACAATGATGCACTATAACTCTCCAAGAAAGAACAAGACCAAAACACCAAAAGAACCAGTCTCCAAGACTTGTGTGCTAGGCCTTCCTATGCACTCCAAGATGCAGAAGAGAAGTGTGTGAGTGTGTGTCCAAATGAGAGGAACATATCCTCTATTTATACACAACAATTTATATTCAAGAGACATGACTCTTGACCTAACTAACCCATAAAACAGGGATCAGTAGCCACAATGGAGATTTTTACAATTATAAGTAAAATGCCAATAATATAATAATTTATGTTGAGTCGACTTGTAAAATATAATTATAATAACGTTTTAAGGGTTTGACTAAAATAAATATACGAGAATATACTTTGTAGTTACACCAAAAATATTAACATTCCCTTGTCCTGAATTCATCTCTTGTTTGTTTTCCATGTAGATAGTGCTTGCACATAATATTGGTGGGTTTTGTTTAGGAATTTCTCTTACCACTTCCTTTCTGCTAATTTTGAAAAGATTTTCAAAGTTCATATGACCCATTATTTTGTTCCAAATCCAACTTTCATTTTCTTTTCCCAAGAAACATATTTCCTTTCCGATCTCATTTAAGATGTATATGTTGTTTGGAGTCCTTATTATTGTCTCCACCAACTTGTCTGATCCTTCTTTCCTTATCTCACATTTCTTTGAGTTAAATAGAAGTGTGTGTCATTGGTCACACATTTGACTCACACTTAGTAGATTATACTTCATATTTTCGACAAGTAGGACATTTTCTTCCATGACATCTTTACTTCCAAGATTGACTATGCATTTTCCTATAATTTTGGTTGAGTTATCATTGCCAAATGAAATTGATCCATCTCTTTATTTATTTAGAATTAAAAGCATGTCCTTGTCACCTATTATATGCTTTGAATGACCACTCTCAACATACCAATCACTTTTTCTACTTTGTTCTTGATGAGAAATCAAACATTATTCAATGTTTAGTTTATCCTACTTCCTTTTAAATATCCTTGATGGTTCCTTTACATGACTATTGAAATCCTTCTTTGGTTCCTTTAGAGGAGCAGTCAATTTGCAGTCTTTGGCAATGTGTCCAAATTTTTTTCATTTGTAGAATTATACTTTATTATTAATGAGCCAAAAATGTTATAGTTTATGTTATATTCTTCATTAGGATTTCTTAGATAATTTTTCTAGAGTATCCTTCATAACTGCCTCTATTCTTAGCATAGGCTCTACATTTTATAGAATTGTGCCAAAAATTGTTACAGGAATAACATAAACCAAGAATAATAGTTTGGTACCTGAGTGTGGGAGATCTTCTAAGCAATGGAGTTCTTCTGTAATCTTCTTCTTGAGTTCTCTCCATTGCCAATTTATGATTCTGCGTTTTGGGTCTTCTACGTGGTGTAACTGTTATGTAGTATTCTTCTTGAGTTATATCCATTGCCCTAATGTTGTCCTTTGAGGACTTGCATTCTTCCTTCTTGATGGGACCTCTGATGACTTCTGCATAACTCTTTTTTTCTGGTTCCTTTTCTGTCATCATGAAGCTCAAACCTTTTTCAATATGTGTTTGTTTGTATCCTAGTATAGACTTGTCATAGTATGGCCTTTGAATGTTGATTATTTCATCCAATATTTTGGTGTTGTTATATTTCATGTACTTCTTCTGAAGTTCCTTCCTTAGTGAGAGTATTTCTGCTTTCAATATCTCCTTCATTTTCTCCTTTTCTTCCAACTAGTATTTGAGTGTTTCTTCAATCCTTCTGAATTCTTCTACTTGGACATTTATATTCATAATCATCTACTGGAATTATTCAGAGTTGGGATTTTGAGAACCCTCCTTTAGCTTGATTGATTCTTCCTTGAGTGACATGTTTTTCTTCCTTTTTCTTTTTAGCTCTCTTAAGGCATTGATTAGTTATGCTTCAAGATCTACTTCACCTTCCCTCTTCATAATCTTCATTATGATTTTCCAATTCCATAAAGAGTACTCATTTTGAGTCACTTCCATTATCATCATCCTCATCAGATGATGAACTATATTCTATTGAGTAGAGGATTTTCTTGAAGAATTTATTTTTGTTTCTTTTCTTATCTCCCTACAACTGCAGTTTGACTTTGAATTTTTCTTATTCTTATTTGTCTTCTTTTATTCTTTGAAAGTTTATTCCTTCCTCAATGTATTATCCTTCTCTGTTCTCATTTAATAAGCTATAAGGATTCCATGTAACTTGTCCATGCTCAACGTAGCAAGATCTACTCTTTATTCTAGGGATGAAATCTTAAGATCAAATATCATTGGAAGAGACCTTAGTACCTTTTTAACAATTATTAGTTCTTTAATTTCTTCTCCTAAGACTTTAATAACATTCACTATTTCATCAACTCACAGAAAATAAAATACAATATCTTCATTTTCCTTCATTTTCAATTTTTCAAATTGACCCTTATAAGTTTGAAGCTTGGCCCCTTTGACTTTTCATCTCCTTCATAAACATTTTGAAGTTTATCCCAAATATCCTTTGTAGAGTCGCAATGCATAACCTTGACATATACTAAATCAACCAGACCATTCATATTATAATTTTTATCCTTTGAATTGTTTTCACTGAGTTTCTTTCCATATTTATCTATTGGAGGAGTGGAAGGTGCCTTATATCCATCTACTACTTCTTTCTAGATATCAAATCCTTGTTCCTACAAAAAAAAAATTATCCTTCTATTCTAGAAGGCATAATTATGAACATCAAACATTGGTGTTCCATTCTTAGTGCACTCCATGATCTACCTTCCAGTGATTAGATTGTTTCTGAAGGACCTACTATGATACCAATTGTTGTAATATTCACTAATATTGAGAGGGGGGTGAATCAATATTAGGCACTTTTTACCAATTTTAATCACAATATGTAAGCATTTAATATATCAAAAATTTATCACTTATGATTGCATTCAAGATACCATAAACATATAACCACATATATACAATACACAAGGATTTTATGTGGAAACCAAAATGGGATAAAACCACAGAATGCTTTCTTAATATATCAAAATATCACATTCATAGGAAGAAAAAACTTCCAAAATTCTCCAACACTGTAACGAACTGCCTCGTTACGACAACCACTCCACTAATAGGTGCAAATTGTTTTGTTTTTTTTTTAGATGTGTGTGTGTGCGTGTGTACAAGGAACAACAACAACAACAAATTAAATGAGGGACATAAGCTTCAACTCTAATCTCGCCATCTAGTTTATAAGGTAGGAAAACACCATTCCTATTTCAGTCGTACACTACAATTGCAATTCTATAAACAATAATTCCCTGAAGTTGGTATGCCATAATATTCTTCCTTCTCCTAATTTAGAATTATCATCATATTGAATATATCAATAATCATCCTATTTAAATGACAGGAAGAACAATTACCATATTTCATATGACATTATTTAACCAGTGTTTTTTTTTTAGAAACCCTATATAAAGATAGTTAAATATCACATCTAAAATATCCACTTTACAAGTACAGGGGTAACCTCATAATTACTTTTTCAGACCCTAATGTCAAGGTTAATAACATCACCTTAATATTTACATCATAATTAAATATATCAATGAACAAGTAACTTCATGTTGGAAAATTACAATACCCTCACATATTTTAAAAGCAATGGGTAAGGATATCCATATTAAAATGATGACAATTCAGAAGCACATTCTTTTCAAGATAATATGATAAAGTTAAAATATTAAATACATATCAACATTAATTTCATATTAACTACTCCAATAACCAAATAACTTCATGTTGGAAAAGTACAATTTCCATCACATATTAAAAGGGCATTAGGTAACGATAATTATATTAAAATGACAACCATTTAGAATGACGTTCCTTCCAAGATAATATTATACAATCAAATAATAAATACATATCAATATTAAATTCATATTAATAACCAATATCTTCATATTGGAAATGTACCATTACCATTACCTATTTAAAAGGGTACTAGGTCAAAATAATCACATGAAAAATGACTCTAATTAGTAAGGACATTGGTTAAAGGACATTGGTTAAGTTATGAATGACAATAATTAGAATTAGCCAGAATTAAGAACCGATTGCAGAATATCATCTTGAGACGCGTTTCGATATGCCACGACTTCCTTCACCTATGGCAATAATTTATCCTCATAATTATATGTAACGTTAGCTTGACATTAACGAGTTAACATCAGTAAGACAAGGGGTGATGTAAATGATAACAACAATCGTAAAATGATAACTACAAAGGAAAAATGGAAATGTCAGCACATCATATACGAAATGAAACAGGAGTTACAGAATTTAGTCAGGGCGCAGGCAATATAAAAATGCACGGAAAAAGAGCCTTGCTCAAATGAGGAAGGCAGCTACCAGTCTACACGCAGACCCAAAATAGATCAACGCCTACCACAACAGATAGCAATTCAGTCATTGACGGAAGGGACAGTTACGTATCGATCAAGCATTTATACGTAAGTTATGAAGACAATAAAATTCGCACCCCTTTTTTTTTATATATATACCTTTTTAGACATATTAAAACACCGATTTATTAAACAGTAGATCCATGCATTCTTTAGGGTTATTAAACGCAATTGTAATAAAAAGGCAGAGGCATTAAATTGCAGATCAACACGCAGACCAACAGGCAGGGTAACACCAACACGCAAAATAGCACCAACATACAGACCAACACAGTGTAGGGTAACAAACTCGCTCTGTAAATTGTGAAAAATGCACATGCAGACCAAAACCGATACGCATAAAAACTCGCACTGGAATAGGTGACAACGCACTGGGTTTGGAAGGCAAAATAAATACAACTCGCATAGCGGTCGGTAAGGCAATAACCCATACTTCAGTGTAATAAAAACGAAGCTCATGAAGCATGGAAAACACGGTCAAACGCCCAATCAGGAAGGGCTCACGGTGTACAGCAAAACGCAGAAGGAATTTGCGCGCTGTGTGAGGAGAGTAAACACCCAAAGGCCAAAGGAAAAAATGCCCATTATTCGTGAAAAATCTCCCAGGATATAGTGGCATATAACGCGCGCAGCAACAGTGCACTTCGCCCTATTTTCCATGGCCAGACACCCCAACGAAATGAAAACAAAAACAAATCTCATTACACACAGTTCATAACTCAGTTATGACACATAGTTCGTAACTCATTACATGCCGATCATACTTAGTTATGACACACAGTTCATAACTCATTACACGCAATTCATAACTTAGTTATGACGCACATATTCATAACTTATTACATGCAGAAACAAAATGCCCACTCTGGCCTTAACACGACTGGAATTGCAATAACAATGGTGGATGCAAGAGTTCTGAAGGGTTGCAGCTGAGAGGTTCCAAAACCCCTCCGTTTTCAATGGGGAGCTCGTGGTTACAATTAAATTTAAAACGCATCAGTAGAATCTGAGTATCATCTTATTAAAACCAAATAAAAATGCATGGATTCAGAAAACCACAGAGGATAAATTGAATGCCAGATTAAATTAATTTGCCGATGATAAACAATTTGCCAGAGGTAAAATGAGTTAATGGAGGTATTCCCGAGATAACAACCCCCCCTTTTTTTTTCACTAACCATTAATAAAGACGAATCGCCAGAAACAATTTATCACGAACCATTCTAAACAATTTTACCAAAATTAAATCATACCGTAGCCACTTGCCCGCTTCAGAGACGTCCCACGCTCTGTGCCGCATCCCGCTCTCCATGCCACCTCCCGCGCTCTATGCCGCGTCCCGCTCGCCGACCGTAGAAATCTCACCGGTACCTCCCAGCCAACGCTAGGGGTACTCTTCTTCCCCCTTAGCCCCCTGAGCCGCAAAGGGGCCACACAAGAACCAGATATAGACTAGCATCTCAGCTTGCCTCCACAGCTGAGCTACCACTCCAACACAGCTGAGACAAACCCAACTCCTCAAAAGCAATCCGTCAAACCACAATTCGGTAGCGTAACGTTATGCTAACCGTTCCCCCATTCTTCCTTCCTTTCCCCTCCTTTTATAAAATTTTGAGACTGACCTAATTCATAAATCATTAATTAATTAATTTTTAATGACAACCCTCTAAACGTTCTCTGCCGTCCAAGTGTCACTCATCCCTATCATTCACCAAAATAAATTTCTTTTTAATATTTAAAAGACTCAATTCCCTCACTTCCTCAAAAATCACTCCTTAATTTACTCCTTAATCACTCCTTAATTTACTCCTTAATTTACTCCTTAATCATTCCTTAATTTACTCCTTAATCATTCCTTAATTTACTCCTAAATTTTCTTAATTTTTATTATTTAATTCTCTCTTGTTATTTTTATTTTTGAACCCAAAAGATAAATGCAGTTTTTACCTTTTCAATATATTTAAAAATTCCTATCTTTTAATACTCCCCCACTTTAATAATTTTTATTCCTTCTTTATCATTTAAAGGCCATGGGTTTCACCTAATTTAATTCCCTCGTTACTTTATCCCCTTTACTTTAATAAGACTTTAATTAACACCTAGGAGTGTTTTAGCTTATGCCCTAGGTTTATTTTTGTAGAATCTTTTCTTAGGGCTTGTCAAATTTAACTGAGAGATGTCTTAATTTAGGTTTTGATTTGAACAGGGCGACAATTTAATTAGGCGAGTCATTTTTTAAGAATTTATCAGGCATTAAGGTCTTAGGGTCATTTAAGTTGTCTCCTCATCATCATCCATGCGACGTGCCCTTCAGGATGCACTACGTGCTCCAAGGGTGCCACTCGCCTCATTTGCTTCCATTGCGCGACGTTCCCTTCAGGATGCACCACGTGCTCCAAGGGTGCCACTCGCTGACTTGCATTTCTTTGCACGATGTGCCCTTCAGGATGCACCACGTGCTCCAAGGGTGCCACTCGCTTGCTTGACGAATTGGTAGACTCTATAACCCCTGGAGTCAACACTCCGCCAGGTGAACTTGTGGGAGACTAAGGGCTCTAAGGAATAAGGCCCCCACCTTATTACGTGCCCCTTAGAATCATCATGAGCGACTGTCACAGTCTTCCCTCACGGCATTGTGGGTCCTATCGAACTAGGTAATTGTTAACCTACAGTTCGAGCCATGGCAGGAGTGCTAGTAGGCTATGGCAGGGCTGTTGTCACACCTCTCCCTCAATCTCTCTGGAACTCGTGTGTGGCCCCTTTACTCCATATGTGAGTCTTGGTCAGCAAGCTATCGTCAGCCTGCATCATCAACCATCATGTCAGATCATGTCAACAACATATCATGAAATCAATAGCATATCATCAAAACCACACAATATCACTGTAAATGAAACAACCCAAATAGCCCACTCCCTGACTCAATCCGGAGCCCAAGGGAGTTCCACTGATGCCTCTGCATCCTCAAGGTCCGAAACCCTGCACACTCAATGAAACTGAGTCAGCAACACCTGTCTACATCAATGTAGTAACACATCATGTCATATAACTTAACGCATCATAATGAAGGAAAAAGTTTTATCATCATAAAAATTCAGATCACTTGCGAGCAAGTGTCCTCAAAGAATAAGTTTGGTAAGTGCACCAGAGCGGGATGTTACATACACCCCCTCTTGGTCTAAACTTCGTCCCAAAGTTTCTCAGTATAAATGCCAAAATAAATGTACCATAACATCATAAATACCACAATATCATAAGCCTATCTATGAAACAAAAATGGAAACTGTTGGCGCATATCATATGCGTCCTCCCAGGTCGCCAAGTGCGGACTATAATTGTCCCACTGGACCTTGACCTGATCTACCGTTCGACGTTGTAACTGTCGAACGCGATGATCTAAAATGCGGACTGGATCAGCCGTGAGCGCTCCCTCGTCCGATACCTACAAGGAACTCATGTCAATCACGTGTGTAGGATCACTAATATAATGTCTCAAAACTGATACATGAAAAACATCGTGCATATGCCTCAAAGAATCAGGCAAGGCTAGTCGATAGGCCACGGGCCCCTTTCTCTCCAAAATCTCGAAGGGTCCCACGAACCTAGGAGAGAGTTTAGCTCCCTTTCCAAACTTGATCGAACTCTTATGCGGTTTAACCCACAAGAAGACTCTATCGTCGACCTCATAACTACGTTCAACTCGGTGCGCATCGACATAACTCTTCTGTCGATCCTGTGCTTCCTTTATCCTTTGTCTTATGGTTTGCATCTGCTCTTCCATTTCTTGGATCGCTTCTGGTCCTACCAGGACCCTATCCTCAAGCCGATCCCAACTCAAGGGCGTCCGACACGGTCGCCCATAAATAAACTCAAAAGGTGCCATCTTAATGGTGCTCTGGTGACTGTTGTTGTAAGCGAACTCTACGAGAGGTAAGAATTCCTCCCAACGCTTTTGTCGGTCCATCACGTACATCTGCAACATGTCTTCCAAGTTTTGGTTCGTACGTTCTGTCTGTCCATCAGTCTCTGGGTGATATGCAGTACTAAAATTAAGTTGAGTTCCCAAGGCCTCTTGGAAACTCGTCCAAAACCATCCAGTAAACACCGATCCTCGATCGGATATAATCTTCTTAGGCACGCCATGCAGCCTTACAATCTCACTGATGAAAACTCTCACTATGTCAGGTGCCTAATACATTGTATGCACAGGAATAAAGTGAGCACTCTTCGTCAGAGTGTCTATCACCACAAAAATCGAGTCGTGTCTCCTTGTCATCAGGGGCAATCCAACAATAAAATCCATCGAAATGACTTCCCATTTCGATTCCGGAATGGTATGTGGTTGAAGTAATCATGTCGGGTGTCTATGTTCAGCCTTTACCTGCTGACACTCAAGACATCTAGCCACAAAGTTGACTATGTCGGCTTTCATTCCTTTCCAGAAGAACAAGGGCTTAAGGTCTGCCCTCATCTTTGTAACTCTCGGGTGAGCCATGTAAACTGCTCTATGAGCCTTGCTTAGGATCAACATCCTCAGCTCGTCGTTTGGAGGTACGTAAATCCAACCTCTAAACCTCAATAACCCATCGTTTTCAAAAGTAAATCCCTCATATTGTGGTACGATCATAGTGTTTTGTCCGAGGAATTCCTTGACTTCCTTGTACCAGTCATCGTCACGTTGTAAAGTGAGGATCTTCTCACGTAGATTTGTTTGAAGAGGCAGCACAGAAAAGATGCGTGGCCTTCGACTCAAGGCATCTGCCACTCGGTTCACTGTTCCCTTTATGTAAGTAATCTCGAAGTCGTACTCGCTAAGCAATTCCGACCAACGTCATTGTCGCGCGTTCAGGTCGCTTTGCGTGAAAATGTGTTGTAATCCACAATGATCAGTCCTTACTTCAAATTTTCGTCCAACCAGGTAGTGTCTCCATACCTTTAAGGCATATACGATGGCCAATAATTCCAAATCATGTGTCGTGTAGTTTTCCTCATGTCTTCTTAGCTTCCTCGAAATGTAAGCAATCACTCATCCGTCCTGCATCAAGACTCCGCCTAAACCTTCCTTGGATGCGTCAGTGCATACCAAGAAGTCTGCGTCCATGTCAGGGACCTTTAGTATCGGCGTCGTCGTCAACAAATATTTAAGCCTCCTAAATGCTTCTGCGCATTTCTCTGTCCAAACAAACTTCTTGTTTTTCTTCTGCAATTCCGTGATCGGACTGGCTATCTTTGAAAATCCCTCGACGAACCGTCGATAGTATCCTGCTAAACCCATAAAACTACGCACTTCTGTGACATTCATCGGCGCTGGCCATTCCATAATAGCCTCAACCTTGGCTGGATCCATGGCGATACCTTCGCCGGAGATGACATGCCCTAAGTAGTGAATCCTGGATTGATAAAAAGAGCATTTGGACAGCTTCCCATATAATTTGTGCTCTCGCAAACACTGTAGTACCAAGCGCAAGTGCTTGTCATGCTCCTCCATCGTCTGAGAATAGATCAAAATATCATCAATGAATACTTGGATGAACTTGTCCAAGTACTCACAGAACACCCCATTCATCAAACTCATGAATACCCCTGGAGCGTTTGTCAATCCAAAAGGTAAAACAGTAAACTCATAATGTCCAAATCTCGTCTTAAAGGCGGTCTTAGGGACGTCATCCTCCTTGATCCGTAATTGGTGATACCCTAATCGCAAATCGATCTTGGAGAACATCGTCGCACCCTTCATTTGATCGAACAGATCGTCAATTCTTGGTAAGGGATATTGATTCTTAACCGTAGCCTTGTTCAGTTGACGATAGTCAATGCAAAGCCTCCATGATCCATCCTTTTTTCTGTACGAAAATAACTGGTGCCCCCCACGGTGACACATTAGGGCATATCAATCCCAGGTCCAGCAACTCCTTTAGCTGCATTTTTAACTCTTGCAACTCTGGGGTCGACATCTGATAAGGATTTCTTGCTATCGGCTCAGTCCCTGGTTTCAGATCTATAGTAAAGTCCAATTCTCTTTCTGGCGGCATCCCAGGCAACTCTTCTAGAAATACGTCCGCAAACTCCTTCACCACCGGAAGGTGCTCTAGACCTTTTGTTGCTCCCCTTTCGTTTAGTGCAAGGATCACATAAAGCTTGCACCCCTTGCGCATACTCTTCCGTAACTGTAAGGAAGAGACGAACCTCAAATATACTCCCTGATTTCGTCCTACAATCACCCATTCCTTTCCTTCATCATCGACCAGGCTTAACCGTTTTGTCTTGCAGTTGAGTATTGCCTCATGCGATTCCAACCAATCCATGCCGATCACGATGTCATAAGATCCTAATATCGTGACGTACAGGTTGACCTTCGTGACAAACTCTCCTAGGTTAAGGGCACAACCCGTAACCTTTCCTCCGACCTTCTGTTTGGCTCCCGAAGCCATCTCTACAAAGCTAAACTCATCCTGTTCGACTGCCTTTACCTTAATCCTTTTCAACGCTGCACAAGAAATAAAACTCTCAGTAGCACCTGGGTCTATCAAAATACTAAGGGTCTGGTCAGCGACAGTACCTGTCGTCTCGAGCACAGTCGACTGGTGCTCTGCCTGGCGGTTATTCACCGCTGCATGAATCCGATGGGCATTGCCCATATCTTCCACTGTAGCGGGTCCGGCTGATCCGGACACCCTGGTCCTCTCCATAGGAAAATCACGCTGGTAGTGTGGCTCCCCACACATCCAACACCCCTTCTTCGGCCCCGTAGTCTTGGTGCCCGAAGTAGAAGATGACTGCCCACCATCCTGAAACCCTGGTCTGTTCTGCTGAACAGGTCTAAATTGTTGCTGCTGCGGGCGACGCTGCTGCTGCTGCTATGGTCCTCGGTAAGGTGTCCGCTGCTGAGGCGACGGTCGTCGTGGGGTAGTAAAAGCGGATCCCCTCTGGAAGCCCCGATACCCCGGTGTGTGTCTCGCTGGTGTCTGCTGCTGCGACGCACCAGATGAACCCTGCCCCGTAGGTCTCGCTGTAGTCCTGGTCTGACCCCCACTGATAAGCTCCTCCTCTGCTATGAGGGCCTTTTGGATAGCGTCGTGCAAGGTTTGAGGCATCAGAATCCTAACCTTTGCACGTAGGCTTCCATTAAGGCCAAACACGAACCTGTTGACCTTGAGCTTCTCAGTGTTCAAATGCGGAGCATATCGAAGCAGCTCCATAAAATGTGCCTCGTACTCGGGCACTGTAAATCCTCCCTGTCGTAAAGCATTGAACTCGTTGAGCTGGCGCTCAATGAATTCTTTTGAGAGATACCTCTCCCAGAACCGTTCCTCGAATAGTTCCCATGACACGTCTTCGACGGCCATGTTCAGCTGCGGTAGGAGCGTCTTCCACCATAGAAGAGCGCTCCCCTTTAGTTGAAAGACCGCCATGCGGACCTTCATGTTGGAGGTATAATCGCGAAGTGTGAAACACATCGCCATATTCTCCAACCATTCTTCGGCGGCTACGCCGTCCGAGGCACCAATGAACTCGGGAAATTTCACCTTCTCGAGTTCACAGTGAATGCTACCAGTAACGGTCAGTGCGCGCGGCAGAACCTCAGCAGGTGCCGGCACCCTAGCCTCCTCTCTATCCATTCTGCTAATCAACGCCTCGGACATGTGCTGGAAAGATCTCATCATCACCACAACATCAGCAACTACGATCTGCTCCTGCCCAAGGACCTTTTGGCCTCCCTGGGGGTTAGACCCCTCCGGCATGGATGCTGCTAGAGGCGTCGCGCCTCCTCCGCTAGCACCCCGTCGTCTGTCTCTGCAGCATCCTCTAACCATGATTACCTGTACACAACAATCAACTCAATCAGTGAAAGCATAATCAACATCATCATGTCAACGGAACCCGTAGTGAATCCCAAGTCGTGGGTCGAACCCGCTCTGATACCATATGTAACGAACCGCCTCGTCATGACAACCACACCACTGATAGGTGCAAATTGTTTTTTTTTTTTTTTTATTGTTTTTAGATGTGTGTGTGTGCGTGTGTACAACGAACAACAACAACAACGAGTTAAATGAGGGACATAAGCTTCAACTCTAATCTCGCCATCTAGTTTATAAGGTAGGAAAACACCATTCCTATTTCAGCCGTACACTACAATTGCGATTCTATAAACAATAATTCCCTGACGTTGGTATGCCATAATATTCTTCCTTCTCCTAATTTAGAATTATCATCATATTGAATATATTAATAATCATCCTATTTAAATGACAGGAAGAACAATTACCATATTTCATATGACATTATTTAACCAGTGTTTTTTTTTAGAAACCCTATATAAAGATAGTTAAATATCACATCTAAAATATCCACTTTACAAGTACAGGGATAACCTCATAATTACTTTATCAGTCCCTAATGTCAAGGTTAATAACATCACCTTAATATTTACATCATAATTAAATATATCAATGAACAAGTAACTTCATGTTGGAAAATTACAATACCCTCACATATTTTAAAAGCAATGGGTAAGGATATCCATATTAAAATGATGACAATTCAGAAGCACATTCTTTTCAAGATAATATGATAAAGTTAAAATATTAAATACATATCAACATTAATTTCATATTAACTACTCCAATGACCAAATAACTTCATGTTGGAAAAGTACAATTTCCATCACATATTAAAAGGGCATTAGGTAACGATAATTATATTAAAATGACAACCATTTAGAATGACGTTCCTTCCAAGATAATATAATACAATCAAATATTAAATACATATCAATATTAAATTCATATTAATAACCAATATCTTCATATTGGAAATGTATCATTACCATCACCTATTTAAAAGGGTACTAGGTCAAAATAATCACATGAAAAATGACTCTAATTAGTAAGGACATTGGTTAAAGGAATGAATATTAAAGTTATGAATGACAGTAATTAGAATTAGCCAAAATTAAGAACCGATTGCAGAATATCATCTTGAGACGTGTTTTGATATGCCACGACTTCCTTCACCTATGGAAATAATTTATCCTCATAATTATATGTAACGTTAGCTTGACATTAATGAGTTAACATCAGTAAGACAAGGGGCGATGTAAATGATAACAACAATCGTAAAATGATAACTACAAAGGAAAAATGGAAATGCCAGCACATCATATACGAAATGAAACAGGAGTTACAGAATTTAGTCAGGGCGCAGGCAATATAAAAATGCACGGAAAAAGAGCCTCGCTCAAATGAGGAAGGCAGCTACCAGTCTACACGCAGACCCAAAATAGATCAACGCCTACCAGAGCAGATAGCAGTTCAGTCATTGACGGAAGGGACAGTTACGTATCGATCAAGCATTTATACGTAAGTTATGAAGACAATAAAATTCGCACCCCTTTTTTTTTTATATATATACCTTTTTAGACATATTAAAACGTCGATTTATTAAACAGTAGATCCACGCATTCTTTAGGGTTATTAAACGCAATTGTAATAAAAAGGCAGAGGCATTAAATTGCAGATCAACACGCAGAACAACACGCAGAATAGCACCAACACGCAGACCAACACAGTGTAGGGTAACAAACTCGCTCTGTAAATTGTGAAAAACGTACATGCAGACCAGAACCGATACGCATAAAAACTCGTACTGGAATAGGTGACAACACACTGGGTTTGGAAGGAAAAATAAATACAACTCGCATAGCGGTCGGTAAGGCAATAACCCGTACTTCAGTGTAATAAAAACGAAGCTCATGAAGCATGGAAAACACGGTCAAATGCCCAATCAGGAAGGGCTATGGTGTACAACGAAACGCAGAAGGAATTTGTGCGTTGTGTGAGGAGAGTAAACGCCCAAAGGACAAAGGCAAAAATGCCCATTATTCGTGCAAAATCGCCCAGGATATAGTGGCATATAACGCGTGCAGCAACATTGCACTTCGCCCTATTTGCCATGGCCAGACACCCCAACGAAATGAAAACAAAAACAAATCTCATTACACACAGTTCATAACTCAGTTATGACACATAGTTCGTAACTCATTACATGCCGATCATACTCAGTTATGACATACAGTTCATAACTCATTACACGCAATTCATAACTCAGTTATGACGCACAGATTCATAACTTATTACACGCAGAAACAAAATGCCCACTCTGGCCTTAACACGACTGGAATTGCAATAACAATGGTGGATGCAAGAGTTCCAAAGGGTTGCAGCTGAGAGGTTCCAAAACCCCTCCGTTTTCAACGGGGAGCTTGTGGTTACAATTAAATTTAAAACACATCAGTAGAATCTGAGTATCATCTTATTAAAACCAAATAAAAATGAATGGATTCAGAAAACCACATAGGATAAATTGAATGCCAGATTAAATTAATTTGTCGATGATAAACAATTTTCCAGAGGTAAAATGAGTTAATGGAGGTATTCCCGAGATAACAACCCCCCCTTTTTTTTTCAGTAACCATTAATAAAGACGAATTTCCAGAAACAATTTATCACCAACCATTCTAAACAATTTTACCAAAATTAAATCATACCGTAGCCACTCGCCCGCTTCGGAGACGTCCCACGCTCCGTGCCGCGTCCCTCTCTCCATGCCACGTCCCGCACTCCGTGCCGCGTCCCGCTCACCGACCGTAGAAATCTCACCGGTACCTCCCAGCCAACACTAGGGGTACTCTACTTCCCCCTTAGCCCCCCGAGCCGCAAAGGGGCCACACAAGAACCAGAGATAGACTAGCATCTCAGCTCGCCTCCACGACTGAGCTACCACTCCAACCCAGCTGAGACAAACCCAACTCCTCACAAGCAATCCGTCAAACCACAATTCGGTAGCGTAATGTTACGCTAACCGTTCCCCCCTTCTTCCTTCCTTTCCCCTCCTTTTATAAAATTTTGAGACTGACCTAATTCATAAATCATTAATTAATTAATTTTTAATGAAAAGCCTCTAAACGTTCTCCACCGTCCAAGTGTCACTCATCCCTATCGTTCACCAAAATAAATTTCTTTTTAATATTTAAAAGACTCAATTCCCTCACTTCCTCAAAAATCACTCCTTAATTTACTCCTTAATTTACTCCTTAATCACTCCTTAATTTACTCCTTAATTTACTCCTTAATCATTCCTTAATTTACTCCTTAATCATTCCTTAATTTACTCCTAAATTTTCTTAATTTTTATTATTTAATTCTCTCTTGTTATTTTT
>ML795993.1:515771-529421 GCA_009831015.1 Picea engelmannii
TTTTTGAACCCAAAAGATAAATGCAGTTTTTACCTTTTCAATATATTTAAAAATTCCTATCTTTTAATACTCCCCCACTTTAATAATTTTTATTCCTTCTTTATCATTTAAAGGCCATGGGTTTCACCTAATTTAATTCCCTCATTACTTTATCCCCTTTACTTTAATAAGACTTTAATTAACACCTAGGAGGCTATTAGCTTACGCCCTAGGTTTATTTTTGTAGAATCCTTTCTTAGGGTTTGTCAAATTTAACTGAGAGATGTTTTAATTTAGGTTTTGATTTGAACAGGGCGACAATTTAATTAGGGGAGTCGTTTTTTAAGAATTTATCAGGCGTTAAGGTCTTAGGGTCATTTAAGTTGTCTCCTCGTCATCATCCATGCGACGTGCCCTTCAGGACGCACTACGTGCTCCAAGGGTGCCACTCGCCTCATTTGCTTCCGTTGCGCGATGTGCCCTTCAGGATGCACCACGTGCTCCAAGTGTGCCACTCNTTTCTTTGCGCGACGTGCCCTTCAGGATGCACCACGTGCTCCAAGGGTGCCACTCGCTGACTTGCATTTCTTTGTGCGACGTGCCCTTCAGGATGCACCACGTGCTCCAAGGGTGCCACTCGCTTGCTTGACAGATTGGTAGACTCTATAAGCCCTGGAGTCAACACTCTGCCGAGAGAACTTGTGGGAGACTAAGGGCTTTAAGGAATAAGGCCCCCGCCTTATTGCGTGCCCCTTAGAATCATCGTGAGCAACTGTCGTAGTCTTCCCTCATGGCATCGTGGGTCCTCTCGAACTAGGTAATCATTAACCTACAGTTCGAGCCACGGCGGGAGTGCTAGTAGGCTGTGGCAGGGCTGCTGTCACACCTCTCCCTCAATCTCTCTGGAACTCGTGTGTGGCCCCTTTACTCCATATGTGAGTCTTGGTCGGCAATCTATCGTCAACCTGCATCATCAACCATCATGTCAGATCATGTCAACAACATATCATGAAATCAATAGCATATCATCAAAACCACACAATATCACTGTAAATGAAACAACCCAAACAACCCACTCCCTGACCCAATCTAGAGCCCAAGGGAGTTCTACTGATGCCTCTGCATCCTAAAGGTTTGAAACCCTACACACTCAATGAAACTGAGTCAACATCACCTGTCTACATCAATGTAGTAACACATCATGTCATATAACTTAATGCATCATAATGAAGGAAAACGTTTTATCATCATAAAAATCCAGATCACTTGCGAGCAAGTGTCCTCAAAGAATAAGTTTGGTAAGTGCGCCAGAGCGGGATGTTACAAACACCAACTGGAAGGAGAAACCAACCCCTTGTTTATAGGCTCTGACCTGAAAGAAGCTACAACTCCCTAGATTTTCCATCTCCAACCCCCTAGTTTACATGCTTCAAACTAAAGGAAGATGCAACTCCATTTCCTTTCCCCTTCCTTCCTCCCTTGAATATAAATGATAGACTCAACCTGTCATTGTTGCTATCACTAAAACTAATACATCATCATCATCAAAGATGATACAACCACATAAACTTATTCCAATATCTCCAAAAATATCCTCCAAATCATGTTCTCAAAATCACCATGATATGAATCAAACTATGTGACAATCACATGCCTCAAGCATGTACCAAGACCTCAAATATATAACCCTAAAAACATATGTAAATACATACCTTTAATCACAAGGAACAACCTGGTGCATGGGATATCATATATTCATACATTCTTAAAATTTAGTACAGATACACAATTCATCCACTGTCAACTCATGGACACCTACACTCTATGCTACTACAACCCATGTATACCCTATACGCGATTGATTTTTCTACAACCCATGTATATACATGCTTCACCTTTCTGCAAACCATGTATAACCTCAAAAAACCAGTACGATCACCTTCATACACTCTCCTTGACCTCCTTTATCCAAGGCTAGATCTTTCACCTTACAAACTTTCCCTTTGCTGAGATCACAAATATTCCTAGAACAAGTGCAAACCCACTTATGCTAGTTCCATTCCACAAACACACACTTACTTGGATGATGAAATGAGAGGTTCTTGATGTGTATTTATACTTTTCAAAGTACCTCCTTTACTTGACTTTACGACCGACCTATAATTTCTTGTTGCAACTATTTTTCCCTTTTTTCTGATTTTGAGGGTGACTTATAACTTCTTGTTGAAACCTTAGATCTAGGGCTTCTTGACCATACTTTGTGGCTTCATCTTTATGAGGGAATAACTTATCAATCATGAGGAACCACATGGCATACCACCTACCATTGGAAATGACATGACAAGGACTATGCATCTATGAGGATTTTTCATGTATTTTCAATGTCCTTGATGTTATTTTTCTTTAAACAACTTTGAGCTTCATGACCACACCTTTGGGGATTCTTAACCACTTAACCATATTTCCAAGGCTTCTTGTAGAATTCTTCAAAGTGTCTTCCCATTAGGGCCATGCTTAAAGCTACACCATAAGGTGATTATCTTGGATACTTCTTCAAATATACCCATCACTTCTAGAGACTTCTAGACTTCTTCTAGGGTTGACATCAATGAAAACCATTTTTCCAACAATATCCCCCTTTGGCATTGATGGAAACACTCATACTCCCCCTGTGATCATTACTCCCCCTGTCTTCATTCTTGTGAACTTTCTCTCCCCCTTTGAAATCAATGGAAAAGGGTAAGTCCCCCTAACGATTTCTTTCCCCTTGTCTTCTTCATAAAAAGCCATATAGATTAATGTGGGGAAGAAACTACTCCAAGTTTCTATCGATGATACTTAAATGTCTCTCTTGAGAGAGGTTTGGTGAATATATCTACAACCTATTCTTTTGTACCAATGTACTCCAACTTGATATTATTTTCTGTGAATTATTCCCGTAGAAAGTGGAACTTAATCAGAATATATTTGGTCTTGGATTGCATCACTGAATTTTTAAAGATACTTATAGCATTGGTATTGTCACAAAAAATTGAAATAGGCTCATCACATTCTACTTGTATGTATTGCATTGTTCACTTCATCCAGAGGACCTGCATATAACATGTTGTTTTTGCAATATATTATACTTCTTTTGTAGATAAGGACATTGAGGATTGTGTCTTACTTAATCAGGATAGGGTGATAATCACCCAAGTAGAAGGATTCTCCACTACTAATTATTTCATCATCAATTATTCATACCCAATATGCATCTGTGTAGGCGACCATAGTCATCTCATTCCCTTTATATACCAAAATCCAAACTTTGTTGTTCCTTTGAGATATCTAAAGATCCTCTTTACTACCATAAAATGAGTTTCCTTTAGTCCTTCTTGAAATATTGCAACCTGTCCAACTACTTGCATCACATCTGGTCTTGAGGTTGTCATATAGAATACGTTGTCAATCATCGATCTATAGAGTGTTTGATTTTATTCTTTAGATTCATCATCTTTTCTCAACTTGCAATGAATCACCATGGGAGTACCTATGGGTTTACAATCTTCCATTATGAACTTCTTGAAAATTTCTTTGATGTACTTGATTTGGGAAATTAAAATACCTTCATCTAGCTAAGATAGATGGAGTCCCAAGAAGAAAGTCAACTCACCAAGTAGGGATATTTAAAACTCATTTTTCATGTCCTTGGAAAACTTCTTACTCAACCTATCATCATCACTTCCAAATATGATGTCATCCACATATACTTCAATGATACATTTGTTGTCTTGATCCACTTTTATGTAGATATTGCTATATGTATTTCCCTTTATGAATCCTTGTTGTTGTTAGTACTTGTCCAGTCTTGAATATTGGGATCTAGGGGCTTTCTTGAGTCCATACAAAGATTTCTTCAATATACATAAATAATATTCCTTTTTTGAAAGTAGAAATCCTTATGTTTGTTCGATGTATACTTATTCTTTTAATTCTCCTTTAATAAATGTTGATTTTACATCCATCTGATATACTATGATCCTTTTGGAACATGCATAGGCCAAGATCATTTTGATTTCTTCCATTTTTGAAATAAGAGAAAACATTTCTTCATAATATGCTCCTTCAACTTGAGCATATCCTTTACATACTATCCTTTCCTTTTTCTAGTTACTTGTCCATCTTCATTTAATTTGTTTCTGAACACCCATTCTATACTAATAACATTTTTGTCCTTAGGCCTTGGAACCAATTCCTATGTCTCATTATTTTCTATTTGATTAAGTTCTTCTTCAATGGCCTTGATCCAATGTTTATCATTGTTGGATTCCTCAACGATACTTGGTTTAGGTGTGGATAGTCGTGTTAGATGTCTTTGTTATGGTGTACAATCCCATTTGCTTCCTCTGGTTTCTATTCCTTCATTTTTATCTCCAATAATTTGTTCTAGTGGATGATTCTTTTGAACCCAATGGTCATGTGTTTTGGAAGGTATATGGAAATTTATTTGATTGGATTTTGTTTCTTCTTACTCTGATTCTAGTTTCTTCTCTTCTTCTTCTTCTTCTTCTTCTTCCTCTTTTAGTTCTACTTCTCTTTTGAATTTCTTCTTCTTCTTCTCTAGTCTTCAACACATTAGTTTCATCAATATTTACATTAACGTTTTCCACTATCTTTTTGATCCTTAAGTTGTATCATTTGTATTCCTTAATTTTTGTTGAGTATCCAACTAGTATGCTTTTATCAAATCAATAGTGAAATTTTCCAATCTTGTTATCTTCTCTTTTAATATAACATTTCCTTCCAAACACTCTAAAGTGCTTGACATTCATCGGTATTCCCTTCTATAGTTCATACATAGTCTTGTCATTGTTACTTCTAAGAATTCTTATGTTCAAGATATGAATGATTGTATGAATTTCTTGTACCCAAAATATATCACCAAACTTAGAATATTTCAACATGGTTCTGACCATTTCCTGTACAGTTATGTTCTTCCTTTCAATGACTCCATTTTGTTGAGATTTACTAGCTGTTGAGAACTGCCTTTTTATTCCATGTTCTTCACAAAATTCCATGAATTATTTTTATGTGAAATCACCCCAATTGTATGATCTCAAGCACTTGATTTTTAAATCAGTCTCATTTTCAACCATCTCCCTGAATATCCTGAAACATTCGAATGCCTATAACTTTTTCTTGAGAAAGAATATTGCAGTCATTCTTGTATAAACATCAATAAGAAGAATTAAATATTTTTCACCATTTAGTCCTTTTGTTCTCATCGGTCCACATAGATTAGTGTGTACAATCTCCAATGGTTTTATTGTAGAGTATTCCTTTGTCTTGAATTCATCTCTTGTTTGTTTTCCATGTAGATAGTGCTTGCACATAGTATTGGTTGGCTTTGAAATTTCAGGAATTTCTCTTACTGCTTCCTTTCTGTTGATTTAACAAGATTTTCAAAGTTCATATGACCCATTATTCTATGCCAAATCCAACTTTCATTTTCCTTTCCCAAGCAACATCTTTCCTTTCCGATCTCATTTAATATGTATATGTTGTTTGGAGTCCTTATTGTTGTCACCACCAACTTTCCTGATACACCTTTCCTTATCTCACATTTCTTTGAGTCTAATAGAAGTGTGTGTCCTTGGTCACACATTTGACTCACACTTAACATATTATTCTTCATGTTTTCGACAAGTAGGACATTTTTTTCCATGGCATATTTACTTCCAAGCTTGACTATGCCTTTTTTTTTTTTTTAATTTTGGTTGAGTTATCATTTCCAAACGAAACAGATCCATCTCTTTCTTTATTTAGGATCAAAAACCTATCTGTGTCACCTGTCATATTCTTTGAACAACCACTATTAACATACCAATCACTTTTCCTTCTTTGGGCTTGAAGAGCAATCAAACATTCTTCAATGTTTAGTTTATCCTGCTTATTTTTCCATATCCTTGATGGTTCCTTTACATGACTATTGAAATCCTTCTTTGGTTCCTTTGGAGGAACAATCAATATGTAGTCTTTGGCCATGTGTCCAAAAAAATTTCATTTGTAGAATTCCACTTCATTATTTAATGATCCAAAATTGTTATAGTTTTTGTTATATGCTTCATGAGGCTTTTTGAGATAACTATTTCTAGAGTAGCCTTCATAGTTTCCTCTATTATTAGCATAGGCTCTATATTTTATAGCCTTGTGCCCAAAATTTTTACAAGAATAACATAAACCAAGAAAAATAGTTTGGTACCTAAGTGTGGGAGATATTCTAAGGGGTGGAGTTCTTTTGTAATATTCTTCTTGAGTTCTCTCCATTGTTGGTTGTTGATTCTACGTTTTGGGTCTTCTAAATGGTGAAACTCTTCTGTAATATTCTTCTTGAGTTCTCTCCATTGCCTGAATGTTCTCCTTTGAGGTCAGCTTTCATTCTTCTTTCTTTATGGGACCTCTGATGAGTTTTGCATAACTCTATTGTTCTACTTCATGTTGTGTCATCATGGAGCTTAGACCCTTCTTAGTATGCATTTATTTGTATACTAGTCCAGAATTTTCAGAATATAGTGTTTGAATGTTGATTATTTCTTTTAATATTTTGGTGTTATTTTGTTTCATTTCTTTCTTTTGA
The DNA here is from genome assembly GCA_009831015.1 of Picea engelmannii. NCBI lineage: Eukaryota > Viridiplantae > Streptophyta > Pinopsida > Pinales > Pinaceae > Picea > Picea engelmannii. The sequence goes on from ML795993.1 coordinate 522,367, forward strand.
AGTTCCTTCCTTAGTGAGACTATTTCTACTTTTCTCCTTTTCTTTTAACTGGTTTTTGAGTGTTTCTTCAATCCTTTTGGTTTCTTCTACTTGGACCTTTAGATTCATAATCATCTACTGGACTTCTTCAGAGTTTGGATTTTGATAACCCTCCTTTATCTTGATCAATTCTTCCTTGAGCGACTTGTTTTTCTTACTTTTTCTTTTTATCTCACTTAAGGCACTGATTAGTTCTGCTTCAAGATCTACTTCACCTTCTTCTTAATAATCTTATTTATCATTGTACAATTCCATAAATAGTACTCTTTCCGATTCACTGTCACTATCATCATCCTCATGAGATGAGGAACTATCTTCTCTTGAGTAGAGGCTTTTCTTGAAGAATATATTTTTGTTTATTTTCTTATCTCCCTTTTGATATTTCTTTTCTTTCTTGGGAGCTTCTTCTTAATCACTATCTATATTCTTAGCATAAGAACATTTAGTAGAAAAATGACCAATTTTACCACAATTGAAACATTTTAAAGGAATCTTACCTTTGCACTTTTCAGTTCCTCTCTTCAACTTCCTCACAAAGTTGGTTATTTCTTCATCTTCATCTGAATCATTGCTACAGTTGTAGTTTGAATTTGAATTTTCCTTATTCTTCTTTGTCTTCTTGGAATTTTTGAAATATGTTTCCTTCTTAGATGGATTATCCTTCTTTGTTCTCATTTGATAAGCTCTAATGATTCCATGTAATACTTCCATGCTCAACGTAGCAATATCTTCTCTTTCTTCTAGGGATGAAATCTTAGGATCAAATCTCATTTGAAGAGACCTTAGTACCTTTTGAACAATCATTGGTTATTTAATTTCTTCTCCTAAGCCTTTAATAATGTTCATTGTTTCATCAACTCACAAAAAAAGGCTACAATATCTTCATCTTCCTTCATTTTCAGTTGTTAAAATTGGCCTCTATAAGTTTGAAGCTTGGACCCTTTGACTTTGATCTCCTTCGTAAACATTTTGAAGTTTTTCCCAAAGATCCTTTGTAGAGTCACGATGCATAACCATACTGAATCAACTAGGCCATTCAAAATAGCATTTTTGTCCTTTGAATTGTTTTCACTGAGTTTCTTTCCATCTTTATCTATTGGGGGAGTGGAAGGTGCCTTGGATTCGTCTATTACTACTTTCTAGACATCAATTCCCTATGCCTGGAAAAATGTTTTCATCCTTCTAGTCCAGACAGAATAATTCTGACCATCAAACATTGACATTCCATTCTTCATGCACACCTTGATCTACCTTCCAATGATTAGATTTTTTCTAAAGTACCAGCTCTGATACCAATTGTTGGAATATTCACTAATACTGAGAGGGGGGTGAATCAATATTAGGAACTTTTTACCACTTTTGATCACAATATGTAATAATTTAAGATATAAAAAATTTATCACTTATAATCACATTCAATATAACATGAACATATAACCATAGATACATAATACAAAAGAATTTTACGTGGAAACCAAAATGGGAGAAAACCACATAATGATTTCTTAATATATCAAAATATTACATTCACAGGAAGCAACAAATTCCAAGGTTATCCAACACCAACTAGAAGGAGGCACCAACCCCTTATTTTTAGGATCCAACATAAAGGAATCTACAAGTCCCTGGATTTTCCAGCTCCAATTGGAAAGAGGCTCCATAAAGGAACCTACAACTCAATTTCCTTGCCGCTTCCTTCCTCCCTTGAATATAGATGATAGACTCAACCTGTCATTGTTTTCTTCATTGATATTGATACATCATCATTGTCAAATATGATACAACCACATAAAATTTTTCCAATATCTCCAAGAATATCCTCCAAATCATGTGCTCAAAATCATCGTAATATGAATCAAACTATATGCCAAAGACATGCCTCAAGCATGTACCAATACCTCCAATATATAAAAATAAAAACATACATAAATACATACCTTTAATCATGAGGAATAACTTGGTGCATGGGATATCAAATATTTATACCTTCTTCAAATTTAGCACAGAGACATGATTCACCCACACTTTTCTCTACTACAACCTACGTATACCCTATACACGATTCGTCTATCTACAACCCATGTATATATGCTCTTCACCCTTTTAAAAACCATGTATAACCTCATAAAACTGATACGATCACCTCCATACACTTCACTCTCCTCGACCTCCTTTTTCCTAGGCCATATTTTCCACCTTGTAGACTTTCCCTTTGTTGAGATCACAAATTCTCCTAGCACAAGTGCAGACCTACTTATGCTAGCTCCATTCCACAAAAACGCACTTGCTTGGATGATGAAATGAGAGGTTCTTTATGTGTATTTATAATTTTTTAAGTACCTCCTTTACTTGTATTTAGGGCCAACTTATAACTTCTTGTTGCAATTTTTTTCCCTTTTCCTGATTTTGACACCGACTTATAACTTATTATTGCAACATTAGATCTAGGGATTCTTGACCATACTTTGGGGATTCATATTTAAGAGGGAATAAATTCTCAACCTTGAGGAACCATGTGGTGTATTAACCACCTACCGTTGGAAATGACATGGTGAGGAATATGCATCTATGAGGTTTTTGCATGCATTTGCAATGTCCTTAATTTTCGTTTTCTTCAAACAACTTTGGGATTCATGAAAAAAAACTTAGCAAGTTGGTCATGAGAATTATTGGTCAATTGAGACTAATAATCACGGATATCGGTTATATATTAATGACTTACTCTACACAGTTAATCCCAAAAAATGATATCTAATATGTTTCACTGCGGAAGCCCCTCTATGCTTAAATAATAAGAGTGAAGGGAATTCTAATTGGATAGTTAGTAAGGAACAATACTTTCTAAGGTTTTGAAAATGGGATAGCAAGCTAAGTGGGATTGATTATGGGGAAAAATTCATAGTTAAGTGCACTTGATCCAGAAGAATCTTGGGATGGGTGACCACCTAGAAAGTCCTAGTTACCAGGTGCAAGCCCCGTAAGTGATGATTGATGCTATGTGATTCATTTTGTTGGTTTCAATCCCACTTCTTCACCCATGTGAGCATTACCATATGCAATGAGTGATAAGTGGAATATTGAAATAATGAGAATTATTGGTTAGTTGTGACTAATAATCATGGATATGGGTCATAGATTAATGACTTACTCTATGCAATTAATCCCAAAAAATGATATCTAATATGTTGCATTGTGAAATCCCCTCTATGATTAAATAATAAGAGTGAAGGGAGCTCTAACTAGATAGTTCATAAGGCACAATACTTGATAAGGTTTTGCAAATGGGGTAGCAATCTAAGTGGGCTTGATTGTGGAGAAAACTCCATAGTTAAGTGTGCTTGAGTTAAAGGCATCTTGGGATGGATGACCACCTGAGAAGTCCTGGTTATTGGGTGAAAGCCCTGGAAGTGATGATTGATGCTATGTGATTCGTTTCACTAGTTTCAATTCCACTTATTCACCCCTATGAGCATCACCTGGTGCAATGAGTTCTAAGTGGACTATTGAAATCATGAGAATTATTGGTCAGTTGCGACTAATACTCATGGATACGGGTCATAGATTAATGACTTACTCTACATAGTTAATCCCAAAAAATGATATCCAATATGTTGCACTATGGAAGCCCCTCTAAGTTTACTTTCTTTTATTTTTTGTAGTAGAAGAAGTTACTATGGGAAGATTCATTGAAGGATTAAGACATATTATTAAGCTACACACATGAAGTCACATGAACATACATATATGAAATATTATATCCCTAATCACTTATACCACTTATTGTCTCGCATCCCAGTGATATATTTCTAATGTTAATTTCCTACAACTTGCTTTTCTTTAATTTTCTTGTTTGTTTGGATTGTCGTCGACATAAGATAGATTAAATCTTTAGTATTGCATTTCATGTGCTTGCACCTGTAAGTTTACGATTCCTCAAGTTGACATTAAATGTAACATAAATTATCACATATAATTTTCTCGACATTTTGAGATCTTAAGACCCCTTCCATATCTTTAGAGTCTCTTTTTCAGTATCTTCCAGATTCCTTCCATTCCTTCAATTCATCTCAACCAATATTTCCTTCCCTCAGCGTGATTCCATTCAACTTCTTTCAACATATTCAAATCTCATGAACTTCCATTCTCTTTCATATTTTCAACAGTTCTCAACCTTGCTCCACCTCATCTTCAATTTTCATCCAGCAACACATCATAATTAAAAGAAAATGTAACTTAAGGTAAAACAAGTATAAATCTCTTTAATTTAATAAGAATTTGGAAAAAATGATGCATAACCACTCCAAAATCCAATACACATCATCACCACTTACAAAGTACTCATCACCAACCATCAATCCACCATCTATAATAAAATCTATACTATGATTATAATACCATGGAAATAATGGAAGAAAATATATTGTTGTATACAAATACGAAGAAACGGCCATAATGTCTTATCCTTGTACATAATAAAAAATTCATAAGATATCATTTGAATGTTCCGAGTAAGAGGGTGAATTCATTGTTTCTTATTCAAGAAAATAACCACAAGTAAATATTGGTCTTAAAATGAAAGAAAAATACAAGAGTATTATGTGGTATACAAGTACAAATACAAAGCAACATTCATAGTGTCTTCCCCTTGTACAATCATAAAAAATTCCTAAAGTCATCATTCAAATGTTTTAAATAAGAGGACGAAGTCATTGTTGTCCATCCAAGAGTAAATATCAGTCTCAAATTTATAAAGTTCCCAAGTTCATATCCATATGGCCACCATATTCATCATTTCACAAACCATTCTCAACACTCATTCACCATCCCTCATAATGCCCATCCCTTGCTTGTCCTTTATTTTCATAATACTTTTTTTGCTTTGTTTTAAAATCATTTTGTGACCATATGATACAAATTATCTTCTAGAGTTTTGCACCACAAGAACCAACACCTACATAAAGAGACAATATCATAAATATCTATTCATGTGAGATAATTAAACAGAGTATAAAATGAACATTGAATAAGGATTTCCAAATTCTTGTTTGCATGAGGACATGCAAATCCTTGGGTTTGGGGGAGTGTTGGGCTCCGTTTTTATCATATTTCTCCACCCAATAAAACCATTATTCTTAAACCATTTTCCGCATTTCACTAATAATATATGTCCATCTACACCATAAACCATCATTAATTCCCTTATTCATGACCCATGTTCATTACGTCTTTTTTTCTATTTTTATAGTGATTAAAAGATGATTGTATCATAGTTTTAATAATGATGGTTTATAAAGTGTGATTTTTATAAGTTCAGTTCAGTTTAGTTCAGTTCAGTTCATGTACCCGAAATCATTTGTTGGCATACTTACACCTCTCCAACTAGGATTTGGACATATAGAAATTGAAGATATGGATGTTAGCATGGTGTGCGTCCATTGGCTCGTGCCTAGTTCACACGTGTGAGCCTCTATATCATGATCAAATGATGAGTCAAAATTGTCCCAAAATTAACAACATCAACACTCATACGCGATTTTCAGGCAAATGAAGAAAAATCTCAAAATCTTGGAACATGGGTTTTATGTAGAAGGATGTCATTTAGTTGAATCATGAGTGGAATTTCAAAATAATGCATGGTTTGGGACATATCTATGATTTTCTAATATTGGTTTGCTTCAGCCCAAATTAGTATAAAGTTCTAGAGAGTCAATTTCCACCTCGATTTTCATGCAAATGAGGTTGAATTTGAAAACTCCAGGACATGGGTTTTGTTCGTAGCATAATCAATAAAGTAACAATGGTGTCATTTTCCAAAATTAGAAATGTTTAAGGAGATATGGTTGGATCTTTAACATGGATCTCACCAAATCGATGTAAAACCAAGATTTTTGAGACTTTTCCTAAAGTTGTCAAATTTGATTTATGAGTTGGGGGATTTCATTATATCCTTCCCTGGTGATTTTTATGTATATATACAGGTGTGGAGAATATGGATCAAACATCAATCTTGTATGGGAGAGAACTTATCATTGTATTAGAAATTAATAGATCTAGTTGTTGATTTGTAAACAGGGTTTTGATCTTAATTAAACAATGATTATTCATGTTGATCCATTGATCATTCAGACCTGATTTAATCTCCTAGGTCGAGAAGGGCCCCTTGATCCAGGTAATGCCCTATTATTTCAATTTTGTTTTATATATTATCTTTGTGTGATTATTTCATTTCAATTATAGTTTGATTGTTGTTCCTTTCATTTTATTTCAGAGCTATTCTTTACATTAGGTTCGGTAATCTAAAACTTAGAGTTGATTATACCTTTGTATGTGTACATCAAAGTTTCATTTCCTCATTCATATGTTTAATTTTTAATTCAATTTCACTTATAATTTCAATGTTATGTTCTAATCTATTGTATCTATGCTTTGATATATTTGAAACAAAACCATTGCCAATCTCATAATCTATATTCATAAGGTGAGAAGAAATATTTATATATTTAGTCATATGCATTATACAAACACCATTCTTCCTTTAATCTATACCCGTGTTCCTCTTTCATTCATTGATTGGAATTATTTCTCTTTGTTTTCATTTATAAAGATGATCCCACAATAAAGACATACCTTTTGACACTTAGTGGTGCTCAATTCAGATTCAAATTACATATACAAGTGTTGACTGTAGAAGGTATTTCTCTCCCATTCCATCATCAATGTAGTGAACCAATTGCTCTGATACCAATTTGTAGTGTACCAATTGCTACCCAGGTTTCCCAACCTCTCAGTTCTACCATTCCTTACATGGAATTATAAACAAATGCATTTAACAATAATTTAAACACACTTAAAACTCAGAGTAAATTATATGAGTACTGCTATAATTAAATGTGCCATAGCATTCATCATCAAATCATTTACACAGCGGAAAACATGATACATAAACAACAACATGATTAAAGCATAACTCAGATTACTTATCTTTTATCTGCTGTAGAAAACACCAACCAAGTGCA
>ML795993.1:544627-609027 GCA_009831015.1 Picea engelmannii
GCATGTAGTGTGACAACTAATCAATCGTGATAATATATCCTTTATGAGGGAACCAAATAATTCATCAAATCAAATACACTATAACCCTCATTATTTTTTCATTGTTGTGTTAATAACATGGAGTATAGACTCAATGTCAATAACCTTTTCTTCTATGGATTGACACTGAGAAGATTTATTAGTTTCATTGCATTAATCAATTTCAACAACATCAACATCAAGTCAATGTCAACAACATCAAACAATCAACATTTAAACAAAAAAAAGAAAAACAAAAAAAAAATGCATCTTAGTTGCATTTCATGTCTTTTTAGTAACATAAAAGACAAAAATAACTTGATTGTTAGTTGTTATTCTCTTGTTCCCTTTCCTTTGAACTTTTCAAGAAAAACATTTTCTTACTAGAACTCGTGTCTTTAGGAATTTTTTCTTGCTTTAATAGTTGTTGGTTTCGGTTACAATAACCTTTTGTATAAGAAAAGAAACCTAGTTTGCAAAGTTATTTTGCACTCTGTTATGCATTGTCATTCAAAAAGAATCTTATATTTGCATTGCAAAGTGGTTTAAGATCTTTCATACAATCAAAAGTGCATTGTTTTCATGTTTGAAATAGTATAAAATAAAGAGTTTGTTTTCATTTGATTTGAAGCATTGTTACACTCATTTTTCAATGAAGAAATTTCATCGTTCATTTTTGTTCTTAAGTGCTTCTCCGATGTGTCCATCAAAACACCATCTAGTTTCATATATACCCCTTTGAGTAAATATCGACCCCAGAAAATGAATGCTAACTAAAATTAACTAGAAATTTTCATTTTATAGGGTGATCAAACTAGTTTAGGGTAGGGCCTTGGTTTAGATTGGAGAGTTAATTTCTCCAAGGCTAGAAAACAAACATATGATTTTGAGCTAGGGAGATTTCAAATCGAACTGTCATATAATTATAGACGGGAACCTCCTCTAACACATGAGTCAAACATGAGGTAGCATGAAGGATATATGAGGAGATAAATCCTCCGAAGATTAACTAAGTGTAGTGGAGAGATCGTATATCGGGGTTTTCTTTAGTTCCCTTACCTGCATGAGAGGTGATACTTTCGAGGCTTCAGGCTTAGTTACCCTACCCATACGTTCAATCCCAATTTTCAATTGTACCCCCCAGATGTTGACTGCGAGTTGGTGACCTTAGTTTCTTTTCCTAGGTGTCTCAAAGGTGACTGCGAGGGTTTTCCCATGTTACCTAGGGAATATTTTGTATCACACTTTTCAGTACTATTGGAGGGTTCCCTGCAAAGTGTGGGTACTTGTAGTAGATAAGGCTATTCAGTGGAGGTTGAGATAGTTGCTTCTCACTAATTTTTTTGTCGGCCCATGGGACTTAACCAACCCGTTCCTTCATCTGATAGGTCCTCACCTTACTTTGTGACTATTGAGATCTTAGGACCTAATCCACCTGAGTTGGGATATTAGCAAGGTTTTTTTTGTTTGTTCTTTCCATTTAGGGATTTTCTAGTGGTTTTCTTAGCGATCGTATAATTTCTTAGGAAGGTGTGTAGGTGGTCACCTAGAGCTGACAACTCAAAGTGGATAAACAACTGCCTTACTGATCAAGGAGAATCCAAGGTATTCCCCCTGAAGAAGTTGATGTTAATCCTCCTCCTCCTCCTTTGAGTTGTCAACTTGATCAATCTAACACTTTTGTACCAACTGGTCTAGTCAAGAATTTGATTATGGAACCCGTAAAAATAAACATTTATGAGCCAAAGGTTGTAACAATAACTGATCTTTGGGCCAAATTCACCTCACCTTTTAACCCTCTATTAACTGGGCCTTACACTCCAGTTGTCATGCAAGTTCCACCTCCTAGATCATACTTTGCTAACAATATCCCTCTCACTAGACCACAATGGAAGACACTCCATAATTTTATGGGTCAGGAGTTGTTGTAACTCCCACTTCGATAATCTTCACCAGTGGGATCTTTCCCCCTAATATGTTGAAACAAACAACAAGTGTGATTCAATCCACTATTGTTGTTTCTATTATTATATATTCTCCATTGGTTTTTTGTTACACCCAACCTTCTCATGTGTCCATTTAATTAACTTAAATAACCAATTATTTCTCATTTGGTAAGTCATCGATGGAAATGATAAATGAATTGACTAGGTCTGAGTCAACATCCCAAGTCTCTAATTTTGGTTCAGAGAATTCCTCAATTCCCTACCAAGTTTTTCCTTGGGGAGGGAGTCATATACCTTTGTTGTTCCCATCCTTCAGGGGTGGGGATTTCCCTATTCTAGTCCTAACCCCTTTTGGGGCTGGGTCACTTCCATGGGTAGCAAATTCCAATATTCTAGCATGCCACCAACCTCGACCTTGTTCACATTATATGGTGGGTTAAGGAGTAATCCTTTTTCCACATCTACAGTGTCAGAAGAGGAAAACCCCTTCAAAAATTTGGAATCTCATGCAAGGGTCTTTCCCTTGGCACGAGATTCCATCAAGGGGAAACCCCTTTCCTAGTTAGTGGAACCCCATGTACGGAGGTCTTCACTTGCAAGGAGGGTCCATCAGGGGAAACCCTGATTTTTCATTCAAGAACCAAATGCATGGGAATTTTATTGCATTTAACTAGAACCAAGGATTCACCCAAGGCTCTAGCTCATACACAAACTCTTCATGGAAACCTGGTGCTAGCTTTAACCTAGGATATTCTTTTCAGGATGACAATCAATTGATTTCTTAGCCTACCATTTTTTCAAACTATTCATTTTCCATATTTTTTGAGGTTGATGAATGCCTTCATTCATCATGACTCTATTTGTCTTGCGATCCCCACCAAAATACCTTCTAACATACCAAATTTCAAAGGAAAGAGTGGTGAATACTTGCATTATCACATAACGAAATTTGAGTTGTGGTGCGCATCTAATTCATTGAACGATGACTTGATCTGTTTATGATTGCTCCAATGCACCCTCACAGGGGGTGCCACTAAGTGGTATATAGAATTAGAGAGGTATAAGTACACAAATGTTGGTGATATGGCCATGGTTTTCCTCAATAAATTCCAACTCCCTATCTGGTATGATGTTGGTACAAAAAGTTTAGATAAATTTGAACAATATAAAGATCCACACATTTTCGATCATATTTGGGAATGGAGGAGATGAAAGAGGTTGATAAAATCCATGGTCCTGCTAGAATTTCTCTTAGAAAGGTTGTTGAAGTGTTACTTCCTTAGATTCCTAAGAATGTTACAACTTCAAGGGTGTTTACAGAATAAGAGGCAATATTTAGAACACAACAATTGGACTTAATTTACTCCCAATATGGTATTCTCTATGAGATCATACCCAACACACCATGGTAGACTCTCGACTTGTCAAAACTAAAATCGAGACCACATTCCGATGGTATTTTTGGTTCCTCACAAATAAAACCCGAAGATCTGGTCTCCAACAAAATGCAACAATTATTTATCCAACAAACTACGGTTGGTACGACCCCTAGCTCGACCACCCCTACCACCCATTCTTTGGATGTACATGTTGTGAAATCAAAAAATAAAAAAAGTCCTCAACAACTTGAAGAGAAAAATAAAGGAAAGGAAAAAAAGGGTGGTGGGGGAAATGATAAGAAAGCTAATAAGAATGTTGAGGGGCAAAAGAATGAAAATATAAAGGTGAAATTCCCATGAAATATTTTTGGGGATGATCACCTTACTCATTAATTCCCAAATATGGAAGAAGCCCAATGCTTGATAAAGTTGAAACAACAACAACAACAACCTGTTGTATTGAAAAATTCATTTCCACAAGGATAAAATATGCAGGTTGGCTCTTTCGTGTCCATTCTGCAAGGGGGAAATTCTAGTGGGCCTCTTTTAGATGGATATTTTTTGTTCATTAATATGGTAAACCATATGAAATTAGAGGAGGTAGACTTTTCTACCAGAGATTGAGATGAAAATAATCCAGAGTCGACATCGAAAGGTAAATAAACTTCAGATCCTCAAAGGCCTCTCTACATAGAGAAACCTGAGAAGGAAATGATGAAGTACATAGTGAAATATGTGTATAAAAGAGCATCACACAACCCTAATTCTTGGATTTCACCCAACTATTCCATTATCGATGATTTAGCTCAAATGTCGTGTGTGATGTCTGCTTTAGAAGTACTTCAAAGTTTCCATGTGAAACACACCACATTGTTATGCATGATCGGAGCAGAGGATTATTTCGACCAACTCACTATGAAGTTTGACACTACTGATGTGAAGCCTCACCCTCTTTATAATGTATCCTTCTAGATCATCATTGTATACACAAAACATGTGATCAGGAGGACCGTTGTTGATGAAGGATCTTCAACATGTGTCATGTCTTTGTCCTTTTGGAAAGATATCAAATATTTAGAGCTCGTAAATTCTCCCACTTTGTTAACTAATTTTGATGGATGATCATTTAGACCGCACAAACTTATTTCCTCTTTTCTAGTCCAGTTAGTAGGGAATTTTAATTCCATAGAAGTAGAGGTAGTCAACGCTCCGCTCAACTATAATATATTATTGGTAAGGAGTTGGACTTACATGATGATGGTCATCATATCATCAGTATTTTGAATTTTATGTTTTCCCCATTAGGGGAGGATTGTAACTATCGATTAGATGGATTTTAACCGCTCTATCTCTGTGGAAAAACTAGGATCCATAGTCTCGTGGATCGAAAAATTTCAGTCAAAAATTGAGAGTATTGGTGTTGGAATGTGTCCTTCACTTATGGGAACCTTTAACTTCCCAACACCGATGTCATATATCCATTCCAACTTTGTTGGATATCAAAATTCGAGTTCCCTGACTCCTATTACAAGAGTTGCTTCATTAAGAACATCATATCTACAAGATCCATGGGTGTTGACCTCGTCATGTGAATCAATATAAGGTCACACACATGTCAGGATGGCTAAGCCATTGTATATAACTAAGGTTTCTTACCAAGATATCCATTAAGTCACTTCAGACTCAAATCAAACTCCTTCATGGACAAAGGAGGATGATAAGTTTATGAAGCCCATATGGGCTCAAAATTATTCAACTTCCCAAGACTGTCTTGAAACTATATTGCTATTAGATAAAGCTATCATAGAGGCAATGATAGGGTCGGAAAGGCCATGGGATGATATGCATCATCGATTGAATTCCCTCCCTAATATTAGTCCTATGGAAAGAGATAATTTAGGTCAGTCGCCAAGTAGAAATGTTGGTCATACGGTGAACCCCTTAGCAAAACATAGTTTCTATGCCAAGGGGAATATGGAGAATATATCGGAAATCATCCCGATCAACATTTATAGAACCCATGATGTCAAAAATGTATTTATCGAGGTAGAATAATCTCAATATGAAGTTCATCGGTATACGACATTTTTCAAGGAATTTTAAGATGTTTTTACTTGGTCGTACGAGTAAATTCCTGGCATAGATCCTCAGATTATCGAATATGAGATTCAAAATTTTGAAAATGATAATCATGTTCGGTAGAAATTGTGGCTGATCAACCTAATAAAAGAAACATCCATCAAGGATGAGGAAGAAAAACTGCTCAAAGTAGGTTTTATCTATCCAATCTAGTTGACGAAATGGGTATCCAACCTTGTTCCAGTCGACAAGAAACATGGTATGATTCATGTATGAATGGATTTTCATGATTTGAATAAAGTGTGTCCTAAGGATAACTTCCCTACATCGTTTATCGATCAAATTATTGATGAATGCACAAGAATTGATATTTTCTCTTTCATGGATGGTTTTACTGGTTATAACCAAATACAGATCTACCCTAAGGAACAACATAAGACAACTTTTATTTTTCCTTGGGGAACCTTTGCATAAAAAAACATGCTTTTGGCCTTAAAAATGTTGGAGCCACTTTTCAATGGGCCATGATGTTCACTTTCCATGATCTTAAGAACATAGTGGAGGCTTATTTGGATGATCTCACTACCCATTTGTGTAAGAGGGTGCAACATATTTTACACCTCCACCTTGTCTTCGAGAGATGTCATCACTATCAAATTCACTTAAATCCACACAAATTCATCTTTTGTGTAACTTTGGGATGTCTCTTAGGATTTATTGTTTCAACTAAAGGGATCATGGTTGACCCTTTGAAGGTTGAGGAAATAAATCAGTTTCCTCCCCCACACACGGTACACCAACTTTAAAGTCTACATTAAGGAAAGGAAAATTTCCTTCAACATTTTGTACCGACCTATGATAATATCACAAAGGTTTTTATGCACCTATTGAAGAAGGGGGTTCATTTTTATTGGGATGAGTTAGCACATTGTTCTTTCGATGCATTGAAGAAAGATCTAGTTTCAACCCTTTTCCTTAACACCCTAGATTATAGTAGATATTTTCTACTATATCTTGCGACAATTGAATCTTTGATTGGCATGGTCTTAGTTCAGGAGGATGATAAGATTCAATATCATGCCATATATTATTTGAGTCATGCCTCGATAAGACATGAATTGAAGTATTCACACATCGAGAAACTAGACTTAGAAGCATTTCATGTTGTTCAACATATACGATGTTATATTATTTTGCGCAAGATGACCGTCATCGTTGAAATTAACCCTTTTCAGTAAGTTTTGACTTGGAGAATAATTGGTGGGAAGTATAACAAGTGGATTGTTGTTCTTCTTAATTTTGATTTGGATTTTTCTTCTACCAAGTCCAAGAAGTTGTTAGTATTCATTGAACGTTTTTCAGAGTTCCGAGTAGAGAATGAGGATAAACAAGTTATTGAATCACTTCTTGATGAGCGTATATTCCTCATCTCTTTTTTTGACCCTTGTTATGGAGATATCACTATATATCTCTAGAATCTAAAGTTCCCTCCACATTTCTAGTGAGATGAGTAGCGACGGGTTCACCACCTAGCTAAGAATTATATTATTATCTTTGACACTTTTTGTCAATGAGGGGTGGACTCAATTCTTCATCGTTACCTAACTCATGAGGAATCAAAGTTAGTTTTGAATTATTTCCATAGTGGAGCATGTGGCGATCACTTATCAGAGTTGGAAACAACCTAGAATATTTTATGCACTGGATATTTCTAGCCGATGATCTTTAGAGATTCCATCAAAGAAGTCAAGAAATGTCTTCTCCAATGCTTCCCATTATTACTATTGCCCCCTTCAAAAAGTGGGGGATAGATTTTATGACATGCTACCCAGCTTCATCTAGGGGGCATTGATACATCATAGTGGGTAGAGGTCATGCCTACATTTGCTAATGATGGGGAAACCACAACACTTTTTGTGTTCAATAAGGTCATAGTTAGGTTCATGGTTTTGAGAGGGATTTCCATTGACCATGGAAGTCACTTCCAGAACCGCATGATGTCTAAGTTATCATAAAAAATAGGTTTTAGGAAGGAGAAATCGTCTCCTTACTATCCTCAAGAAAATGGTCAGGTGGAAGCTATTAATAAATCCCAGAAGAACCAAAATTTAGTCAAAAATGAAACTAGCTTATCTCCTTTTCAACTTGTTCATGGAGTATAAGCAATTTTTTTAATTGAATGTGAAATCCCTTTGCTTAAAATTGTTTTTAAGATCCTCCTTGACATGTCTCGACTTGAATAACTCCTTGTTTCCTTATAAAATCTTGATGAACAGTGTCAAGATGTTGATTTAGAAAAAGAAGTACATAAGAAATGTGTCAAGGCTCAATATGATAAGTTTGTCCGTCCGAGGGTGATTTCCGAAGGAGACCTTATTTTGGTATATGAATAAGACAAGGATGCCTTGGGAGCAAGAAATTTCAACCCCATGTGGCATGGTCCTTATATCGTGCAACTTGTGTTGAAAATATTGGCTTATGAATTGGTTTATGTTGGCCCTTGTTTATGGAAGTACGTCAAGATCAAGGAAGAAAAGGGAGAATGAGAACTTTGTGGAAGACACAGTGACTGTTACTAGGTCGAAGTGAGAAAAAGAGAAGAAAAGATGGAGTGAAGCAAGTCATTAGATGAGGAGATCGAGGACGACAAATCAGAAAGGAAGAAGGATCATGGACAACTCAACAAGTGGAAAAATCCATCGTTATATGCTTTGGAGCACTGTGCGAGAAGGAAGGAAAGGCAGGCTAGTGAAGCCCTGAAAATATGGGTCAAGTTGACCTAGGGTTTTGGTATCTAGGGTTTTAGACACCTAGGTTTTGGCCTAAGGATTCCAGTGAGCTATTGTAATGTATAAATAGAGGTCTAAAGGACCTAGGATGGGTTTGTGTTATGATTATTTTTGTTTTCTTTGTCATTGTGTGATCGAGTGAGTAGTAGTGTGTGAGAAAGAAGTGTTGAGTACGAGAGACTTCTAGTATTGTAATATCTTCAGTTGGGTGCGAAGATCAACCCTCCAGTTGGGTGTGCAGGGAGGGGAGAGAAAGAGAGGAGAAGAAAGAAGATTTGCTAGCTAAGAGTGCAGACAAGAACTGTATGATTTACCTTGATACATTATAGCATAGTTCTGTGGATGTAGCCTTAGAGAGGGGGTGAACCACATATATTTTTTGTAGTGTGTTATTGGTGTTCTAACTTTTTCATTGATATATTGTAATTGCATTATTGTTTTAGATCTGATAAGTAGATGTGCAAAGTAGATCCTAGCTGATAAGTGATATATGAATGTTGTGTTGTTCTTGTATTAGATACACTTTATATTCCCCTTGGTTGTAGACATCTTTTTCCTACAACCCCCTCATAATTTCTTTAGGTGAGACTACATCTACTTCGTAGGTGTTGCTGAAAGAGCCAATAATTAGGGCTTGTTGGTGCACTCTTGGAGCTGAACCCTGGGTCTTCCACTGTGCCAACAAATGGTTCTATTGTCGAGACTGGAATATTTTTGAGGGAATGTCAAGGTGGTTCCCATCAAATACAAAGACTCAAAAGTGGATAGAGGATCAAGAAAAGGAATTCGTTGAAGCCCAGAACAAGAACCCTAATCTCAGTATAGAGGATTGGTTGGAGAAATATATCTTCACTGATATACACAAAATTTTCTTTGGGGGAATCCATCAGGAGATATATGAGTGGCTAGCTAGATTAGCAAATACCCAGTTTGAGATCCGATCTAGACCTCCTATGGTTTGGATGTCGTAGTTGATAAAGAATGTAAGAAGATTTTATAACACCGTATCACAAGCAGTAGATCACTGGTTTGATAGCACCATTGGAGGGTACATCACAGATTTTGTTGTTGATGGAGTAGAGTCATACAACCAAGCTAAGTGATATTTCTTTAAGGGACCCAAAGGAAAATTTCTACAATTCCTGAAGTCGAGACTCAAGATTATATTACATGAGAAGAACATCTTGAGGATACAGTAGATTGGTCAGATCTATAAAGGCTAATGTTCAAGAATTCGTACAATGACAATGACACAGAAGTTGGACATACGCGCAGCGGGAGAGTGTTCAATGAAGTTCACCTTGCGAATCTGTTCAAGAAGAACTATGGGGATGAAGGTTTCTATAGTGGAGAAGAGGCAGATCTGATAGAAGAGGTGCATTCAGAACCTACTGGGACAGAGGAAGGGAAAGCTAAAGAGCTTCACCGGGGAGAACCTGAAACTTCAAGAACTGCGTAGACCATTGAAGTAAGTACTTTTATCCCTCATAATGATTCAGTAGTATTAAGAAATCAGATTAATCCCAACCACCAGAGTACTCAGAGCACTATCACTAGTAATCCACCACATACTCAGTCAAGTACCCTAGGAAGATCTATGAAAGATGAGATGAGACTTCCTATATTTAGGGGATATGGATCTGAATATCCTGATCAACATTGGTTCCTATGTGAAGTTGTATGGAATATTAAAAATGTCACTGATGAAGCTGTCAAAAGAACCTAGTTTAGTACCACTCTAAGAGATCGTGAATTGAGCTGATACATGAATCTTGTTCAAGGACTTGCACAGCCTAAGCCATTGAATCAGATTAAGAATGTGTTGATTGCAGAGTTCAAGAAGCCCAAGTCGGAGTCACAATGTATTACAAAGCTAAAAGAGATCAAGCAGAATGTGGCTGAACCTATTTGGGAATTCGATCAGAGATTGAAAACCTTAACAGGTCAATTGACTTTTCAAATCCTAGATGAACAAAACAAAGAAGGGTTCATTGTTTCCCTCTTACCACACATCAGATTTCCCCTGATGCAACAGAATATTTCTTCATATTCTAAGGCACTGGAGATTTCCATGAAGTTAGAATCAACCCCTATGGGAGAATCCACTTCAGGTATGAGTCAGATCTCGAGTCAGCTAACTAGTTTGTCTCTGTAGGTCGAAGACATGAAGAAAGACAAGGGAAAATATAAAAGAGAAGACATATGGTGTGTTAGATTCATATCAGAAGGCCATGACAAGGAAAAATGTCCCCTATTCAATGAATACTTGGCTTCTGGAGCTCAAATCCCTTTGAAGCAAGTCACCTTACCTTGGTGTGAGGTATGCAGAAATAGACATCACCCTAGTGAGTGCTATTACATGGAAAAGTATTTTAACACACCCACAAATTTGTATTGTACATTCTGTAAGTCTGTAGGACTTGATGATAGGGATTGTAGGGCTTACTATCTCATGCATGAAATGTCAAGAGACATATAAAATATTCAAGGCGAAGTACCACAAGAAGGAAACACTATGCAGTATAACTCCCTTAGGAGAGAAAACTTTAATCCTCGTGGTGGATTCAGAGGAAGAGGAGGAGGAGGAGGAATGGGTCAAGGCTGAGGACAGATCATATTTTATAACTGCACACAACCAGGACACCTTGCAAGGGATTGTCAGAACCCTTGTACCACTTGCAGCTATTGCAACCCATTTGACCATGTTATAGAAGATTGTCCTGTGCTGCTAGCTAAGTTGCAGGAGAGACAAGGACCTCAACAAAACCCGCAAGTGCAACTGATATATGATTAACCTCGTGGAGAAGAACCTAGAGTGGTTTTTATAATCAGAGGAGGTGTTTTTATAGGAGAAGATAGAATGACCCCAGGGAATATTACAGAAGACTCAAGAATCAGGAAATCTACAGAGGAGACACAAATGTTTTCTGCAAAGAAAGAAAGACAAATTTTCTAGGAGGAAAAAAAAAAAATTAGAGGAGGCCAAGGTTTCTCATTGAAGACAATACCAGAAGTGAGAGAATATGGAATGCCATTGGCATTTGATCAGTCTGCTTCGCCAAAAGAAGAAAAAGAGGTAAGAAAGCTCATGAAATTCCTATATACTTGTATTAAGTTGATTCAGGATGAGAGCATTGTACAAGAGTTACAAAATTTAATCAAACAATATGAGCTAGGAAAGATAGACCCCCTACTGAATAGGGCAGTACACCAAATCGGTAAGAAGAAAAGGACCAATAAGGAATTACATTTAAATGCTCAAATAGGAAAATATGATATAGATTATGTAGTCCTCGACTTAGGGTCGGAGGTCAATCTCATGACGAAGCAAACTTGGGCACTGATGGGAAAACCGAAGTTGGTTTATTCCCCTATCAGGCTCAAGATGGCCAATCAACAAGTTGTCAACCCCTTTGGCAGACTGGAACATGTCCTTGTGGACATTGATGGAGTAAGAACATTTGCAGATTTTTAGGTAATTGAGATAGTTGATGACAACTGCCCTTACCCTGCATTGTTAGGAATTGAATGGACCTTCAATAATTCCACTGTCGTTGATTTAAAGAAGAGATGTATGATTTTTGGAAAAGACAGCCTTAGGGTCATTGCACCCTTAGATCCCGATGATGGTCACCGATACAAAGAGCCCATAAGAGAAGAAGACCATGCATATGAACTGGAAAACATATACAAATTAACAGCCAAACAACAAGATTACATTAATCCCACAGCTGATGGAAACTTAAGATGGTGAAGTGACAGTGTATGCTCATCAGAATTAGAAGAAGCACTGGAGAATTGGAAGAATAAAATGTATGAAGTATCTACAAGAAGATGTGCTAGACTAACTAGATAAGTTCGTTGGATCGGCACAACAATAAGTTATAACTTACCCACCTTTGATGATCTAAATCCTTTAGAAACCTTCTTGTCGGACTTTGAATAGAGTGTACCAATGAAACAAATATTGTTGGCAATGGATGAGGCCCTGAGAGAAACCCCAGTAAGATGGTGGGGGGCACACAAAAGTAACATTATGGATTAGATACAATGTCATACCTTGATGACAACACATTTCTCAGCACAAGTGGAAGGCTGTGAATTTTGATACACATGTCAAAGATGCCCAAAGGACCATGTGTGAAGTTGTGAAGAAGCCTAAAGAAACATTCCTCAAGAACAATGGGTACCTAAATTCATAAACACACTGGACACAACACCTATCAACTTGTACCTTCAAGCAGAGTTGTGCCTCATTACTACAGATTGGAAAGCTATGACTCAGAATTTTTTAACTACCTTCTTATTTGAAAGTCAATATCCTTTAGTATATAAAGTATTACAGATTGTGAGATAGAAATTATTTGAGGAGGCCTCTAGCCTTCCTTTGGAACAAGAAGAGGATGAATGGAATACGCCTCCCCATAAACTACAAGTTTGTTACAACATCAATGTTGATGAAGATGATGACCTGAGGAAGGTGAACATTGTAGAAACAGAAGGCCAGAGAGATGTAGAAGGACCAAGAGTTGAGTTACCATTTATTGGACAGTCGATCAAGATTAAGACGGTCAATATTGGAACAAAGAAAACACCAAAGTTTTCAAATGTTGGAGATTATTGGGATGCGACCACCATTGAAAAAATTATAGAGTTACTGCATGAATATCAAGACTTGTTTCCAAACAAGTTCACTGATATGAAGGGAATTAAAGGGCCTATGGGAGATATGAGGATCCCTTTAAAGACGGATTCTAGACTAGTCAAACAGATACTGTATAGACTGAACCCTAAATATAAGGAGAAAGTGAAGATTGAGATTGACATAATGCTGGAAGCAGGGATTATAGAACTTGTCGAAGAGTCAGAATGGATTAGCCCTATGGTGGTACAAGACAAGAAGACAAGAGAGATCGGGATCTGCGTAGATCTCAGAAAGCTGAATGATGCATGTTTACATGATCCCTTCCCTACACCATTCACTAACGAAGTGTTAGATAATGTGGAAGGCCAGGAAATATATTCTTTTACAGATGGATTTTCAGGATACCATCAGATCCATATTGCCAAGGAAGATCACCACAAGACTACATTTGTAACAAAATGGGGGTCTTATTAGTATACAGTGATTCCATTTGGATTAAAGAATGCCCCAGACATATTTTCCAGGGTGGTGGTCGAAGCATTCAAGGATTTTTTGCATAAATTTCTAGAAGCATACTTTGATGATTGGACTATTTTTAGTTTATTGAAGAATCATATTGAATGTCTAAAAATAATGTTGGATAAATGTAGGCAGTGTCAAATTTCCTTGAACCTGAAGAGATGTATTTTCTTTTCACTATTTGGAGTGATGTTAGGTCATATCATATGAAGCAAGGACTGCTAGTAGATCCATCCAAAATTTTCATTATAGTTGATCTACCCCCTCCTACTTCAATCAAATAGATGCACACTGCACTGGACACACATGATATTACAGGAAGTTCATCAAAGGATATGCTCATATCGTAGCACCCATGGAGAAAATTTTGAAGAAAGATTGTCAGTTTAGTTGGATAGAAGAATGCCAGTAGAGCTTTGACACACTAAAATAGAAAATGGTTACCGCGCCTATTCTGGTTTTCCCATATTGGACCAAGGAGTTTCATGTGCATGTCGATGCATCTTCCATTGCTTTAGGAGTTGTGTTAGCACAACCTGGAGGAGGTGATATTGACCACCCGTTAGCCTTTTCTAGAAGGAATCTATCAACTGTTGATATTAATTACACCACCACTAAGCAAGAAGGGTTAGCCATGGTATATGCATTGCATAAATTTCGCCACTACTTGTTGGGAGGACACTTTAAAATTTTTGTTGATCACTCTACACTGAAATACCTAGTCAACAAGCCAGTGTTGGGGGGAATGATATGAATATGGATTCTACTATTTCAGGAGTATGATTTTGAGATCATAGTAAATCCATGGAGAATGAACAAAGGTCTTGATCAGTTGTCAAGGTTGGAACATGGTGAAGAGACGACCAGTTTGGAGGATGCACTACTCGATGCACAAATATTGGCCATTAGAAATATCAATGACCACTTCACAAATATAGTCCATTTCCTATCAATAGGAATGGAACCTAGTGCATACAAAATTCTTAAGAAGAAACATCTAGTAGTGCACATTGAAGACTTTTCACTTATAGTTGAACATCTATACAAGATAGGACCTGATGAGATATTAAGAATATGTGTTATGGAGGAAGAATGACCACTAATCCTCATAGAATATCATGAAAGCATCACAGGAGAAAATTACAGAGGGAAAACAACTACACAGAAGGTTCTTAGAGTTGGCCTTTGGTGGCCTACCTTACAGAGAGATGCTAAAGACTATTCTAGAACCTGCGATGTATGCCAAAGAGTTGGGAAACCTTCCAAAAGAGATTAAATTCCACTAACACCACAACTTACCCTACAAGCATTCGAGAAATGGTCCATTGACTTCGTTGGACCTATAAACCCATCGGGAAAGCGTACAGGAGCAAGGTAAATAATTACAACAACATAATACTTGACCATATGGGCCGAAGCAAGATAATTTAAGGACTATAGTGCAACTACAGTTGTGCACTTCATATTTGATGATATCATAACCAAATTTGGATGCCCAAAAATCCTTATGAGTGATCAAGGAACACATTTCATCAATAAGGCAGTTGAAGCCCTGACTGAAGAATTTGCATTATATCATTAGAAGAGTTCATTGTACCATCCATAAGCAAATGGGATAGTTGAAGCATTCAACAAATTTTTGGAAACATTTGTTGATTAAGGTTGGTTGTCATTGATGTCAAACCTTGAAGAAATCCCTGTAGCACAAAGGTTTGGCTAATGGACCCAAGATAGTTTGATGTAAAAATGACTCATTATTTTTTTTTCATGGGTGATAAGAAGTAAATATGGATGAACTCCAAAGTGGTCCCCTTATGGTGAAATCCCTCACGGGAAGACGCTTTGCGGAGTAATAGAACCCATGCTTAATTGTAGAATAATGAGATGAAGGATAGTGAATTTGTCAAGGAAACTATACTAGATGGATAATTCTTGTCATTCTATTTCTAGTGGTATGTAGAATGTCACATAACTCCTCACGGTTAGAGAGTTATGACCATGTGAAGTTGGAGAACCCAGGTTTGGGTAATGGACCCAAGTTTGTTTGATGGATAACGGTATGCTTTTTTCTATATTTTAAGGTAATACTATTATATATGGATAGTACATTTAATTCCATTTCTGTTGGTATGTGGAATGTCACATAACTCCTCATGGTTTAAGAGTTATGGCCTTACGAAGTTGGAGGACCCTCATATGTCATCTAGAAGCCCCAAAAGATCAAAGTAATCAAAGTGGTTTAAGAGATTTTAAAAGGAAAATAATAAAGTGAAGTGATGAGTGTATTATAATTCAAAGTGAATAAAAAATAAATTATTTCAATAATAAATTTAATGTATAAATTAGAAGTGGGTTAACCCTAAAATAAGGAAAGTGGGCCAAGTGACCTAGAAGATGTTTTTAAGGAAGCTACTTGGAGAGTATAAATAAGAGGCAAGGCTCTCTCATTTTAATTACACATGAGAATATTGAATATCTATAGTTGTTTGAGGTAACCAAGGATATATAAGATGAATTTATGAGGGAAGGTGAAGAAAATAAGACCTTAATGCAAGGAAGGATAAATTCTTTTGATGGTGCTTTCTAAGGTATGTTATTTACAGGTCGTCTCACCATTTTCGCTACAACTTGTTTTCTATAATGATTCAGACCATGAAATTTTTATGCCATTTATAAAACATACCCAAATATCTATGGTAAACAATTCAGCTTGATGTTCATTGTAGTTTCAGAGTTACACTCCGTGGAAAATAGGGTTTGTGGCTAGTCCTGTAACTAATCAAAAATAGGTGTTTCGGGTAAAAATCTCATAACTTCCTCATAACAGATCAACATTAAGTGAGACAAAATGTGTTGGTTATTTTATAATATTTATTATGTTGTGTAACATTTTCAGAACAATTCAACAAATATTTAGTGCGGGGCATGCTCTACAAGGTCTCTCTCTAGAATAAGCCAAAATTCAGCAAGGTATGCCATTTTTGCTATAACTCATTTTTTGAGAGGTTCCAAGTAGTGAAACCTGGAGAAATTGCATAAAATACACTGAAGAAAATTATGTATCAATTTCAAATATTTATACATTACAGGTCCAAAGTTATGATTACTTCAAGTTAGGGTTCTTGATTAATCCAAAACTAGGCATGTGAGACTAAAGAAAAGTTTAATGAAAATGCTAGTCTCTTGTTGTTAAAGTTAAGGAAAGTTTGTAGGAATGTGATCATATACACCAGGTCTATTACAAATCTACAAATCAGATTTGCATGATGAAATTTATGAGGGCTTTTGGTTGAGGTACATGTTGAGTACACGGTTGAGACAAGTAGTTGATGAGTTGGCACATACATGAGGTGTATAGTTGATGACATTGGTACATACTAATGAGTCATAGTTGAGTAGTTGACATATGATTGGTATATAATTGGTACATGTTCATATGCACTTGTTTATGGTATAGGTTGATTACAGGTTGTTTGGTACATGTTGGTGCATGGTTGATGCACTTATTTATGGTACAGGTTGCTTATAGGTTGAGGTACAAGTTGATGCATGGTTGATGCATGGTTCAGATTTATTGGTACAAGTTTACAGCGGTATATCTCATAGTGATAGTGTGACAATGGTTCTATCATTCTAATTCTACTTCAGGGTGGTAGGACAGGGCAAGGAAAGGTGGTTTTAGCCACCTTCCGGTTGTAGCTGGAGAACATAGGGTGTTGTAGCCTCCTTCTATTTGTAGCCAGAGAATTGGGGAGTTGGATCTTCCCTCAGGTTGTATTCTAAGAAACTAGGGGGTTGAAACCTCCTTCTAGTTGCAGCTAGAAAACAAAGGAAGTTGGTGCTTCCAATGAATGTAATTCTTCAAGACATATAAGAAAAAGCATTTTGTGGTTTTCTTCCGATTTGGGTTTCCACGTAATACACTAGTGTACTGCGTATGTGTGTGATTGTTTATTTCTTACTAGTCATTATTGGATAATAATTCTACATTGATATAACATTTGAAGAAAAAGGATTACAATTATGCTATTACTAATTCACCCCCCTTCTCAGTAATCCAACAATTGGTATCAGAGTAGGTTCCTTCAAAAATCAGTTTAACCACTTAAAGGTAGATCATGGAGAGTACCAAATCGTATAAAAATGGAATACCATGGTTTGATGGACAGAAGTATGCTTTTTGAAGCATAAGGATGAAGACATATATACAGGAACAAAGATTTCAAGTTTGGAAATCAATTGTAGATGGATACACAACACCAACAGTTCCACCAACAAATGAAAAAGCAGTGAAACTCGGTGAGAATAATTCCAAAGCCAAAAATAAAATTTTGAATGGTCTCAGTGATACAGTATTCACCAATGTTGCACATTGTAAATCTGCTAAAGAGATTTGGGAAAATCTTCAAAATATTTATAAAGGAGATTCAAAATTCAAAGAAGAAAAGCTTTAAACTTACAGAGTTCAGTTCGAACAACTAAAAATGAAGGAAGATGAAGATATCACAACCTACTTCTTAAGAGTCGATGAAACAATGAATGCAATCATAGGATTGGGAGAAGAAATCGAAGAATCTGTAATTGTTCAAAAGGTACTAAGATCTCCTCCTATGAGATTCAACCCTAAGATATCATCACTAGAAGAAAGATCATATCTAAACTCAATAAGCATGGATGAACTGCATGGAACCTTCACATCATATGAGATGAGAACTGAACAAGAAAATCTAGATGTAAAAGAAGCATCCTTCAAAGAATCCAAAAGATCAAAGCAAAAGAAAAAATGAACAAGAAGAATATAGCAGTAGCAACGATGTCTCAGAAGATGATGAATAAGTGGTCAACTTCGTCAAAATACTGAACAAGGGAACCAATGGTAGGTATAGAGATAAGCTTCCTTTATTTTTTTTTAATTGTGATGGTATTGGTCATTTTGCTAACAAATTTCCTCATAAGAAAAAGAGAAATGATGAAGGTTACTCAAAAGGAAGACAAACATATAAAGGTAAAAGAAATACAAAGAAATTTTTCAAGAAAATATTTTGCACCAAAGAAGACATCTCATCATCATATGAAGATAAAGTCAGTGACAGTGAAACAAGGAGAGTTCTATTCATGGTAGTAGAAGACTCTGATAAAGAAGACTCCAAAGAAGAATATGAAGAAGCATATGAAGAAGAAATTGAAGAGAAGGAAGTTGACTTCTGAGAAGAATTAATGAGTGCCATAGAAGTTATCAGAAGAGAAAAGAACAAAAACAAGAAACTATAAGCAAGAAAGGACAGGATCATTGGAAACCTGGAAGCAGAGATTATCACACTAAGAAAGGATATTCAAAAGAAAAATATGAAGAATATCTCAAAAGTTCAGGATGACATTTTCAGCAATAAAAATTCTCATCTTGACAAGTCCGGACTTGGATACAATCAGACAGAAAAAGGATCAAGCTCCAAAACAATAGAGCAAGAAACAAATCCAAAACTCTATGCAGAAACAATCAAAGGGTATAAAAAGATATACAAGGAAGATTACAGGGACACTCCTCCACCGAAAAGATTCAGATTTCAGAATCAACAACAGATAGATAGGCCCCAAGAAGAATAAGGATTCATAAGAGCACCTCCTTTCAGAAGATCATCAACTACCTGGTATCAAACTATATTTTTTGGTTTATGTTATGCATGTAATAATTTTGGACATAAATTTGTAAATTGCAGAGCTAACAACATGAACAATAACTACTTTGAGAGCCATACACAAAGGGGTTATTCAATAAGACCTATTGAAACACAGAGAATAAGTTACAACAGGTTTGAATATTTGAGCACTGAAGTGGAATGTTACAAATGTAACAATTTTGGACACATGGCCAAAAATTGTAGAATGACAACGCCTCCTAAAGAACTTCAACATAGTCACAAACAAGAACCTGAGAAAATGGCATGGATAAGAAAGCAAGATCAATATAGCAATGAGGAATGCATAGTCACTCTACAAGATAAACATAAGAAACGTGGTTGGTATGTTGAGAGTGGATGTTCAAAACACATGACATTTGATAGAGACAAGTTTCTTACATTACGAAAGGAAAGAGATGGATTAGTCTCCTTCGGAAATGATGATTCAGCCAAAATCATTGGAAAAGGTACAGTTCGAATTGGGAACAAGAATGAAAAGGAAGAACATGTTCTACTAGTCAAATGTGTGACCAAGGTCATAAAGTTACTTTCGATTCACAAAGTGTGAGATAATAAAAGAAGGTTCGGGTAAATTGGTCACTACAGCTGCAAGAACTTCAAGCAACATATATGTGTTAAGCGAAATTGGAAATGAAAAGTGTTGTCTAGGAAAGGAAGATGAAAGTTGGCTATGGAACAGAAGAATGGGTCACATGCATTTTGATAACCTTGTCAAAGTCAGCAAAAGAGAAGGAGTCAGAGAAATTCCCCAGATCACGAAACCAACCAACATTTTATGCAAGCATTGCCAACAAGGAAAGAAAACAAAGACCGGGTTCAAATCAAAGGAATATTCAACAACAAAACCACTGGAAATTGTGCATACTGATCTAGTTGGACCAACTACAACAAAAGTCTTAAAAGGTGAGAGATACTTTATGTTATTAGCTGATGATTATACAAGAATGATTGTGGTTTTCTTTCTCAAGAACAATTCAAAAGCTTTTGAAAACTTCAAGATCTACATGGAAATGGTTGAAAATGAGATGGATTCAAGAATCACATGCTTAAGATCGAACAATGGAGGAGAATTCACCTCAAAGGAATTTATGGACTACTACAACAATCATGGAATAAAAAGGAAATTATTCGTTGCTAGGTCACCTCAACAGAATGGAGTTGTTGAAAGAAATAACAGGACAGTACAAGAAATGGCTCGAATAATGATAATGGATTCAAAGTTGACAGATATTTTTTGGACATAGGCAGTGCATACATTAGTTCACATTCAAAACAGAGTAATACTCAGAAACAACACTCATAAAACTCCCTACGAGCTATGGAAAGGAAGACCAGCAAATGTGAATAACTTTAGAGTTTTTGGAAGAAAATGCTACATCAAAAGAGAATATGGAAGAATGAGAAAGTTTGACTCTCATGTGGACAAATGAATACTTGTCAGTTACTCAAGTACAAGGAAAGCATACAAGTGTTACAATCTAAGATTAAACAGAGTTGTGGAAAGCATCAATGTAACAATTGATGAAACATGTAGACCAGAATCAAAGGAAGAAGAAAACAAATAAATGGAACAAATTTTCGAAGAAGATGATGAAAAATAAGTAGAAGAGGAAGAGAATCCGATAGAAGAACAAGAACAAGTTCAACAAGTATCTCCAAAGACACCTAGAAAACGAGTACAGAAGAATCATCATTTAGATCAAATTATTCAAAACAAAGATGTAGGAGTTGAGACTAGAAGAAAAATCCGTTCACCAGAACAAACACACCTAGCACTCTTATCTACAATTGAACCAAATTGTTTTGAAGAAGCCAACAAGGATGAATTTTGGAATAAGGCCATGGATGAATAATTGGATCAAATATAGAAAAATGACACTTGGGAATTGGTTCCAAGACCAAAGAATAAGAATGTGATCGGCACAAAATGGGTTTTCAGGAATAAATTGAATGAATATGGACATGTTACAAGGAACAAAGCTAGATTGGTATGTAAAGGATATGCACAGATTGAAGGAATCGACTTTGAAGAAACATTTTCCCCAATTTCCAGAATGGAAGCAATCTATTTGCTTTTAGCTTATGCATGCTCCAAAAATGTTAAAGTATATCAGATGGACATAAAATCATCTTTTCTAAATGGGTTACTTGAAGAAGAAGTATGCGTTGAACAACCAAATGAATTTCAGTTATCAGAGAATAGAGACTATGTGTGTAAATTAAAGAAGGCCTTGTATGGTCTAAAATAGGCTCCTAGAGCATGGTACTCCAGACTGGATAAATATCTGCAGCATGTAGGGTTCAGAAAAGGAAGTGCAGACAACAACCTCTACATCAAGGTAAGTCAAGGTAATATTTTATTAATTGAAGTTTATGTTGATGATATTATTTTTGGTAGTGATGATGATAGGATAAGCCAGAAATTTGCAAAAGACATGCAGAATGAATTTGAATTGTCGTTACTTGGAGAACTATCCTTCTTTCTGGGACTTCATATACATCAAAGCAACCAAGGAATTTTTATTTCTCAAGCCAAGTATATCAAAAAAATGTTAAAGATGTTTGAAATGGAAGATTGCAAGCCAGTTATCACTCCCATGCAAACCAGTTGTAAGTTGCGTAAAGATGATGATTCGAAGTCTACAGATCAGAGGCAATACAGGTCAATGATTGGCAGCCTACTATATGTGATAGCATCCAGACCAGATGTAATGCAGGCAGTTGGACAGGTGACACGATTTCAAGCAGCACTAAAGGAATCACATGTATTATCAGTAAAGATGATCTTCATATATCTCAAAGGAACATAAGAGTTTGGATTATGGTATCCAAAAGGAAAATATCTATCACTTATTGCCTACATAGATGCAGATTGGGAAGGTTGTATTGATGACTGACAAAGCACCAGTGGAGCAACATTCTACTTAGGTGTCTGTTTGGTATCATGGCCAAGCAAGAAACAATCATCAGTATCTCTATCTACAACTGAGCCAGAGTATATTGCAGCAACAACATGTTGTACACAGGTTCTTTGGATGAAACAAACTTTGATAGATATATAGGTTTGTTGACGGGCGAAATTGTTCATCCGTCAATTGAGAGAGTGGAACCAGTCCGGGGTTGTCTAAATAACCCAAGCCATTTGGAATGAACCACCCTGATGGGTTTAACGGCTCCATTGGCCGCTCTAAGGTCTTAAGAAAACCAAAGAGAGAATTGATCTGAGCTAACTAATCTAACTAAAACAAATAAAACTAACTAAAACAAACTAACTAAACTAAATACAAGAAACTAAACTAACTAACAAACTAATACACTAATCTAATTAAACAAACTACTAAATTAAACTAAAACTAAATCTAACTATTCTAACTATTATATACAATCTACTAATTACTATTATAATAACTCAAATCAACTATCTAATTACCAGCTGTAATATTACTTATTCACAAATATACACTATAAACAACCTACAGATTTAATTAAAACCTGCAAAACTCATGTGTTTTCTGCCCCAAGACAGCCAAGAATCTCTTTTTGACATTTTATATTTTATGAATAAAAAGTAAAACTACTGAAATTAAACGATCTAATATAATTACTGAAATTAAACAATCTAATATAAATCTAATTAATCTTAGATCTGAATTAAACTACTTAATGAAAACAGTAAGCAGAAGACTAACTGACCTGGAAACGCTCCAAGTCTGCCATGTGTGTGATGGCTTCAAAGCTGGTCGAAGGAGGGAAACTCGTACCGGTTAGTCCGTAAGCTTCTCGTAAACGATAGGCTGTGCTGCTCCTTGAAGTGTTTATAGGACAAACAAGACATAAAAAATCATAACAATCTTATGATTATAAATTTCTGCAATAAGGGAAACCTGTTATGCAAAAAATTATATATAACAATTCAATTTATGAAGAAGATAAAACTGCCATTCACAAACTGAATTAACAATTGTTATGTCTTTTATCTATTTGGAAGAGACAAGATATGGATAACAGTGATCACAATTATATCATTTGCTCGTGATTTAGATATCTAAAGTAGTCATAAACCATAAACAAATTGATATACACAATATTGATATAATGAGAAGCTAAAGCTATGACAAAACAACAAATTATGCTTCAGTCTGTATTAGAACTCCATATCCTTGTTCTCCCACGAATGAGGATGATGATTATTACAAAAATCATAAGTATATATAGGTCTCTTCACAAGGTAAAACTTCCTTGTGGATAATATCAAATTGTTTTACATAATCTGGGAGATATCTCAAAATCAACTAAACTAAGAAAATGAAATGCAAGTGAAATATTTGAAACATCCCCTAACTGCTCATAAACTCAACTGCAATTCGAATTTACCTGCAATAGAACACAGATATGCAATTAGAAAGATATTTCAGTAACAAAAATAATAAAAATTTGATCCTACAGACTTAGCTACAGAATCATCTGATTCTGTAGCTAGTCTAAAATAGCCTACAGGACCGGATAGAAATCAAATGAAATCTTTTTAAAACAATCTAATCCAATTTACTTTTAATGAACATTAAAATCGAATTACTAATGGTTCAAGCAAATTTATCATTCAAATCAAACCAAATCGAAAAGGATGCAATCGAAACAGGATAAGAATGCTTTGTTTTTAGTTGCCATAGAGTCGGGTCAAATAATAACCACACTGTTTCATATCCAAATGCAATTACAAGTAAATTGTGATGTAATCAAAATCGATATAGTTATAATCAAACACAATCATAATCGATTGGTTACAGTGGTGCATAAAAATTCATATTGTTTTAATCAAATATCAAACTGTTACGATCATAGTCAAAATGAAACATGCATAACAGCATCCACTAATCTTTGCCATAGACTTCGGTCGCTGAGTGTCATATAGTTTAACAGATAGGATCAAATAACAATCACAACCATCATTGACTCGTTATAGTCATAGCAATAGATTCAATCAAGTGCAAAGATAGGTAACTGTTTCGATTGTATTCAAATGAAATCATACTCAATGAGTATCGACCCAATGAATTTCGTTATTGATCACCACACAGTCAATAGACAGGAGCATGATAGAATCAACAGAATTCATAATATAAATTGGGTAAATAATCAAAACGAATATGGCTGAGTTTAATTATAGAAACAAATCGTGAGACTCGATACAGTTAATTTCATTTCTCAAATTGAATTCAAACGATACATTTGTTGCAATCTGATAACATAGTCCGAATCGATTTGATTAGGTATAACAGCTACGATTTGTATCTATTCGCAATTCGGTCATGCAATAACAGAATGGTATTTGAATTGGTCAGAAGACATAGAATATACAATCAAAACAGTTAACCATAATTGCCAACCATATCGCAT
Organism: Picea engelmannii; assembly: GCA_009831015.1. Classification (NCBI taxonomy): domain Eukaryota; kingdom Viridiplantae; phylum Streptophyta; class Pinopsida; order Pinales; family Pinaceae; genus Picea; species Picea engelmannii. The sequence continues at coordinate 569,099 of ML795993.1, forward strand.
AGAATATAACCAATTCGAAATGGGATATTGACTGTGTTCAAAATTGGAATACCAAAACAGCCTGTGTTTAGAAAATATTAACAACTTCGATTATCAACAGAGTATTCGATTGAATCTAAATTAAAACAAATCAAATCTATCTCATGATCACTCGAATCAAAGCCAAATCCAATCAAAACTTGAATGATAATAAAAATTGATTTATCAAAACAAAATTATATACAATAATGCATGCTTGTGTGACAGAGCAGATCCACGATGTAAACAGAGTTTATGAGTAGGTCATATAAATAGGTGAAAGTCATACTAGTGTGGTTGTTCGAGCTACGCCAATTTTGAATTAATGACTACTGTAGCCGACTCCACGTTCTTAAACAAAATTGAACCTGTTGTTCGTTGTTTCTTGTCAGTGGATTGCATCTTAGCCTTCTGACTGGTGAGCCTTGCAACTTGATCCTCCAGAGCATGAATTCTAGACTGTAGCATTGGCACATCGAGGTAATACCTTTCCAACCATGAGCCACACTGATCACATGGTGGAGCAGCTGGTTCAGCTAGAGCAGGAGGGGGTCTCGACAAGTCACCTAGGGTTTCACAAGGCATTTTGATGTCGGGAAAATTGGGATCATTTTGCAAGCAAGGTGGTAGGTTCTTCACAAAATCATATGCGAGTTTAGCACACAGACCTTCAGAATAGGGATACTCACTTGCCAGGTAACGTTCAACCTCTGAGTTAGATACTTCACTCACCATAATAGGGTTGGGGTTGACAGGTGCTTTTGGTTTGTTTCTTTCCATGTGAGAGATTAACCGGGCTTTCTTCTTGCCTTTAGAATTGGTAGTGGGTTTGGCTTTAGGCCTTTTAGCCATGGGTTTAGCAGCTTCGACATGTTTGGTCACAGAACCGGGTAGGTCAATAGGAGAATCGGGTAGGGGTTTAGGTAACAGAGCACTGTAAGGCACAGGGGTTACTGATCTTCACTCGCTCACCACAAGTTTGTCAACTTGCGGTGGGCTTGAGTCACCAAAATTATTGCGTTTAGGAAAATACTCCCAACAGTCTCGGTGTAACCCCAACTTACAAACTATAATCATTTTAATTAACCCAAAATGAAAAAGACTGTTATCGGAATGGTTCCATTTGTACCTTTTAGACATTTTAAACAGACTCCTATGCAAGTAGTAAGGCATATTAAGCTCATAGCCCATGAAAACCATAAGTAGTCGAAGGTGGTACAAGAAAATGAAACCATACCAGCCCTCACACGTAATGAACTGCTTGGTTACCATCAACAAGTCATGCCAGCATTGCTTGAGCATATTTGCGGGCAAACCCTTGTCACAAGAACTCACCCTCCATGACTGGAAGAGTAATGTCCACGGGACATCTTCCACTTTGCAATTTTTTGACCATTTATGTCTGACAGCAGGCATACCGGTAGCCAAACTGAGAAATTGCTCATCAATTTCCAATTGCACATCCCCAACCTTGGCTCGGCAGCCATCGAAGGTTAATGAAAATTGTCGAGCCACGCTGGGGTTATAGCCATCAAACTTTCGTATGAACGGGAGCCATCCGAATTCCTCCAGGTCGTTGTAAGAACCATCAAACATCAACAATGCATGGCTACCATTGGGCTCAGCCGTTACGACCAGGGCCATGGTTCAGGTGCATGGTAGGGTTTGAGTTGAACATAACAATACACAGGAGCAAAATCGATAGGGCTAACAGCTGCAAGCACTCAAAGGGGAGGCAAATCAATATGCGCGTGCGAAGGTGGTGGGTTAGTTCACCACCATGCAGCATATTAATGGCACAGTACAGTGTTGTTCAATCACTGATCATATCGTTTAAACCACACTAATCGGCCAACCCGAAATTTCGAGTGGTGGATAATCATATCAATGTGCCATTAATCAATGTAAAACCAAAACCATATATTATATCAATGCGCCATAGTATAATTCAAACCAAAGTAAAATCACCAATGCGTCATGTGTATAATCAAACATTGTCACTCAATAAGAAATCAAACTCATATGCTTGTTACATAATCCAATGTTTTGATCAAAAGTTTTTTCAAACATGGTGACCATAGATAAAATCGATAATGATCACATTATATAAAAACCTTTAATCCACCATGACCCCTATATAATCAAGTATAATTCATCAATCAACATGCTCAGTGCCTTATCAATTAAATAAAAATCCAGTTGTGCAATCAAAGTAAGAATAGGTAAATGGACATAGTTTGAAAAATCATCCCAGCCACTTAATAATAAACCAAAGGTAAGTACCAACCAGCATATCAATGAGCAGATAATGACAATTCAAATAACGATGGAGGAGTTTTCACGCTTTCAGTCGTGAAAACTAAATTGAAACCAATTTGCAAATGTCGCTTGCAATGAAAACATCGTCTCTTTGCAAAATGCAAAAGAAATTTGAAGTTCAAGAGACATAGGTGTAGGCAGCTTCTAAGGCAATAGAAAAAATTGAATTGGCTGCCAACAATGGCGACACATTGGGAGAAGTAGTTATCTTTGTCGAAAGAAACAAATTCAGATTAGGAAAGCAAAGAAAAATTCAACTCAAAAACAACAACCAGAAAATCGTACAAACATCACCATTTACTATCTTTTCCAACGATGTTTTAAAGGATGCAAACTAATACCAGTCTTAAGATCAGCAAGTCACGATTTTTATGATAAAATCTTCAATAATGTTGGCATGGACACTATTGCCAGCAGGTGTCCATAGCCTCGATAGGGTTGCCATTTAACCCACTCGGACGTCTGTATCTCATCAAGAAGTTCTAGATCAGAATAAAGGACTTTAAAAGAGGTTTCTTATAATTTTTACAGATTTTCATGTACCCGACATTGCTTCGCTGCCAGTGGGCCTGTTTAGTACCCCAGCGAAGTTGTCTTGGCACCATGCTTGCATTTACCCACTGCCAGCAGACCTGTTCAGTATCCCGGCGGGTTTACAAACACTTCCCATAGCTCTTATTAACTTTTTTATTTTGTTTTTCTTTATATATAGCTGAGCGGGGTGACGCTGAAAAATCTTGGTATTTTATCATATTCTTTTAGACCTCATCAGAATTTTTTGACACTGTCCTTTATTCAGCACCATAAATGTTTTATTTCTAAAACAACTTGCTATGATAGGGAGACATCCTTTTGAGTCATTCCTTTACGGAAAAGGGACAGCATAAAAAGATAAAGATGATCATGACAAACTTTGCTCAGAGATTGAAATTAGTAAACTTCTTTCAAACAACAAAATTTTCCAACATAAATATCATTTTTAAAAATATATCACTGATGTTCGTACAATCTTTCAGAAGTTATTTCAGCGAAGAAAATTTCCCATGGTCTTTGTCTGAATGGCTCAATGCACAGGCATGCATATGTTTCAAAAACACACAAGACTGATCATTCAAATCAAAACCAAAAACGAAAATAAAGGCAAAATAAAAACCAAAGAAAATATTTACATAATATACAAGGGTAGAAATCAAGCAAAGTATCTTTTCAGGGCTTGGCCATTCACCGGATAGGTGTCAAGCTACCCTTCAAGATTCTGTAATCGAAAGGAACTAGGACCCAAGTTTTCAGCAATCAAAAATGGCCCAAGCCACAAATTTTGAAACTTGGTGTGTTCACCCTTTCCATCGTGTGGTTTGTCCCACTTTAAGACGAGATCGCCTACTTCAAAATTCCTATCAGAAGCATAACTATAATCGAACTAGCTTTTAATCAGTTGTTGATGTTGATCTAGTTTACACTTAGCTTGGGTTCTTACTTCTTCTAACTTCATCAAAGTATTAATACGGCTTTCTAAAGGGGGGAAATCTTCTTCTTGAACTTTTTGTGACAATTGGAGCGAAGGAAGAAGAATGTGAGGTGGCAGAATGGCTTCTCTGCCATAAACGAGAAAAAAGGGGGAATTACCTATAGTGGCTTTGGGTGTTACCCTATCAGCCCACAGTGAATTCAGCAGTGCATTGTGCTAGTTCTTGTGATTTTCAGCCACGGTTCTCTTGATAATTTTGATCAAGTTCTTGTTGGTTGACTCTGCTAAGTCGTTGCCCTGGGGGTAATAACTAGCAGAATACTTCATCTTTATTCCTTTCTCTAAGGCAAACTCACTCATCTCAAGAGAAGAAAAGTATGAAGCGTTATCAAAGACTAGACAATCAGGGATACCAAAATGGGTGATGATATTCGAGTTTATAAAAGCAATCACCTGACTTGTGTTAACAGTTCTTAGCATGGCGGCTTCAGACCATCGAGTAAATTAATCAGTGGTTGTCACAATATATTTGTGATGTTGTGAGGATGGAGGGTTAATAGGACCAATTATATCAAGGCCCCATTGTTGGAAAGGAGAATCGACTAAAACGGGTTGCAAGGGGAAGGCTGGTTTTTGCAATCGCCTTGATGCTTTCTGACAGATAATACATTTACGACACAAGGCATGGGTGTCCCTAAAAAGTGTTTGCCAGTAGTAACTGGCTCTTAAAAATTTATAGCAGTGGTATCACCACCGAAGTGACCACTAGCTTCTCCAGCATGCAACTCAAGCAAGACTTTCTCTGCTTCGTCCTTTTCAAGACATCGCATCAGTACGCCATCAAAATTCTAACGAAACAGTATACCGTTAACTAGATGAAAGGGGGCGGAATTTAGTCTCAACGCTCTTCTTTTGGCTAGGTCAAGGTGACGAGGTGTTGATCCATGTTGAAGACAGTGTCTAATATCATCGTACCAAGGACTTACGAGGTTTTGTGTGCAACAAATCAAATTCTGATCGCGTTGTTCTAGGTCTGACGTATCACTATCTTCTCGTTGTTCAGTTTCTGAATCAACAACCAACTTACACAACCCTTGGCCTCTCACGATCTGTGCTGGGGTGATTTCTAAGTCATACTCCTGCAAGGAGGTGACCGAGTTGGCTCTTTTCTCTCCTAACTCTTTTTGCACTAACAAGTTCCTAACGGCAAGGTAGGGGACAATGACCTTCATCCTTGACTTCAAAAGATAAGATCAGAAATGCTTAACTTCTTTGAAGACAGCGTAGGCTTGTCGATCGACCACTAGGTAGTTAAGTTCAACACCTTTGAAAGTAGATCTCATAAAGGCGATGGGTACTTCGTTGTTCTCAGAATTCTTCTGAGTTAGGACTGCAGCATAGGAATGATCAGAGGAAAAAGTATAGAGTGTAAAGTCTTGAGAGAAATCAGGGCTCATGAGAGACGAAGCGTCTATTATGGCCTTCTTTATAGAATTGAAAGCTTGGTTTTCTGTGGGTCCCCAGTGATATTGGGTGTCGTTCTTAATCAGGTTCTGGAGAGGCCTGACCATTTCAGAGAAACTGGGGACAAATCTTATCACGAAATTAAGCTGGCCTAGGAAAGACTGCATGGATGTTTTGGAGGTAGGTGGGGGGAGTTTAGCGATGACTTGGGTCCTCTCGGGGTCAATAATCATTCAATCACTAGACACAATGAATCCTAGTAATTTACCCTGTTCTACTGCAAAGATGGACTTATTGGGGTTCAAGGAGATGCCATATTTACGACATCGTAGCAGAACGGCTCGTAAGTGAGCTAGATAATCGTCTTTGTTTTTAGAATAAACGGTCACATCGTCTAAGTATACTACTACGGAGTGATTGATCAAGCCTCTAAAAGCAATGTCCATTGCTCTCTGAAAGGTAGCACCAACATTAATCAATCCAAAGGGCATTTTGCAATAAGCATAAATGCCCCACGGGGTACGGAAGGTAGTTTTTAATTGGTCTAGCGGAGACATCAAAACTTAGTTGTATCTAGAGAAACCATCCAGTAAGGATAGCCTCTCAGAACCAGATACTTGTTGAAGGATCTGTTCCATGGGAGGGATAGGATAATTATCTTTGTTAGACGCTTTGTTGAGGTTTCGGAAATCGACACATAGTCGAATTTCCCCATTTTTCTTCCACACTGGGACGAGGTTGGATACCCATTGAGTATGTCTAACAGGAAAAATTATTTTAGCACTAAGGAGTTTATTCAATTCTTTTTGTACGGTCGGTTCTAGTTTAGGATGCATTTTCCTCATTTTCTATTGGAAGGGTAAAGTTTGGGGCTTCATCGGGATGACATGCTGTATAATATTAGGATCAAATGTTTTAAGATCATCGTAAGTCCATGCAAAGACATCCTTGAATTCTTTAAATAATTTAACAAAAGCAGCTTTTTCTTGTTTAGAACATCCCAAGCCTAGATTGATACACTGAGGATTTTCACTAGTCCCTAAATTGACTTTTTCATAGGACAATGAGGAACTGTTGGTTTTGCAATTGACCATCTTTTTAAATTTATCTTCAAAATCATAAAACTTTTCTAGTCTAACAACATATTTGGGTATGGAATTTACCATGTCCGATAGAGCTTCAGGAGATTTCAGATTAGGTATTACCATAAAGTCATGCAAATTATCATTGTGCATTTGTTCATCTATCACAGCACCTTGAAAGGTTTCTTCCATGTGCACAAAGTTAATGATTTGTTGATCATCATCAAATACTCTCCAGTTTGTGATATTTTCAGGAAAAGATGGTTGAAACAATAGCTCCACGGAAAATGATTTTGGGGATAAGCCTTCTGCAGGAAGAATTTTAGAGGCAACATTAGCGAGTAGATCTGCTTCAACATTATTTAATCTAGGGATGGAATTTATATTAAAAGCAGAAAATTTGTTCATTAAACTCCATACCTCAGACTGGTAACATTTGAGATGAGGGGAAAGACAATGTATAGAATCTCTCACCTTCCTAACCACTATCTTAAAGTCGTCGAATACAACTAGATTTTGAATGTTCATGTCCAAGGCTTTTCTGAGACCTTTCAATAAAGCCTCATATTCTGCAGTATTGTTAATACATTCAAATTCTAGCCTACAAGCCAATAATGTCTTGTTACCTGTCGGATCGATAATGATGCAGCCTACACCAACTCCTTCTTTAGACTTGGAACCGTCGAAATATAAAGACCAAATTTGATTTCCATCAAGCTCACAAGACTGTTGGATAGAAGCTATTTGTTGTGTACATGCTATGATCTCTGATTGTTGTTGCGGATTGTTGATAGGTGAAACTTCAGCCATGAAATTTCCGAAGAAGGTGTCCATCCCTTGGACTTCAGGTGAATCAGCAGGAGGTGTGTATGGTTCGTTAGGGTCATTCAAGTCTGTTACCGTGAACTTGAGATAACACTCACGATTCACCCTGATCTTGTTGGGCTTACCGTTTTCTGGAAGCCATAAGTTAGACCAGTCTGTCGTGAAGTAACCATGTAGCTGCTCCGACCAGTCCCTGCTCAAAAACATACCATACACTTCTGGAATATCCACCACAATTATATCAATAACCTGATGAACCTTTGGGTTAGACGATAATCTAATCAATACATTTTTCAGTTCGCCTATAACTTTAACATCTGTTCGATCAAGTTGTATGATTTTCAAAGAAGACGGTTCTACTTCGGCATTAATCTTCTGGAAAACTGACCAGGGCATCACATTGGATGATGCTCCTGAGTCAACCATACAATTATGCACATTTCTGTTGAAGATTTCGAAAGTTAAAAGAAAAGGAGGTACATTCTTGCAAGTATTTAGAGTTGTAGCTTGTGGTTTCTTACTCGCAGTTTCTAATGCTACTTTATCTACATTATTTGCATTATTTACATTATTTACATTATTTACAGGAGGTACAAGAAGGCTTCCTTTATCTTGAGGATCAGGATTATTTTTTGTGGAAGTCTTCTGTGGCACTTTGCTTTGCACAACCTTATTACCATTTGAATTACCATTCTTGCCATTGTCTGAATTTGCAACATCTTCTGTAACAAAAATGGAAATTTCAACAACTCATAAATAGAAATGTTGGCCCTTAATTTTTTAAGATCTTCAACAACATCATAATATAATTTGGGGCTAGCATTACTTTCTACTGATTTAGATGGCTTTGGAGGTGAAGTTGTAGAGTTCTCGGTAGGAGGTTTATTTGTTGTCTTGCTCCTAGTATTGTAAGGGTGAACAGTCTCGAAGTTAGCTTGAAAGATACTATCCGAGAAGTGTCCAAAGATGTTTGGAGAAGACTCTTCTTCTTGAATTTTTTCCTGCTCGATTTCCTCTTGAGGGATTTCAGGAGGCATCAAGTCATCTTGAGATCCTAGAATTGTCTGAAGAGCATATTGCAAACTTTCTAGGTTCAAGCCTTCGAGGTTTGAATTAGGCCGGTTGGTGGGAAAAGGCTTTTGGAAAGGAGGTTTGTAAGGTCCTTTAATCGAAGAGGCTTCTTCTGTCGACCTTTTTAAATCTATAACTTGATTAGATAATTTTGTACAACTTTAGTTAAATTTTCTAAATCAGATTTTTCGGGTTGTGTTTTGTTTTGTGTAGGTCTGGGGATAATTTCAATTTTCTTTTTGGAAGAAGAAACAGTCTCAGTTTCATTGCTAGAAGAATCTTTAAGACTAAGTATATCTTTTTCAATCTGAGTAGCCTCTTCAAAGGCTTCTAACAACGTTTCCTTTTTAGAACGTTTAACCCAAATAGTTATACTTCGATGTAGAGATTTAGTGTAGTAAGCTATTACAAGACTCTCAACAGGCATAGAGTCTGCAGGGATTCGATTTTTAAGTGTTAAAAATATTTGATTAAAATCTTTAACTTTTTCTTTTAGGTTCATTTTTAAGCTCGAAAGTTCTATGACTAAGACTTCCGGAGGTTTACCATCTCCGAATTTTTCCAAAAAGCATGACTCAAACTTTTCCCAAGACACTATAGTATGGGGCTGTTGGGAAAAGTACCAAGTGGATGTGTTACCCTCAAAAGTGTAAGGGAACAACCTACAGACAAAATCTTCATGTTCAACGTTACAGAGTCTGATGGATAACATAAATTTTTTGATATGATCTTCGGCTATCTATTTTAAATCGGGATCAAACTTAGGAAGCCATTTCTCTGGATGCTTAGGTAAAGGGTGTTGGGCTCCAGGTATAGCTACGACATCCTGGTCCAACCAGGGTCTAGTAGGGTTGTTCTGATTTTCCATTGGGGTAGTGGGTGTAGAAGGTGGATTGCCTTCGTCAGAAGAGTAATCTCCCCCAGAAGAGGAAGGAGATGAGGGAGGTGGTGAAGGAGGTATCCCAGATCCTCCTGCAGCAGGATTTGGATTCGGATCTGGAGAATTCACAGCAAGTTCAATGTTACCTAACTGTTCTCTGATATCAGAGAAGTCTAAAGGTTGACCCCACGGGCGGTTTGGTTGCCTAAAACTAGCTAAGTCACTGTGAGTTTTAATAAGAGATTGACGAACGATCTCCTGGAAATCACCACCTGTAGGATTAGGGGTTGTTGGCTCAACTGTGATCTGTGGATCTTCGGTTGAAGTAGTTGTTGTTTGAGGGGGGGTATTATCTTGTGAACAGCTTCTAGTCACTATAGGTGTGCGATTAGGTGGGGGAGGAGTCTTGCGACCACCTCGTGTCATTAATTAAGTTCAGGCCCTCCTTCTAGCGCCATTTGTTGACGGGTGAAATTGTCCGTCCATCAATTGAGAGAGTGGAACCGGTCTGGGGTTGTCTAAATAACCCAAGCCGTTTGGAATGAACCACCCTGACGGGTTTAACGGCTCCGTTGGCCGCTCTAAGGTCTTAAGAAAACCAAAGAGAGAATTGATCTGAGCTAACTAATCTAACTAAAACAAATAAAACTAACTAAAACTAACTAAAACAAACTAACTAAAATAAATACAAGAAACTAAACTAACTAACAAACTAATACACTAATCTAATTAAACAAACTACTAAATTAAACTAAAACTAAATCTAACTATTCTAACTATTATATACAATCTACTAATTACTATTATAATAACTCAAATCAACTATCTAATTACCAGCTGTAATATTACTTATTCACAAATATACACTATAAACAGCCTACAGATTTAATTAAAACCTGCAAAACTCATGTGTTTTCTGCCCCAAGACGGCCAAGAATCTCTTTTTGAATTTTTATATTTTATGAATAAAAAGTAAAACCACTGAAATTAAACGATCTAATATAATCACTGAAATTAAACAATCTAATATAAATCTAATTAAGCTTAGATTTGAATTAAACTACTTAATGAAAACAGTAAGCAGAAGACTAACTGACCTGGAAACGCTCCAAGTCTGCCCTGTGTGTGATGGCTTCAAAGCTAGTCGGAGGAGGGAAACTCGTACCAGTTAGTCCGTAAGCTTCTCGTAAACGATAGGATGTGCTGCTCCTTGAAGTGTTTACAGGACAAACAAGACATAAAAAATCATAACAATCTTATGATTATAAATTTCTGCAATAAGGGAAACCTGTTATGCAAAAAATTATATATAACAGTTAAACCTGTCATTCACAAACTGAATTAACAATTGTTATGTCTTTTATCTATTTGGAAGAGACAAGATATGGATAACAGTGATCACAATTATATCATTTTCTCATGATTTAGATATCTAAAGTAGTCTTAAACCATAAACAAATTGATATACACAACATGAAACACAATATTAATATAATGAGAAGATAAAGCTATGACAAAACACCAAAATCTGCTTCAGTCTGTATTAGAACTCCATATCCTTGTTCTCCCACGAATGAGGATGATGATTATTACAAAAATCATAAGTATATATAGGTCTCTTCAGAAGGTAAAACTTCCTTGTGGATAATATCAAATTGTTTTACATAATCTGGGAGATATCCCAAAATCAACCAAACTAAGAAAATGAAATGCAAGTGAAATCTTTGAAACATCCCCTAACTGCTCATAAACTCAACTGCAATTTGAATTTACCTCCAATAGAACACAAATATACAATTAGAAAGATATTTCAGTAACAAAAATAATAAAAATTTGATCCTACAGACTTAGCTACAGAATCATCTGATTCTGTAGCTAGTCTAAAATAGCCTACAGGACCAGATAGAAATCAAACAAAATCTTTTTAAAACAATCTAATCGAATTTACTTTTAATGAACATTAAAATCGAATTACTAATGGTTCAAGCAAATTTATCATTCAAATCAAACCAAATCGAAAAGGATGCAATCGAAACAGGATAAGAATGCTCTGTTTTTAGTTGCCATAGAGTCGGGTCAAATAATAACCACACTGTTTCATATCCAAATGCAATTACAACTAAATCGTGATGTAATCAAAATCGATATAGTTATAAACGAACACAATCATAATCGATTGGTTACAGCTGTGCATAAAAATTCATATTGTTTTAATCAAATATCAAACTGTTACGATCATAGTCAAAATGAAACATGCATAATAGCATCCACTAATCTTTGCCATAGACTTCGGTCGCTGAGTGTCATACAGTTTAACAGATAGGATCAAATAACAATCACAACCATCATTGACTCGTTATAGTCATAGCAATAGATTCAATCAAGTGAAAAGATAGGTAACTGTTTCGATTGTATTCAAATGAAATCATACTCAATGAGTATTGACCCAACGAATTTCATTATTGATCACCACACAGTCAACAGACAGGAGCGTGATAGAATCAACATAATTCATAATATAAACTGGGTAAATAATCAAAACGAATATGGCTAAGTTTAATTATAGAAACAAATCGTGAGACTCGATACAGTTAATTTCATTTCTCAAATTGAATTCAAACGATATATTTGTTGCAATCTGATAACACAGTCTGAATCGATTTGATTGGGTATAACAGCTACGATTCGTATATATTCACAATTTGGTCATGCAATAACAGAATGGTATTCGAATTGGTCAGAAGACATAGAATATACAATCACAACAGTTAACCATAATTGCCAACCATATCGCATAGAATATAACCAATTCGAAATGGGATATTGACTGTGTTCAAAATTGGAATACCAAAACAGCCAGTGTTTAGAAAATATTAACAACTTCGATTATCAACAGAGTATTCGATTGAAGCTAAATTAAAACAAATCAAATCTATCTCACGATCACTCGAATCAAAGCCAAATCCAATCAAAACTTGAATGATAATAAAAATTGATTTATCAAAACAAAATTATATACAATAATGCATGCTTGTGTGACAGAGAAGATCCACGATGTAAACAGAGTTTATGAGTAGGTCATATAAATAGGTGAAAGTCATACCAGTGTGGTTGTTCGAGCTACGCCAAATTTGAATTGACGACTGTTGTAGCCGACTCCACGTTCATAAACAAAATCGAACATGTTGTTCGTTGTTTCTTGTCAGTGGATTGCATCTTAGCCTTTTGACTAGTGAGCCTTGCAACTTGATCCTCCAGAGCATGAATTCTGGACTGTAGCATTGGCACATTGAGGTAATACCTTTCCAACCATGAGCCACACTGATCACATGGTGGATTAGCTGGTTCGGCTAGAGCAAGAGGGGGTCTCGACGAGTCACCTGGGGTTTCACAAGGCATTTTGATGTCGGGAAAATTAGGATCATTTTGCAAGCAAGGTGGTAGGTTCTTCACAAAATCATATGCGGGTTTTGCACACAGACCTTCAGAATAGGGATACTCACTTTCCAGGTAACGTTCAACCTCTGAGTCAGAATCTTCACTCACCATAATAGGGTCAGGGTTGACAGGTGCTTTTGGTTTGTTTCTTGCCATGCGAGAGATTAACCGGGCATTCTTATTGCCTTTAGAATTGGCAGTGGGTTTGGATTTAGGCCTTTTAGCCATGATTTTAGCAGCTTCGACATGTTTGGTCACAGAACTGGGTAGGTCAATAGGAGAATCGGGTAGGGGTTTAGGTAACAGAGCACTGTAAGGCATAGGGGTTACTGATTTGCACTCGCTCACCACAAGTTTGTCAACCTGTGGTGGGCTTGAGTCACCAAAATTATTGCGTTTAAGAAAATCCTCCCAACAGTCTTGGTGTAACCCCAACTTACAAACTATAAGCATTTTAATTAACCCAAAATGAAAAAGACTGTTATCGGACTGGTTCCATTTGTACCTTTTAGACATTTTAAACAGACTCCTATGCAAGTAGTAAGGAATATTAATATCATAGCCCATGAAAACCATAAGTAGCCGAAGGTGGTACAAGAAAATGAAACCATACCGGCCCTCACAGGTAATGAACTGCTTGGTTACCATCAGCAAGTCATGTCAGCGTTGCTTGATCATATTTGCGGGAAAACCCTTGTCATAAGAACTCACCCTCCGTGACTGGAAGAGTAATGTCCACGGGACATCTTACACTTTGCAATTTTTTGACCATTTTTGTCCGATAGCAGGCAGACCGATAGCCAAACTAAGAAATTGCTCATCAATTTCCAATTGCACATCCCCAACCTTGGCTCGGCAACCATCGAAGTTTAATGCAAATTGTCGAGCCACGCTGGGGTTATAGACATCAAACTTTCATATGAACGGGAGCCATCCGAATTCCTCCAAGTCGCTGTAAGCACCATCAAACATCAACAATGCCTGGCTACCATTGGGCTCAGCCCTTACGACCGGGGCCATGGTGCAGGTGCATGGTAGGGTTTGGGTTGAACATAACAATACACAGGAGCAAAATCGATAGGGCTAACAGCTGCAAGTGCTCAAAGGGGAGGCAAATCAATATGCGCGTGAAAAGGTGGTGGGTTAGTTCACTGCCATGCAACATATTAATGGCACAGTACAATGTTGTTCAATCACTCATCATATCGTTTAAACCATACTAATCGGCCAACTCGAAATTTCGAGCGGTGGATAATCATATCAACGTGTCATTAATCAATGTAAAACCAAAACCATATATTATATCAATGCACAATAGTATAATTCAAACCAAAGTAAAATCACCAACACGCCATGTGTATAATCAAACATTGCCATTCAATAAGAAATCAAACTCATATGCTTGTTACATAATCCAATGTTTTGATCAAATTTTTTTTAAAACATGGTGACCATAGATAAAATCGATAAGGATGACATTATATAAAAACCTCTAATCCACCATGACCCTATATAATCAAGTATAATTCATCAATCAACATGCTCAATGCCTTATCAATTAAATAAAAATCCAGTTGCGCAATCAAAGTAAGAATAGGCAAATGGACATAGTTTGAAAAATCATCCCATCCACTTAATAATAAACCAAAGGTAAGTACCAACCAGCATATCAATGAGCATATCATGAAAATTCAAATAACGATGGAGGAGATTTCACGCTTTCAGTCGTGAAAACTAAATTGAAACCAATTTGCAAATGTCGCTTGAAATGAAAACATCATCTCTTTGCAAAATGCGACAGAAATTTGAAGTTCAAGAGACATAGGTGTAGGCAGCTTCTAAGGAAATAGAAAAAATTGAATTGGCTGCCAACAAGGTTGAGTATGATGAGCCCATTCCAATATATTGTGATAATACAAGTGCCATCAGTATCTCAAAAAACCCAGTGATGCACTCCAAGACGAAGCACATTCCAATCAAGTATCACTTTCTACGGGAACATGTTGCAGAAAAGAACAACAAAGTTGAGTATGTGCACACAAAAGAACAAGTGGCAGGCATCTTTACAAAACCACTTCCATGGGAAGCCTTTGAATATCTTCACCAAATACTTGGAGTTATTTATACTCCTTTGAATTCTTATCTTATATGTCTTATATGTACATGTGGAAGCACCATAAGAGGACAATTCAGTCAGGGAGAGCAACCTCGGATGGAAAGATACCTTTGCCATTTATGAAAAAGGGGGAGAGATTTATCAGATGCAGAGGATAGAGGCATATTTATCATTTGTAGAGCATAGAGGCTTGGGTCTAGAGGGATCATGAGTGATATGATTTTAGTATTGGATCATAGTGTTTCCATCAATGCCAAAGGGGGAGATTGTTGATTAAGGTTGGTTGTCATTGATGTAAACCCTTGAAGAAATCCCCGTAGCAAAAAGGTTTGAGTAATGGGCCCAATATAGTTTGATGTAAATATGACTCATTATTGTTTTTTCATGTTTTATAAGAAGAAAATATGGATGAAATCCAAAGTGGTCCCCTTATGGTTAAATCCCCCACGGGAAGAAGCTTTGCAGAGTAAGAGAACCCATGCTTAATTGTGGTATAATGAGATGAAGGATAGTGAATTTTTCAAATAAACTATCCTAGATGGATATTTCTTGTCATTCCATTTCCGATGGTATGTAGAACGTCACATAACTCCTCACGGTTAGAGATTTATGACCATGTGAAGTTGGAGAACCTAGGTGAGGGTAATGGACCCTAGTTTGTTTGATGGATAATGGTATGATTTTTTCTATATTTGAAGGTAATACTATTCTATATGGATATTAAATGTCATTCCATTTCTTGTGGTATGTGGAATGTCACATAACTCCTCATGGTTTGAGAGTTATGGACTTACGAAGTTGGAGGACCTGCATATGTCATCTAGAAGCCCCAAAAGGTCAAAGTAGCTGTCAAAGTGGTTTAAGAGATTTTAAAAGGTAAATAATAAAGTGAAGTGATGAGTGTATTATAATTCAAAGTGAATACAAAATAAATTATTTCAATAATAAATCTAATGGATAAATTAGAAGTGGGTTAACCCTAAAATAAGGAAAGTGGGCCAAGTGACCTAGAAGATGTTTTTAAGGAAGCTACTTGGAGAGTATAAATAAGAGGAAAGGCTCTATCATTTTAATTACACTTGAGAATATTGAATATCTATAGGTGTCTAAGGTAACCAAGGATATCTAAGCTGAATTTCTAAGGAAAGGTGAAGAAAAGAAGGCCGAAATGCAAGGAAGGATAAATTCTTTTGATGGTGCTTTCTAAGGTATGTTATTTACAAGTCATCTCACTATTTTCTCTATAATTTATTTTATATAATGATTGAGACCGTGAAATTTATATTCCGTTGATAAAACATATACTCAAGTGTATATGGTAAAAAATTCATCTTTTGAGTCATTGTATTTTGGGAGTTACACTCCGTGGAAAATAGGGTTTGTGGCTAGTCCTGAAACTAGTCAAAAATAGGTGTTTCGGGTAAAAACATAATAAATTATTCATAAAATATCCAAATTTAGTGATACCAAATGTGTTGGTTAGGGTACAATATGTAGTATGTTTTGTATCATTTTCAGATTAATTCAACTAATATTTCATGTGGGGCACTCTCTACAAGGTCGCTCTCTAGAATAAGCCAGAATTCAGCAAGGTATGTCATTTTTGCTATAACTCCCTTTCTGAAGGATCCAAGTAGTGAAACATGGAGGAATCGCATAAAACACACTGAAGAACATTTTGTATCAGTTTTAGATATTTATACATTACAGGTTCAAAGTTATTATTACTTCAATCTAGGGTTGTTGACTAATCCAAAACTAGGCATGTGAGACTAAAGAAAAGTTTGATGAAAATGCTAGTCTCTTGTTGTTAAAGTTAAGGAAGGTTTGTAGGAATGTGATCATATACACCAGGTCTATTATAGAGCTACAAATAATATTTTAATGATGAAATTTATGAGGGATTTTGGTTGAGTTACATGTTGAGTACATGGTTGAGACAAGTAGTTAATGAGTTGACACATACATGAGGTGTATAGTTGATGATGTCGGTACATACTGATGAGTCATATTTGATGAGTAGTTGACACATGATTGATACATACTTGGTACATGGTTGGATGCACCTTTTTATGGTATAGGTTGATTATAGGTTGTTTGGTATAGGTTGGTGCATGGTTGATGCACTTGTTTATGGTATAGGTTGATGCATGGTTGCGATTTATTGGTACAAGTTTATATAGGTATATCTCATAGTGATAGTGTGACAATGGTTCCATCATTCTACTTCTACTTCAGGGTGGAAGAATGGGGCAAGGACAGGTGGTTGTAGCCAGAGAACATAGGGTGTTGTAGCCTCCTTCTGGTTGTAGCTAGAGAATTGGGGAGTTGGAGCTTCCCTCAGGTTGTAGCCTAAGAAACTAGGGGGTTGGAGCCTCCTTCTAGTTGCAGCTCGAAAACAAAGGAAGTTGGTGTTTCCAATGAATGTAATTCTTCAAGACATATAAGAAAAATCATTATGTGGTTTTCTCCTGATTTGGGTTTCCACATAAAACACTGGTGTACTGTGTATGTGTGTGATTGTTTATTTCTTACTACTCATTATTGGATAATAATTCTACATTGATATAACATTTGAAGGAAAAGGATTATAATTATGTTATTACTGATTCACCCCCCCTGTGAGTAATCCAACAACACTAACCAAAATTTGCAGTATGAACAGGGATGATTGGGATTTAAGAGTACCAGTAGTATTATGGTCCTATAGAACTACTTGCAAGAAACTAACAATGCAAACCCCTTTCAAGTTGGTATATTGTCTCAAAGCTATTGTTCCAATGGAATATTTTGTACCAAGCCTAAGAATTTATTCCTTTATAGATATGGATGACCTGGGCACTGTTCAAGAGAGGCTTGCACATCTAGTTGACCTAGAGGAAGATAGATTCATTGTAGGATTCCATCAACAAGTTCAGAAGGAAACAAAGAAGGCATATCATGACATGCACATCAAGAAGAAGGCATTCAAACAAGGTGATGTAGTATTGGTATATGACAACAAGTTCATAAAACATCCTGGGAAGTTTAGAATGCATTGGCTAGGGCCATATGAGATCGTTTATGTTATAGAGTGAGGAGCTACTCAATTGAAAATGTTGAATGGAGAATGGAAGGAAGGTTTGGTGAATGGGAGCCGGCTGGATAAAGTTTAATTATGATAACTAGCTACCTCGTAGCTCTTAGTAAAATCATGAATAAAAGGGTCTAGGTACTAGGTGCAGTTGAAACTGGGTACCAGACACAGAAAATAAAGTATGCATAAGGGAAGGAGAGGAGGCATAGAGTAGAAAGCAAAGGATACACTTCGCAGTCTAAAATCAAAGTAAAATAGGAAGCTGAGATATGAAGTGCCTCAGGACGAGTGATAGGTGAATGTTGGGGGGGCGTTGGCCCTTGGTTATGGAAGCATGTGAAGATCAAGGAAGAAAAGGGAGAATGTGAACTTCGTGGAAGACACGGTGACTGTTACTGGGTCGAAGTGAGCAAAAGAGTAGAGAATATGGAGTGAAGCAATCCATTGGATGAGGAGATTGAGGACGATGGATCAACAAGGAAGAAGGATCGTGGACAGCTCAGCAAGTGGAAAAATCCATTGTTATATTATTTGTAGCACTGCGTGAGAAGGAAGGAAAGACAAGTTGGCGAAGCTTTGAAAATATGGGTCAAGTTGACCTAGGTTTTCAGACACCTAGGGTTTTGGACACCTAGGTTTCGGCCTAAGGATGTTGGTGAGCTAATGTAATATATAAATAGAGGTCTAGAGGACCTGGGATGGTTTGGTGTTATGATTATTGTTGTTGTCTTTGTTGTTGTGTGATCGAGTGAGTAGTAGTGTGTGAGAAATAAGTGTTGAGTATGAGAGCCTTCTGGTTTTGTAAGATCTTCAATTGGGTGCGAAGATCAACCTTGCATCTAGGTGTGCAGGGAGGGGAGAGAAAGAGAGGAGAAGAAAGAAGATCTTCTAACTAAGAGCGCAAACAAGAACTGTATGCTTTACCTTGATACATTATAGCATAGTTCTGTGGACGTTTCCCTAGAGAAGGGATGAACCACATATATTTTGTGTAGTGTGTGATTGGTGTTTTTTCTCTATCATTGATATAATGTAATTGCATTACTGTTTTAGATCCGATAAGTAGATGTGAAGAGTATATTGTAGTTGATAAGTGATATATGAATGTTGTGTTGTTCTTGTATTAGATCCACTTGATATTCCCCTTGGTTGTAGACATCTCTGTCCTACAACTGCCTCATAACTGCTTTGGGTGAGACTGCATCTGCTTTGCAGGTGTTGCCGAAAGGGCCAGTAGTTAGGGCTTGTTGGTGAGCTCTTGGAGTTGAACCCTGGGTCTGCCCTTGTGCCAACATTTGATTATGAAGGAAATGTGTTGTTGGGGCCCATAAATGGGCTCTACCTTAAAAAGTACTATTCTTGAGCCTCACAGATCGAGCATTTGTTATGTTGTATTTTTGTTTATACTTTGTATATAACTTTGTATATAACTTTGTATAGATGATTTGTTTCCCCTACATTGTTAATTGTTTTGCTTATGTTGTGTGGTAGATGCTAGGGGAGTCATCAGTTTATGTTAGGTTTGTAGATGCTTCTAGTTGTCACACTTAGAACATCACTTATGTTGCTTGGGTT
This sequence comes from Picea engelmannii, assembly GCA_009831015.1. Lineage (NCBI taxonomy): Eukaryota > Viridiplantae > Streptophyta > Pinopsida > Pinales > Pinaceae > Picea > Picea engelmannii. The sequence continues at coordinate 588,431 of ML795993.1, forward strand.
ATTTATTCACCCACTAACCATCTAGTATGTGGTGCAGGTGTTTGTCTCAGGGAAACTACTAATAATGTAGTTGAGTACAATGTTGTAATTGAACTTTTGTAGGATGCTCTATCATATGGCATTCAACGCCTTGAAATTTATTTAGATTCTTAGCTGGTTGTGTCACAATTGAATGTTTTATACCTTATTCGTGATCCGATCTATGTATTTTGGAACCATCTTTTGATTTCATTACATATATACATTTTCCTAGCCAATATAATATAGTAACCAATGCATATGAAAATTAGATTCTCAATTGGCATTTGTCTCATCAATAACACAAGCACACACCATTTACACATGTAAATATCCATTATTTGCAAGTAAATTATAATCACGCGTGACAAAAAATATGTATGTGTGTGTGTGTGTGTGTGTGTGTAATACACACACACACACACACACACACACACACACACACATATCGATAAAGATGTCCATAATACAAAAGTTGGGCTACTAGCCCCAAATGTTTATAAGTACAAAATGGTGTCTGTAGCACATAAAAAGTCTATGCCTGGGGCCAATGATCCCTATCATAACAAACTATGATGTTCACTAAATGTCAGAAAAGGTAGAACCATGTCCAGGGTACACCAACATTATGACCCTGCATCCCCACTGGAAGATCATCTATGGTTTCCATAGGGATAGAGAGTTTCAAAGCCTTCGTGTTTCTTATCATGCTTCATAGTGTCCTAATTGCATCATCATTGGACTCTTCCTTTCCTCTTCTCTAGTGCCTATGTCATGGGAATTCAGTTGGTCTCATTGGTGCTCTATCTACACATTCAAAGGGCACATTTTAGTTATGTGGATCTCACCCAAAACACAAGTTATTTTCTTTTTAATAATCTAATATAAAAATTAAAAATTAAATAAAACAAAAGATAAAGGTTACCTGTATCTCCAAGAAATTCACTGGAAGATACAATCATGTCTGGATCTCAAGAAAAGCCAATCCTGATGTATGGAAAATCCTCGATTGTGGGTATCTATTGTGCCCACCAATCGAAGAAGTTATCATCAAAGGGATTGAACAATGTTCCCCCTGCAAGGCATGCCAATAACTTGTTCCATCATATCAATTCATGCCATGGGGACATTTTTGTTCTCTCATCAAAGTCTCCAGGCTCATACCTAGTACTCTCTCAAAAAATAAAGTACAAAGAACGCTACCAAACCCAAAATTATTATTTCTTCGCAACTTGCAGTCTGTCAATTGTGCCTTCATAAAATTGAGCATGGTGGTTCTCCAATCAAATATTTTTGTTCTCAAACATTCGATTGCATATTTCATTTGAGAGCGTGAAACTTGGTGTAAGGAGGATGATCCAACAATGCGTGTTATGGTGCATAGGATCACTTTGAGGCTCAAACTTTCTATGTTCTTGATAGGTATTTGAGTGCCAAATTTCTCAGTGTCATTCTCACAATATGCATCTATATACTCATTACTAGTAAATCCACCTCCTCCATGAGTCTTGAATTTCACTACTTTGCCTCTATTAGAAAGGTCGGTAATGAAGTAAATATCTTCCACTGTGATGGTTAACGCTTGCCCATTAAACATGAATGGATCTGCATCTGGATGTCAATAGTTAATGAGGAGACTGAGCAACCTTATTTTTGCTCGCATACCATTGGTTTGGAAAAACTTGTACATTTCACATAAATGAAGAACATTCATTATATCATCGTCCTCAACCACATCATTATCAACATCTTTGGGCTCATGCTCTCTCCATTGGAAAAACATCTTGCAAGATTCAAGGAAGAAGGGAGTCAATCAATTAATTTTTTTCCATTTCTACCAAGTCATACGTAGTTCATAGATAGTAAATTCGTGGACATACATGATTCATCCTCAGTCAAATAGTGTATATATGATATTCACCTTAAGATGAATTGTGTATGCACAGGGTTTGTGAGAAAAGGGGAGTGTTCTCCTAGAATTCTCATGAAAATTTTAAAGTAAATAGATAGAATTTAAGAGTAGGATTAAAACCTTACTTGGTCCAAATGGAAAGTGGTTTCATTGCTCCAAACTCCTACAATCCTTGTTTGAATTTGAGAGGTTTTCACCAATTTTGGGCAATTTTGGGTAAATGGTGAAAATGACATGGTAAAATGGTAAAATATGACTATTTAATGAAAAGTTTACACCCACTTTTCCATAGGTTTTGTATTTTTTCCTTAATTGAACTAATAAAAAGGGATTTGTAGTGGGCAGAGGCTCCTTCTTGATTTCTCCTTCTCTTTCCTTTTATGATCCCTAATTTCAAGGATGGATTCCTTGTAGACTTCCTTTTATACTTCAAAAATCATATTTTCCTCTATACTAAATTGATTTATATAGTATCCTTCTATCCTTCCCCTGGTTACAATTAGGGCCTCTCTCATCTATTGTTGTTTCTTGACCTATATCATTTTTCAGATTTCTCCATTAAGCACCTTTAGTAAATATGAACATTGTTTACCATGTGGTCCATAATTAAAACATATCGTGACTCCTGAGATGGTGAAATTGTAATTATTTGTTATATGTCCCCATGCATTAAAAGCATAGCATTTTCATGCTATTATTCCCCTTGGTAATGTCTAGACATGAGGGTTATTTTTCACATTTTCCCTATATACACAACAATCCTTTTGTTGTTCAAATATGAGATTTTAGAAATCTCCTTTGTCGTTTTCTCTAGGTTTCCTCTATTTCTAGAGTCCTTCAATTTTTTATGTTCCCAATAAAAATTAGATCTGATCATTTTCCTTTACTCTATGTGGTTGATAAAATGTTTTCATTGATTTCAAATTGGAAATAATGATGATGATGTGGTAGCGATGATATGGATGTAACAGTGATGATGATGATGTGGTAGTGAAAATGGGAGATTGTTTGAGTATTGAAGCCATGAATCCAAGTGAAGAAGCCTTGAATCCATGAATCCAAGTAAATAATCCTTGATATGTTTTTAGTATTGAATCCATGAAGCCATGAATCCAAGTAAAGAAGCCTCGAAGACATGTTGATGAAGCCTTGAGAAGCCAGCATGTAGTAGGTCAATCCATGAAGACAAGTCAATGTTAAATCAAATTGAAGAAGCCCATGAAGAAGTAATGATGTGTCCACTTGAAGAATCCTTGAAGTGCATTGAAGGAGCCTTTACATAAGTGTATGTAACTTCAAAGTGGTCCCCTTACAACATAGTGTTTAAGCATGTTCCTCATGAGATGAGATAACATGTGGTTGTTTCCAAATTCCCACTTTGAGTTTTACAGAAATAGATCCTTTAAAGAGCCTTGAAGAAGACCTAAAACCAATTGAAGAATCCCATAAAGTGAAGAATCCTACAGATGTCCAAGATAAACATTGCAAGATGGAGATTGTTGAAAGTGTTATTTGTGGTCAATTTGGATACCCTATATTTGAGGGAATTTGTACCATAAATAACTAACTCAAATCGAAGAAGAAGTTACATGTTTGGAAATATTATTTTGAGACCTTTCTAATAGTATATGTAAACCAATGAAGAGATCAAGTTTTAGGTGCGCTCAAAGTGTCAGGGTGTCTTTATGGTGTGCAAGATAAGTCTAATTCATTTCCTTAAGGTCTTTCTTATAATCAAGGTATGTTATAAGGTTGTGATGTTATCATAAGGTTGTGAGGTTTTGATATGCACTGCTATGAACTCATGATGTTGTCATATTCTCTGCTATGAATTTTTAATGTTTGTCATAATGTTGTTGTGAGGTTGTGATGTTTTTGTATGCTCTGCTGTGAAGTTGTGATGTTTTCATGATGTTGTCATGAGGTTGTGATGTTGTTGTATGCTCTGTTATGAAGTTATGATGTTGTCATGATGTTTTTGCAAGGTTGTGATGTTTCCATATGCTCTACTATGAATTTGTGATGTTGTCATGATTTTGTCGTTAGTGGATGTTTTCGTGAATGGATGTTACCATGAATGGATTTTTTCGTCATTGATTAAATTTTGGGAATGATATTATGAGGCTTTCTTCCTTCATGTTAGTTCCTGTAAATTAAGGGGTTGGTGCCTCCTTCTTGTTGGTGCTGGATAATCTTGGAATTTGGTGCTTTCTATGAATGTAAGATTAACATGATATAAGAAAAACATTATATGGTTTTCTCCCATTTGGGTTTCCATGTAAAACTCATTATGTTTTGTGTATGGTTTTTTGAGATGATGAATGGAATTGTTAATGGTTAATGTTTACATGATGTTCTAAAGGTTAAAAATGGTAAAACGTTTTCAATATTGATTCACCCCCCCTCTCAGTATTGGTGAATATTCCAACAATTTTTATTATATTAGGTTCCTTCGGGACCAATCTAACCAATGGAAGGAAGATCATGGATATTCAGGAAGTTTACTCTACATATGGAGTTCCATTGTTCAATGGATCAAACTTTTCCCATTGGAGCATAAGGATGAGAGCGTTTTTACAGGAAAAAGGGTTTGACATTTGGAAATTATTATTAGATGGTTACACTACTCCAAAAGGAAGACTAAAGGGTGAAACAACAAAGAAGTTACAAAAAGACAATGCAATGGAATTGAACATAATTCTAAGGGGCTTATCTAAGTCTGAAAAGAAAAGAAACGAAGTTGGAAACAATTCATTAGCTAAATATATTTGGGACAAACTAAAAGAAAACTACACAAAGGAAGCAATGTAGAAATGTGCAGAATATCAAAAGGAAGATACACCAAAGATGGAAGAAACATCAAATAAAATGGATGATAGCCCAAATAAACATGCAGTTGATGAATCAAATGAAGAAAATATTAAGGAATTCGAATCAATTAATAATTCTTGTGGTGATAAATTAAATCCTTGTGACATTAGATGTACCTATGCAAATAAAGGAAGTTTTGACAAAGATAAATATGAAAGAAAAATCCATTCCTCAGAAGAAGAAGAGAATGATGAATTAGAAGATGAAGTAGACCTTGAAGGGGAACCTATTAGTGATCTAGATGATTTGAGGAATGCAAGGGACAAGAACAAAATTATAATGGAACAATTGCAAAGGTATCAAGAAAAGAATACATTGCTAGAAGAGAAGTAAAGTGAGACTAAAAAGAATTTCATTATTTTAAAGGCAGAAGTAGAAGTCGCTAAGAATATTGGAGAAGCATTGAAGAATAAATTAGAAGATAAAGATACCCAACCAAACAAAAACCTACAGAATGATATGATTCAAATAGAAGAGGACAAGAAAATATGTCAAGCAAAAGAACATGAAATTTTTTCTATAACAGAAGAAGTAAAAAGGAAAAATGAAACAAACTTGAAGTTTGAGAATATTTCATCAGGCTTAGAAGACATCCTCAATAAACAAATATCTCCCAGTGACAAGACATGTATTGGGTATGACCACAAGCAAAAACACATTGAAGAAGAAAATAATTTCAAACTACCAAGAAAGACTGAAGAAGGACCTAAGAGTCATACAAATGGTTAAAAGGATTCCAATAGAAGAGTAAAAGACCATGATCAATCAAAACATGACAATAAAGCATATCAAATACCTCCATTTCAAAGAAGACCCTATTCTCCCACATATCAAAGTTCTTTCTTGGTTATTTTTTTTCTTGCAATAATTTTGGACATAAGGCTATAGACTGTAGAGATTATGTAAGAAATAATAAAGTAGGGAATAGAGGTATCTAAAATAATGTTAAATGTTACAAATTACACAACTATGGAAACATAACTTGGGACTGTAGAAGCATGATGGAGTCTTCCATGAAATAAAATGCTCATATCAAATATAATAAGGTTTGGAGAAAAAAAATAGAAACAAGAAGAACAAGTCAATGGAGATTTTTCAAAAGGAATACCCACAAGAGTTGAAGAGATGAGTAAAAATTATAAATATGCAAGTAAAGAGGAAGATGTTAGGAATACAAATGATGATCCTACAGTAGAGAAACATTATACATTATTCTAAACAATTTGGCATAGAGACTCCCAGTATCATGGATAATCTTGAGGGGGAGTCTAAGTGTTAGAGACCTAACCTCCGTAACCCCTCATGTAGGTAGAATAATATGTTTTTCATGTAATAAATGTCAATATTAATAAGTCCTATTAATAAGGAAGAATAAGTCAAATATAAGAAGACCTAATAGAAGCTTCCACTTCTAGAAAGATACTCCTCAAGATTGTTCTTTTGGTAGATAGAATTAGAATAAATAGGATTCGATGGCATGATAAAAATATTTCTTGATAATTATTGTAATAGAGATCTTCTCTGTTGGAGGTTTCCCCCTCGAAGAGGCAAATGAACATTGTTTAATATCAATAAAGGTATTAATTTGGTGTTGTGGTTCCATATAATTTGTTGTTCCGCTATTATTCTCTGCAATATTTTCATTTCTTGTTCCTATTCCACTATTATTCTATACAATATTTATCTTTTCTATTATTATAATAGATCTGGTACCTAACAAGTGGTATCATAGCACTTTCCTTGGTAGGAATTGTGGGTTATTTTTTTCCAGGGTAGAGACATGTTTTGGTGTCTTAAAACTACATATATCTATCATTCAACACATAAATATGTGGTCGAGGAAGCATACACGCATGAAATACAAGAAGCACTTAATATCACATTATTTGACACACTTCTAACCCATGTTGGTACCCCTTCTAGTGGTAGTGCATTAGAAAACATGTGTATACAGACTAGCCTAGGTATCTTGAAATCCTCCATAGATCAACCAATCAGGCACCTGACTTCTATAATGCCACCAAGAAAAACACTCGGGAAGATACTCTCTAATATATAGGTAATCGAGTAGTATGGCTAAGGGTACAATCTAGCCTCCTTAGTTGGTTCCCTGAGATATTGGGTCAAGTATTATTGTTTGACCCCACATGTATATCAGAGAGCTATAACACAGGTAAAACCCTTGTCTTTAGGAATCTTGAAAACTCTAACCTTTGGGATGGAATTAGAACAGACAAGATCTGTTGTCGTGCAACCTTGTCTCCTGCATTCTGGTTGTGAATTTACTACACATTTTTTCTTGTTAAGAATTTGGGAATTTAGACATTGCAGTATTATTCAAACCGGAGGATAACTCTACATGAGCAAAATAAATTAAAATAAATAAAATAAATTTTTTGGGGTTTTCCTACACCCTTATTTGAGACCTATCCCATTGGATTCCTCTTTTCATTCTGATCACATTGATACCAATCATTTTTCACCTTTTTTTCTTTTTCTTTTGGTCTCTACTGTTAGAAAAATAGGATCACGGAACAATAAAATAAAACAAATGTGGAAATAAAACACAAAATATACACAATACAATAGAGGCAAAAATATATGTGGTTTACCCAGTGTAAGATACTCCCACCAGATAAATTTCCAGGTCCTTCATTTTTATTATCCAGCAAAATGAAGGGATACAACCTACAACACACCCGTTGTAACTTCCTCTTCTCTATTTCATAGTATTCTCTCTCATAATACAATATTCAAAATGATACATAGCTGCAATACATTTCCCTCATAAAAGAAGGTTTCCTTTTAGGGAATAAAAACCTAACATAACTTCTACCATCGGATTTGTGACCTTATAATGAATGGTCCATATTTACTATGAAATTACAATATACATTTACAAGGCAATTTTTCCTTCAAGGGCCCACTGCAACCCCCCTGCATGGAGGGGTGTACAGTCTTCATGGGGTATAAATGTGGTTGAAAACAAAGACCTATGAATTAGGAAGATAATTAGGCTCCACAACCAATAATCTCCCACTTGGAGACTGATCACAACAACTCCATTGTTGTTGTATCTTGTGGACCATCATCCTTCTTGGACCTGGAAAATTTCTCATATTCACCTTCATGCTTGAATACCAATTGAAATTGAGCGGGAATTCATTTTCTCCCTGGTTAATCCCTTTGTTAACATGTCTGCAGGATTTTAGCTAGTATGTATCGTTTTCAACTTCAAATGTCCATTTTCCAAGATGGATCATATTAAATGGTACATGAGTTGTATATGCTTAGTCTTTGAATGGAAGGTTTATTTCTTTGCAAGATGAATGAGACTCTCACTATCACAGTACAACCTTCTATTCTCCTTCTTCTTTCCCATTTCCTCCATAAACCTCTGTAATCAAATAATTTCTTCACTAGCCTCTATAGCAACAACATACTTGGCTTTTGTTATTGAAAGTGAAACAACCTCTTTTAGTTTCGAAATCCAACTTATTGTTGTTCCACCTACTATAAAAACATACCCTGTGGTACTCCTCCTGCTATATTTATCACCTACAAAATCTAAATCAACATATCCTTGTAGAATAGTCTCTGAACCTTCAAAAATAATGAATGAGTAGCATTACCTATCAAATACCTAAGAATCCACTTTACTGCCTCTCAATGTTCTTTACCTGGATTGTTCATATACCTACTCACAACTCCCACTAGATGCGAAATATTTGTCTTGTGCAAACCATCACATACATCAAGCTGCCAACTACTCATGAATAAGGGACCCTAGACATGTATTTTATCTCCTTGTGTGTCTTGGGACACATTTCCTTGGTTAATTTGAAATGGTCATCCAAAGGTGTACTAATGTTTTTTTTCATTTTTCATTCTAAACCTCTCCAACACCTTCTCTATGTACTCACCTTGAGACAATGCCAATTTATGATTTTTCATGTCTCTTGTTATTCTCATACCAAGGATTTTCTTTGCAGCACCCAAATCCTTCATCACAAATGAATTATCTAATTTCTTCTTGAGCACATTTATATATTGCATATTAGACCCTACAACAAGCATGTCATCTACATACAATAGAAACATAATATAACTTCCATTTTCTATCATTTAAAAAAAACACAATAATCAAAATGACATCTGTTATAACCTTGTTATGTCATAAAATTTTCAAACTTCAAATACCACTATCTTGGATCTTGATTTAGGACATGCAAGCTCTTATTCAAATTGAATACCAATTTTTCTTTCCCTTTGACCTCATACCCATGTGGCTGCTGCATATAAACTTCTTCGTCCAAATCCCCATGGAGAAAAGTTTTTTTTACATCTAGATTTTCAAGATGCCAATATTCTACTCCCACAAGACTTAAAATAGTCCTAATTGAAGTCATTTTAACAACAGGAGAAAACATTTAATCAAAATCTATACCTTTCTTTTGTGCAAACCCCTTTACAACACGTCTAGCCTTGTACCACTTTTTCCCTCCATCTTCTTCATTCAACTTGTAAACCCATTTATTCTGCAATGCTCTTTTTCCTACAGGAAACTGAACCAAATCCCAAGTATGGTTATTTACCAGGGAATCCATTTCCTCTTTCATGCCTTGCTCCCACTTCTTTTTAGTGTCTACCTGCATTGCCTCTTCATAACATTCCGGTTCACCAAAATTAGTCAACAATAAATAATACAATGAAGGAGAGTATTGTTCGTGGGGTCTACTTAACCTGGTGGATATTCTAACAACACTTGTAGGAGTTTGAGGTACATGTTTCTCCTATTTTTGTACATTTTTATTTTCTAGTACCTTTGGAATTTATTTTTCAGTGATCTCATCAAGCACTGTGTATTCTGGTTTTTCTTTTTATTGTTTCTTTCCTTGCAACCGATCTTTGTACATGACCTTCTCATTGATTATGAAATCTCTACTCTTACTAATTTTGTGATTTTCATAATACCATAAGTGATAACCAAAATCATTAACATTGTATCCAATAAAGGTACACTTCTTGGATTTTTCCTCAAGCTTTGTTCTATTTTCTTTATCAATATGGACAAATGCTTCACAACTGAAAGTCTTCAAAAAACAATATTTTATCTTTTTACCTTCCCATTCCTCCTCTGGAATTTCACCATACAAAGAGCTTGAAGGTCCTATGTTTATTAAGTAAACAAAAATATCTACAACATATTCCTAGAACTATAAGGGAAAACCAACATGTAATCTCATACTTCTTGCACGCTCCATGATTTTCCTGTTCATCCTTTTTGACACACCATTTTCTTGTGGTGTTCATGGAACTGTCTTCTCTCTACGAATCCCATGTTATGAAAAATAATCATCAAAATCCTTGCTGCAATATTCACCTCCATTGTCTAATCTAAGAAACTTCAACCTTTTTCCCGTCTCATTCTCAACCAAAGCATTCCATTTCTTAAAAGTATCAAAAACATCATATTTTTTTTTAATGCAATAAACCAAAGTTTTTATAGTTGCGTCATCGATAAAAGTAACATAATAATGAGATCCACCAAGATATGATACCTTAGTTGGTCCCCATACATATGTATGCACAAGCTCTAACCTTTCACTCTTCTTTTATTTTCTGACTCTGATAAATCTGAATCTCTTTTGTTTTCCATAAACATAATGCTCACAGAAATCCAAATCAATCTGTTTAAGATCTGACAAAATTGTTCTTTTGTGAAGTATATACATCCCCGTCTCACTCATGTGTCCAAGTCTATGATGCCAAAGTTTTGTATCCACTTCTTTATAATCTAACGAGATAGAAAAGGCAATATTACCAGTACATAAATACAATGTACCTACCTTCTCTCCTTTTTTTATCACCAGTGATCCTTTGGTGACCTTCCACACCTTATCTGTAAATATGGATATACAACCTTCACTTTTTAACTGCCCTGTTGAAATCATATTTTTCCTTAGATCTGGAACATGTCTTACCTCTTTTAAAAACCACTGGTTTCCATTCCTTTTCTTTATTTTTACCTTTCCCTTTCCAACAATTTTGCATGGGGCATCATCACCCAAATGAACCTATTCAAAATCACCTTGAACATAATATAGAAAATGTTTCCTATGGGGTTTGGCATGAAATGAATCCCTTGAATATACTACCCAAGACTCAAAAATATTATATACAGAAAGAATCAAAGCATCTTGTAACACATCACTTGTTACATTTTCTTCCTGATTTTTCTCCTTCTTTCCATCTCTTTGTTTCTTTGGAGCTTTGCTATATTTTTTCATATGTCCTTTCTTCCTACAATTCCAACACTCTATCTTTCCCAGTATAGTTTTGGACCTGCCCTTCCTAGAATTCCTGCAGTTCCTTGAGTATCCTTTTGTCTTCCCATGTTCTCCATATTTAACACATTACCTATTGTCTCACCTGTTCTTTTCTATCGCATTTCCTTGCTAAGGATAACACCAACAAAATCACCAAACTTTAGAGTGTTTGAACTAGAGACAAATCTACTTATAGCCATGACCAAGCCATTCCATATTTTTGTCAATGAGCACGAGATTAGAAGATCCCTTACCTCATCATCAAAGTCCACTTTTACAGAACTTAGTTGATTAGTAACCGTATTAAATTCATTTAAATGAGCTGCAACAAACCCACCTTCTGACATGTTCATATTAAATAATCTCTTCATTAGAAATACCTTATTGGACGTCGAGGGTTTTTCAAACAATTCAGCCAATGCATCCATCAACTCCTTCATTGTATTTTCTTTTGAAATGTTGAAAGCTACCAACACTACTAGGCTTAGTCGTATCGTTCCTAGTGCCTTTATGTCAAGAACATTCCTTTCTTCATCCTTCATGGTCATCAAATTATTTTTTATTCCACCCAATGGTAGGAATATATTCTTTTGATATAAATAATATTCCATCTGCATATTCCATAACTGGTAATTTTGGTCGTTAAATTTATAGACCCTAAACTTTACATCTTATGCCATTATTCCCACTCAAACCAAGAACCCTCTATTAAAGTGAGTCACCTTTCACTTTGATACCATTTTTTAGAAAAACAAGATCATGAAACAATAAAATAAAACAAATGTGGAAATAAAATACAGAAAATACACAACACAATAGAGACCCATATATAAATGGTTCACCTAGTGTGGGCTACATCGACCAAAGAAATTATCGGGTCCTTCATTTTTATTATCCATCAAAATGAAGGGATACAACCTACAACACACCATTTGTAACTTCCTCTTCTCTCTCTAACAATATCCTCTCTTAGAATAAAATATTCACAATGATACATAGCGACAATACATTTCCCTTATAAAAGAGGGTTTACATCTAGGGAAAAAAAACCCTAACATAACTTCTACCATCAGATCTATGACCTTATAATGAATGGTCCATATTTACTATGAAATTACAATATACATTTACAAGGCAATATTTCCTTCGGAAGCCCGCTAAAACCCCCCTACGTGGAGGGGTGTATACTCTTCATGGGGTATAAACATGGCTGAAAACAAAGACCTCTAAATTAGGAAGATAATCAGGCTCCAAAACCAACATTGACCCCCTTCTGACCCCTTTATTTGGGACCTATCCCATTGGATTCCCTTTTTCCCTCTAATCATCATCATACCCTTCACTCGTAAACCATTTTCTGTGTGGACCCAACTGCCCCTTTCCTATGCCCCCCTTTCACCATGGCCCATGCCTGCAGCCAAGACATTGAATCATGCCTCGATATCTTGTCATCTTATTTCTCTGTGACCTATAAGGAAGTGAAGTAAATAAATGACAATATTACCACTATTAATTCCAACATGCATGCCACCATAGATGTGAAAATGGAAAACCTTAAACATGACCTCTCTGCCCAACTTGAATCCTTCACTATCTAGCTCTCCACCAAAATGAATATTCATGGAGACCATATCTCATCTGACCAGCCTTTCCACCCCAAAGGTGAGACTTCCTCAAATTCCCACTCCCATCAATTCCAACATGACCTACGACTTCCTAGAGTGGATGTGGATAAATTTGATGGCTCATATCCCATGGGTTGTGTCACCCAAATGGAACACTACTTCTGTTTGCATGGAATTACCGATGAGTTGGATAAACTCCATTATGTTGTTCTCCATTTGGATCCTGAATGCATGAAATGGAGGAAATGTTGTAAAAAGGCATTCCAAGGTTATGTGTCTTGGAAACAATTTTTTGGAGAGCTCTATGACCATTTTGACACCGACACCCATCGTTTAGGTTGTTTGACCAAGTTGAAACAAATTGGCCTAGTGGAAGAGTTTACAAATGCATTTGAGCAATTGGCTTTCAGAATGAAGGGAATGATAGATGATTTTTTCAATGAATGCTTTATCAGTGGCCTCAAGGATGAAATATGTGACCATGTCCTCATGGATCATCCACATACTTGGTTGGAAGATACAAAATGGGACAAGGAAGCACAACAAGTTGTATCATACCAAACTAGAAAAACACCTTTTATTCCTCGCCCTAAACCCACACTTCCTACTCCTCCTTCCACTCCCTTCAAGATAGAGAAATTGAATTGAGCATAAATGGATGAACAACAACTTAAGTTTATTTATTATAATTGTGATGACAAGTATTTTTCGGGGCACAAGCATAAGGAATATAATATTTTTATGTTTCTGTTAGATAATTTTTATGAAGCAGAGGCACATGTTTCTCATGTACCCAAGATACCCCCACCAAATGATATTAATCATCCCTATGATCCATAGGAATTTGAACCAATGATTTCTCTAAATGCACTTGTGGGTTTCTCTGCTCCCAAAACCCTCAAGTTAATTGGCTACATTAATAACCAGAAAGTCATCATTCTAGTTGGCAATGGAATCACCCATAATTTTATTCATCATTGCATTGCACAAGAATTCAATTATTGTATCCATCTAGTTAATAATTTCCAAATCGTGAGAGCCAATGGGAGTTCCATGAAATGTGGAGGGAATTTTGAAAATGTGTGCCTCCAGATTGGTCAGTACCACCTGAAATCTCATATGTTTTCTATTGACATGGGCGGTTGTGACATTCTACTTGGTGGGGAATGGTTACCCACTCTCATCCCTATCACCATGGATTTATAGAAATTAATCATGCAATTACAGCAAGAGGTACAATAACATTAGTTCCAAGGCATCATAGTAGGGTCACCAGAGATCATCAGTTCCCATCTAATGGAAAATATCCTCAGAAAAGGTCGCTCTAGAATTATTTCCCAACTTCACTTCATTTAGGAAGTTGAGACACCCTCTATACATCCCATCCTCCAATCTATCCTCTCCCAAAACCAATTTCTGTTTCAAACCCCCTAGGGACTTCCCCCTTCATGAGGTGTCCATGATCATTCCACTCCTCAAGTTCCAGGTAATATTCATCCAAATGTTTTCCCTTATTATCATCCCTTCACCTAGAAGAATGAAATTGAGAAGATTGTTCAAGAATTTCTATATGTCGGTGTCATTCATCCCAATACCAGTCCCTATTCTTCTCCAGTAGTAATGGTACTCAATAAAGAAGGTACTTGGAACATGGGTCCTAATTTTAGATCTCTCAACAAACTCACCATCAAAGACAAATTTCACATTCCCTTCATTGATGACCTTTTAGATGAATTAAGTGGTGCTCAATATTTTACCAAATTTTATCTCTCTCTAGCTACCACCAGATACGTATGAAATAAGAATACATTCCCAAGACTGCATTCAGAACTCATGAGGGTCATTATGAGTTCTTGGCTATGCCATTTGGCCTTTGTCTTGGTTTTCTTTGATGATATTCTCATCTATAGAAAAACATAGTAATCCCATATTTCCCATACTGATCAAGTTATCCAACTATTTTCCCACCACAAACATTATCTTAAGCATTCTAAATGTTTTTTTGGAGCCTCTAAAGTTGAGTACATGGGACATATTTTCAGTAAGGATGGTGTCAGGGTGGATCTAAATAAAATTGAAGCTATGCAGGGTTGGTCGCGCCCAAAAAATATTAAAAGTATTTGTGGATTCCTGGGTTTGATGTGATATTATCACAATTTTTTTTTAAATTATGGAAAAAATGCAACTCCCCTCACATCACTCCTTAAAAAGAATTCTTTCAGTTGGACTCCAGCAGCCAACCATTCCTTCCAAGATTTGAAAGAGGCTATGTGCACTACTCTGGTTCTGGATTTCCTTGATTTCAATAAGACCTTTGTATTGGAGTGTGATGCCTCAAGGGAAAGGAATTGGGTTTGTACTCATGCAAGATGATATACCTTTGGATTTCACAAATAAAAAAAATCTGAGCTTCATTTGGGCCAATCCACCTACGAAAAGGAAATGTTATCTATTCTGCACATTGTGGATCTCTGGTGTCCTTATTTCTTGGGGAAACTCTTCCAAATAAAAACCATTCATCAAAGCCTCAAGTATTTTCTGGAACAAAGAATTTATTCACTGAAGAAACAAAAATGGGTAACAAAGTTTTTTGTATATTATTATGTGATCATCTAAAAAAGGAAAATATAATGTGGTGGTTGATTCCCTTTCCAGGAAATATGAATAAGATGAGTCCCTTTTTTCCCTCTCTTTCATTGTCAAAGATTGGCTTCAGGAGGTTCACTGGGAATGGTTGCAAGAGCCCAATATTTCAAGACTAATCCAAACATTCTACTAGGATCAACAATATTCTCCCAGGTACTCGTGGAACTAGGAAGATTTTTTTTATCAATGTAACATGTATTTGAGTAAATAGTTGAATCTTAAATCTATCATAGTCTAAGAGTTTCATGCTTCACCTACAGTTGGGAATTATGGTTTTACCAAAACCTATGAACGTGTGAAACATTCTTTTTTTCTAGAACATGAAATAGGACATTCAACCCTTTGTGGCTGAATTTGATACATGTCAATGCAATAAGGGAGAGACTGTCAAATATCCAGGCACACTCCAACTACTTCTGATCGCACCTACTATTTGGATAGATATTTATATGGACTTCACTGTTGGCTTACCTAAATCTAGAAATAAGTCAATCATCATGGTAGTAGTGGATCGTCTTTCCAAATATGTTCATTTATGTTTTATTCAACACCCATTCACAACATCCAAAGTGGATCAAATTTTAATGGATAATATCTTCAAAATCCATGGCATGCCTCATTGTATTGTTTTTTTACCGTGATCCAACTTTCACTAGAACTTTCTGGAAATAATTGTTCTGAATACATGGAACCCAATTGAAGGTTAGCACAACATATAATCCCTAGAATGATGGACAAACTTAAGAAACCAACAAGTTTAGTTGTTTTTCATCTGACAAACAAAATCAATCGATTCAGTGGTTACCCCTCATTGAATGGTGGTATAGAACTTCTTACCATTCTTCCACTCACATGACTCCCTTTGAAGCAGTCTATGGAAAAAATACACCCTCAGTTATATCCTACATGCCTGGTGTCTCCAAGGTTCAATAGGTGGATAAAAATCCTACAATCTTCATGGACATCCTCCATACTCTCAAATAAAATTTTGTCATGGCTCAGAAGCACATGAAACAACAAGCGGATCAGGGCCATTCTGAATGTGCATTTGTTGAAGGGGACTAGGTGTTTCTTCATCTACAACCATATAAGAATACTTCACTCAAATCCAAACACTTTTAGAAACTCACTCCCAAATTATATGGTCGTTACAATATTCTCAAGAGAGTGGGGCCAATGGCCTACCAATTAGAGTTTCCCAATCACTCTAAGATCCACCATGTTTTTCATGTTTCATACTTAAAGAAAGTGCTCGACACTAGGTTCCATAATCAGAACAGTCTACCTGAGTTGGATGAAGAAGGTTCCATTTGGTTGCATACAGGGGAAGTCTTGGACTAGCAAGAGCATCAACTCTGCTAGCGCACTGTCAATGAATTTTTAGTTCATTAGAAGGACACACAACCATGATATTCCACCTAAGAGTTGACTACCATTCTACAACAATTTCCTCATCTCAATCCTTAAGGACATAGATTTTTTTAAGGGGGAGGGCATGTAAGGGGCCTAACTATTGAAATAATGTAACTGCGAAGAGCATTCTTATTATTATTGGATTAAATCCCCATTGTGGATTAATCATGTCATTATTATTATTTTGTTATTGGATTGAATCCCCATTAAGGATTAATCATGTCATTATTATTATTATTATTATTGGATTAATCCCCATTGAGGATTAATCATGTCGATAATTGTATAAGGACCAAATCCCCTTTTGCGGATTGGTCATCGGACAATTACAAAGTGCAGAATAAGAAGTCGGCCCCAACAGTTATAATGGAAGACCCAGAATTAATTAAAGGTGGGTTTACCCACCCAGAGTGAGAAGTCGGCCCTGCCAGATTGTGTCCTTTCACAAGTTCCAGGTTGATATAAATAAGAGGCTAGCGCCTCACTTCTTACACACACTCACTTGCTCATTCTCTTATGAGGCAAGCTACAATTAGAAGTTGGAAAGAGGAGAAGAAGAGTGGTGCATCTCTTGGGGAGGACTTNTTGAGTTATCTCTTGAACATTGTATAAGCCATTTATGATAAGGAAGTTTTTGCTGGGTTTTCTTCCCCTAGAGGGTTTCCCAGGATAAATGTTGTGTCTCTTGTGAATGTGTATTTCTCAGTGATCTTGTTTTTATTGTGCTCTTATCTAATGAAATGCAAAGAACTATAATAATTAAATAAACATTAACATGGTTTCAGAGCCAACTTGAAGGAAGCACAATTTGCAAGAGGAAAAACGTCACTGTTACCGTACCCCAAAATTAGGGTTTTGCAAAAGTGAGTATTTTCAGCTCCCTAACCTCCTAGAAAGTTGTTCCCTCCCCCAAGGATCATTTTGGCACCTAGAGCGCACCTTTTCAGTGGTTGGATCTCCCGAAAAGTGAAACCCTAGTTTCAAAAAAGTACCAGAAGTACCAGAAAACCAGTACCAGAAGTACCAGAGTACCAGAAGTACTGGAAGCACCAGTCCCAAAATCCACAAATCAGATTTGACGGGGTAAAATTTGGATTTTCTTAGATCTGAGGACACCAGGATACTCGCCTCAGCCAAGCGCACCTCCTGGTAAGGTCAAAACGTGATTTCAAGCACTTTCAATTTTTGGTTATTTTTGTTGCTGAAAGTACAAGATGTCTGTAAGCACAAAGCTTGTTGAGAAATTAGAAGGCATAGACAACTTCTGTGCCTAGAAGTATAGGATCGGTCTGATCCTTGCAAAGAATGACCTATTAATATTTATCAAAGAAGAAGTGAAGGAATTTGAAGATGCCATAGAGAAAGCAAAGCATCAGAAGGACTCAATCAGGGCTCAGAGAATCATTGCAGATTCAATCAAAGACCACCTGATCCCGTATGTATCATCAAAAGAAACCTCGAAGGATATGTTTGATGCTCTAAGCAAACTATATGAAGGAAAGAAAAAAAATCGAAAGATGAATCTCAAAACTCAGTTGAAGAATACCAAGATGCAGAAAGGAGAAATGATTTAAGAATACTTCTCCCGAATCTCCAAGATAAAAGAACAATTGAAAGCGATTGGAGACACCATTGACGAAGATGAATTTGTAATAACCACAATAAATGGTCTCGCAAGACCTTTGGATGCCTTCATCCAGTCAGTATGTAGCAGAAAGGAGAAACTACAGTTTGAAATCCTATGGGAAGAATGGACCCAAGAAGAGACAAGGGTAGCCAACCGTGAAGCACTAATAGCAAGGGACGATGATCAAGCCCTAGCTACTCATACAAAAGGAGGAAGGAAGAAACCCTACTTCAAAAGGGAATCTCATAAAGAACCACAACCATCAAACAAGTTCAACAACCAAGAATCTCTTTCAAGAAATTTTCAGAAGAAAGGACAATGCAAGGGAAGCGATCTCTCATCTATACAATGCTATCATTGTGATAAGATGGGACACAAGGCAAACAATTGTCTAGTCGGAAGAGAAGAGTACAAGAGGAAGCATAAAAGGCAACATGCTCACATTGTCGAAGATGAAGAACCACCTATGAAGATGATTAAGAACCATGTCTTAATCTCATCTCTCTTAGGATCTGTATCACCTAGAGAAGACACATGGCTCATTGATAGCGATGCATCAAATCATATGACGGGTAAGAAGAATACTCTCTCTTGTATTTCAATTTTTTTTTTTTCTCAAAAAGTAACTCTTGGAGATGATTATCAATATCCCATCAAGGGAATAGGAGAATCAAACTACAAGATAGATTCAAAAAACTCAATAACAATGAAGGACGTACTCTATGTACCGGGCCTAAAGAAGAACTTACTCTCCATATTAGCTTTAGACAAGAAAGGATATAGAGTTTCCTTCATAGATGGAGAAGTTCTTATGTGGTCTAAGGGAGAAACCTTAAATGAAGCAATCGTCATCAGAAGTGAAGAAAATGGTTTATATAAGCTGAAGGGTCACCCAGAAACTGCTATGACCCATGCCATTGAAAAATCATGTGAACTTTGGCATAGAATATTGGCCCACATCAACTACAAGGCACTACCATACATATGCAAAGCTATCACAGGTTTACCAGAACTCAAGGTTGATCAAAAAGGCATATGCAATGGATGTGCACAAGGGAAGAACATCAAGAACCCCTTTCCAAAGAAGGACAACAAAGCAGAAGGAGCATTGGAACTCATCCATTCAGATGTGTGTGGCCCAATGCCATCATCCTCCATTAGCGGGTATGTATACTATGTATCATTCATTGATGATTATTCTCCTAAGACCTCGATATATTTCTTAAAATCTAAAGATGAATTATTCAGTAAATTCAAGGAATTCAAAGCCTTGATAGAGAATCTTTCTGAAAGAAAGATTAAGATACTCAGGTCAAATAATGGAGGAGAATATACCTCGAAGGAGTTCATAAGCTTCTGTAGAGATGTCAGGATCAAGAGGGAACTAACTACTCCCTATAATCCCCAACAAAATGGTGTTGTTGAAAGGAAGAACAAAATGATTATGGAAGCTATGAAGACCATGATTCATGATCAAGATATTCCTATGTGCTTATGGGAAGAAGCAGCTATGGTAGTTGTTTATGTGCAGAATAGACTATCCCATAGTGCACTTGGGTTCAAGACCCCAGAAGAGATGTTCACTGGAAAGAAGCCAGAGGTAAGCCATCTCAAAATATTTGGTTGTCCAGTGTTTATCTATATACCAAAAGAGAAAAGAAACAAGTTGGAGCCCTCCGGAAAGAAGGGAATATTCATGGGATACTGTGAGGTATCCAAGGCCTTCATAATCTACATACCTGGTCACCACCATATTGAGATCAGCAGGGATGTGACCTTTGATGAAGAAGATGCACTTAAGAAATCAAGAAGATGTCATGTTGAAGAAGTATATGAAGAGGAACCTGTAAATCCCAGGATGACAAAATCTGTGAGGGAAGTTCCCAGAGATGTAGAACCTGTAAGGGAAGTCATAACTTCCCCTGATGAGGAGATTCCTGAAGATCATGATATCATAGAAGTTCAAGAACCTCCTCAAATGACCTTCTCCCATAAAATAAATCCTGCTTGGGAAAGAGAGCTTATTCAATATGGAGAGAAGTATGGTGTTCCAGAAGGAACCACAAGACAGGTGAAGAGACCAAAGCCATTCTCTAGTTACACGACTTTGATGTGCAATCTACTTGATGAGGAACCTACATGTTTTGAAGAGGCCA
>ML795993.1:609144-622124 GCA_009831015.1 Picea engelmannii
TCATGGAGAATGAACTAGTAATACTATTACTGTATGTGGATGACTTATTCTTAACTGGAGAAGAAAAGCTCATCACTGAATGTAAATAGAGACTTGTCGTTGAATTTGAGATGAAAGACCTTGGCCTAATGCATTACTTCTTAGGTTTTGAGGTATGGCAGAGTCCAGAAAGAATCTTCCTTAACCAGGGGAAGTACATGGTCGAAATCTGAAAGAGATTCGACATCCTAGAATGAAAGCCCATGAATACACCCATGGAAGCAAAGCTGAAGTTGTTGGTTGATACTTCATCAGATTTGATAGATGCCACTCTGTACAGACAGATTATTGGATCGTTGATGTACCTGACAAACACCAGACTAGACATTTGTTTTACAGTGAACACCTTGAATCAGTTTCTAGTAGAGCCCAGATGTGTCCATTTAGTGGTTGAAAAACATGTGATGAGGTACCTTAAAGGTACAATGGATTATGGTCTCAGTTATGATGGAGATCATGACTTCACATTGAGTGGATATACTGATGCAGATTGGGCAGGAAGTGTTATTGACAGAAAAATCACTTCTAGATGTTGTTTCAGTTTGGGATCAACTATGATCTCGTCGTAGAGTAGGAAGCAATCCAGTATTTCTCTCAGCACAATGGAAGCAAAGTACATTGCCGCATGTTCTGCTAGCTGCGAAGCTATATGGCTTCGAAAGTTGCTAACAGACCTATTTGATTTGGAGATGAGAGAAACCACGATTCTATGTGACAATCAAAGTTGTATTAAAATGACAGAGAATCCTGTGTTCCACATTAGGTCGAAGCACATAGAGATCCACTATCATTTCATCCGCGACATGGTACAAAGAGGAGCCTTGAAGCTCTAGTACATTAGCACGGATGAACAGGTTGCTTATGTGATGACTAAGCCTCTATCTCATGTAAAGTTTGAACACTTTCGAGATAAGCTTGGTATTGTCCGAAAGGACCTTCCCTGAAAGGGGGAGTAGATGTATTCCTTGCTTCTGACCTCGCTGGTAGACGTAAAGCAATATGAGTCATGCTTCTGACCTCATTGTTATATGTAAAGCATGACATTGTGTGATCCTTGCTTCTAACCTCACTGTTATACGTAAAGCAAGATGAGTTATGCTTCTGACCTAGTTGTTAGATGTAAATCATAACGTCGTTGATTCCTTGCTTCTGACCTAGTTGTTAGACGTAAAGCAAGATGAGTCATGCTTCTGACCTCGTTGTTAGAAGTAAAGCATGACGTTGTGTGATCCTTGCTTCTGACCTCGTTGTTAGACGTAAAGCAAGATGAGTTATGCTTCTGACCTAGTTGTTAGATGTAAATCATAACGTCGCTAATTCCTTGCTTCTGACCTAGTTGTTAGACGTAAAGCATGACGTTGTGATTCCTCACTTCTGACCTATTTTTTAGACATAAAGCGAGATGATGATATTACTTGCTTCTGACCTAGTTGTTAGATGTAAAGCAATATGTGACTGACACTGAGCTACCAGCTTAACCGCTGTGACATTGAGCTAGTGTAGTACTCTGATGTGACAGCCTAGTGTTGTAATGAGGTATCATTTTTATTGATACATGTTTGATGCAGATGATGATAGCATTCTTTCGAGAATGATGATGTTGCTAATGAAGAAAACTTTTGATGACTTGTAAATGTGCTAGACAATGGTTCAAGATGATATTAACGATACTGTCCTCCAAGATGCCACTGATGATGCAGACCTCTCTTGCCTGATGCTGATGAAGAATACCCTTCTTGTTAAGGGGGAGTGTTGAAATAATGTAACTGCGAAGAGCATTCTTATTATTATTGGATTAAATCCCCATTGTGGATTAATCATGTCATTATTATTATTTTGTTATTGGATTAAATCCCCATTGAGGATTAATCATGTCATTATTATTATTGTTGTTATTGGATTAATCCCCATTGAGGATTAATCATGTCGATAATTGTATAAGGACCAAATCCCCTTTTATGGATTGGTCATCGGATAATTACAAAGTGCAGAATAAGAAGTCGACCCCAAAAATTATAATGGAAGACCCAGAATTAATTAAAGGTGGGTTTACCCACCCAGAGTGAGAAGTTGGCCCTGCCAGATTGTGACCTTTCACATGTGCCAGGTTGATATAAGTAAGAGGCTAGAACCTCACTTCTTACACACACACACTTTCTCATTCTCTTATGAGGCAAGCTGCAATTAGAAGTTGGAAAGAGGAGAAGAAGAGTGGCGCATCTCTTGGAGAGGACTTTCTATATTGGTTTGAGTTATCTCTTGAACATTGTATAAGCCATTTATGATAAGGAAGTTTTTACTAGGTTTTCTTCCCCTAGAGGGTTTCCCAGGATAAATGTTGTGTCTCTTGTGAATGTGTATTTCTCAGTGATCTTGTTCTTATTATGCTCTTATCTAATGAAATGCAAAGAACTATAATAATGACATAAACATTAACACTAACCTCCCTAACGCCTCATGTAGGAAGAATAACATATTTTCCATGTAATAAAGGTTGATTTTAATAAGGCCTAGTAATAAGGAAGAATAAGTCAAATGTAAAAATACCTAATAGAAGCTTCCGCTTCTAGTAAGATCTTCCTCTATATTGTTCTTTCGGTATATACAATTAGAATAAATAAGAGTTGAGAGCATGATAATTTTTTGTATTGAGAATTATTGCAATATATCTCTACTATGTTGAAGGTTTCCCCCTCAAAGAGGCAAGTGAACATTGTTTCATATCAATAAAGGTATTAATTTGGTGTGTTGGTTCCATATAATTTGTTGTTTCATTGTTGTTCTCTACAATATTTTTCTTTCCTTTTGGTATTTTGTTGTTATTATCTATAATATTTCTCTTTTATGCTACTATAATAGATATGGTACCTAACACTAAGTAGAGGGAAAGGAATACCAAAGAAATTACAACAAAGGATTGTACAGAGAATAATACAAGGTCTTGGTAAATCATACAGGAGAAGATGGGGAACTACTTTAGAAATCTTCAAGAAATGGCCCAGTCTAAGGGGGATTCAACACAATCAAAGGGTGAGTGTTTTCAAAAAGGAAATATGCTCACAAAGATAGAATTACATTCAAAATAATAAACGATTGATGACAAAGGGAGTAGCAAAATTAGTTAAATGATAGTCAATGAAAGAATGAATACATGAGGAGAAATAGAATAAGAAAGAGAATCATGAAATTATAGAGGGGGAGAAAATATTTATCTTGGATGTCAAAGGGGAGAGAAACAAATTGTTTGTGATATGGAGATTCACATGATAATAAAAAAATATCCCTTTTTCATTGATGTCAAATGGGGAGAGAAACAAAGTGATGGATAGAGTGAGCATGCATCACTACAAAAGGCAGAAGGTGTTTTCATCAATGACAAAGGGGGGTATTGTTGAGAAAATGTTGTCATTGATGTCAAAGTGGTAGAAATGATGATGATTTGGCAGTAATGATAAGGATGTAATATTTATGATGATGATTTGGCAGTAATGATAAGGATGTAATAGTTATGATGATGATGTGGCAGTGAAAAAGGGAGAGTTTTTTAGTATTGAAGCCATTAATCCAAGTGAAGAAACCTTGAAGCCATGACACTAAGTGAGGAAGCCTTAAATCCATTAAGATAAGTAAATAATCCTTGAAGCCATGAAGCCAAGTAAATAAGGCTTGATATTTTTTGAGTATTGAATCCATGAATCCAAGTGAAGAAGCCTTGAAGCCATGAATCCAAGTAAAGAAGACTTGAAGCCATGTTGATGATGCCTTGAGAAGCCAACATGCATTAGTCAAGCCATGAAGACAATTCAATGTCAAATCAAATTAAAGAATCTCGTGAAGCAGTAATCATGCATCCACTTGAATAATCCTTGAATTTCCTTTAAGGAGCCTTGACATAAGTGTATATAACTCCAAAATGGTCCCCTTATGTCATAGCTTTTAAGAATGTCCCTCACGGGATGAGATAACATGTGGTTTTTTCCACATTCCCACTTTGATTTGTACAAAAATGGATACTTTAAGGGTCCTTGAAGAATCTCTAAAACAAAGTGAAGAATCACCTAAATTCAAGGGAAGAATCCTATATATTTCTAAGATAAAGATTGCAAGATGGAGATTGTTTAAAGTATTATTTGTCATCAATTTGGATACCCTATATTTGAGGGAATGTTTATCCTACATAATTAACCCAAATGGAAGAATAAGTTACATGGTTGGAAATATTATTATGATACATTTCCAATGCTATATGTAAGTCCCTCTAACTCCCTAGGAATGAGGAGATATGAGTTTTTTCATCTGACAACCCAACCAAAAAATTGAGGTCAGCTTAGCTAGTTTTTTTTAGGGATAGAATTATTATAAATACGCGATAGAATTTCACATTTTAAGAGAAACCAATGAAGATATAAAGCCTAAGGTGTGCTCAAGGTGTTTAGGTGTCTTTTTTTTTTGCAAGATAAGTCTAAGGGATTCTCTTAAGGTCTTTCTTATTCTCAAGGTATGTTATAAGGTTGTGATGTTGTCATAACATTCTGAGGTTGTCATATGCACTGTTATGAGGTTGTGATGTTTTTGTATGATCTGCTATGAAATTGTGATGTTTCTGTGATGTTGATGTGAGGTTGTGATTTTTTTGTATTCTCTTCTATGAATTTGTGATGTTTTCATGATGTTGTCGTCAGGTTGTGATGTTTTCGTATTCTCTTCTATAAAGTTGTGATGTTGTCGCAATGTGGTCGTGAGGCTGTGATGTTGACATATGCTCTGCTATGAAGTAGTGATGTTGTCATGATGTTTCCATGAGTGGATTTTGTCATGAATGGATGTTATTGTCAGCGGATTTTATCGTCAATGATTACATTCTCCGAATGATGCTATGAGGCTCGTTAGGGTTTGAAGGATTGTCTAAGGAATGAAGCATCCAAGTGAAGTAAGAAATACTCTATGTACAAGTATATTATATTGGTGATATATTATTAAGTTGGTACTCATTTGATAATATTAGTGTCTTCATTCCACAGGTTGGTGCCTATATTTTAGGGAGTGGATGCTTCCTTCCAATTGGAGCTAGTAAATCCATGGGGTTGGTTCCTCCTTCTAGTTGGTGTTGGTAAATTAGGGAGTTGGAGATTCCTTCAGGTTGGTGCCTATAAATTAGGGATTTGGTGCCTCCTTCTAATTGGATTTGGAGAATATTGTAATTTTGTGCTTCCTATGAATGTAATATTAACATGATATAAGAAAACAATTATGTTTTTTCTCCCATTTGGGTTTCCTCGTAAAGATCCTTTTGTTTTGTGTATGGTTTTTTGTGATGATGAATGGAATTTTTAATGGTTAATGTTTACATTGTGTGCTTAAGGTTAAAAATGGTGAAAATTCTTCAATATTGATTCACCCCCCCCCCCTCAATATTGGTGAATATACCAACATATGTCCTCCAGTGGGTTTTCCCTAATTCTTTGGTCTTGTGCCATCCTAGGCTCATTTCATTTTTATTCTCTCATACTCTTTATTTATCATTCCAACTTCTATATACTTTCATAATTTTTAAACATCAAAATTCCTCACTTCAATAGTGTTGCAAGTGTCACACGTTTATTGTCACAAGTGTTGTAAGTGTTGCAAGTATCACAATTTTACTTTTGCAAGTGTCGTAAGTGTCTCATTCACTTTTCCTAAGTGTCACATTTCAAATGACGCCATGAAAACACTTGCTATAACCCCTAAAACATGTTAGAATAATAAGCCCCATCATTTGACAATCAGAACAAGTATTGTTTCTAGGGATTTACTCATCTTGATGACTTTTTGGAGTATCAGTGTTCCCCTACTCATACATAGGGAGCACTAGCACTCCTTTTTCATCTCAAGGGGAAATTTTGTAGCACTTTTTTGCCCACTTTAAGGGAGCACTGAGTTGGTAAAGGGAATCTTGGAGGAAAATCCACTTTCCTCTAAAGATAGATATGGATGGATTGGGTTAGTTTGGCTCGAATCTAACTCCAGGGATACATCTAAGGAAGATATCACAACTATTAGAGCCATATACTCAACTAATTCCAAATAAAACCAAGGTATTTGATCCTCTAAAATCCTATAAATGGAAGCATTTCCATGGTGAAAAGGAGGAGAAATCAACAAAGAATTTTTATTTTGATTATGGATCTATCGAGAAAGGGTTGGACGAGGAGGACTTGGAGAGGTTGTTGCAACATCATCTGAAGATTGCAAGTTTCCTTTTAAAGTTCTCATTAATATATTTGGCCTATTTCCTTCAAGTATGTGTTTACATGTTCTGGTCTATTCTTGTATTAATTTTCATAGATCGATTGATTTTTTCTAATCCATTAGAGTAGGAGATAGTCGTTTGTTCCTTGATGTCCATTGCAGGTATAGTTTGAAGCTCATAGATTGGAGAACCTGGGACAAACATCTTAAACAAGGTACATAATAATTTCCCTCTATTTTCTAATGGATAAAATGAATCTATAGGAATGGTAGTGTCCAAATGTGATTTTTTGTCCTGTTAGAGGGGTTTGTAATCCAACGGAAAGTTCACCTATTCGTAGGGGAATATTTTCATAACAAAAATTGGTGACTCCATTGGGGAGGAAATTTCAGTTTTTGTTCCCTTGGTTCGTCCAATAATTTTTCCTATTCTTAGATCCTACTTCTTGATTGATATGAATTTTTCATCTCCTTTGTATTTTCTAGTTGTCTCACAGATCCTCTTACTGAAATTTCCTAAGTTGCTGAGATTTTTTAGCTTTTCTCAAACTTTCTTCAAAACTAGCACTCCCCTGTATTTCAATCCATAACATTGTTTCTTGATCATCGTTCCCCCAGAGACTTCTAGGGATCACTCTATAACTTTGGTGTCTTGGTTACCAGAGTGTCGATTTCCCCTTTCTAGAAAATTTCCAAGGTTTCTTGTTTGTTAGGCCTAGTATTTTGATATTCTTCTCTAACCCAAAACTTATTCTGTTTGATATTGGATCCTATTTGATATTGGCTCCTGTTTGACTAGAAACTTGTTGTTCTTCACTCTTTTTAGTCTTTATTGAGTTTGTGTTGTATTTCTTGATTGGAAAATCGACCTTTTTCTCTCAGATTTGATTTCATTTTGCCACTCTTCTCGATTATATAATTGATTAGAGGAATTCATAGGAAATATTATTGATCACGGGTCTATTGATTTATTTATTTTTGATCTCTTACTCAATCCTTGGAGACTATAAAGTATGACTTTTTGATTTCTTAGTGTTTTTGAATATTTTATTGAATAGTTTAATATTTGTTCTTCTTTCGATCTCTTTTTATTTGTTGATGATATCTTTGTTTGCATGCTCTTTTGATTCATACTCTTTGCAATCATCATAGTGAAATTTTTCATTATTAGTGAAAGAACGAAGCATTAAACAAACGTCATAGTTTGCATTCACAATCAAACAAAGAAGTATTTATATGCATTGGTTTTGGATATTAAATTCTTTTTCTTTGTGATTATTTGGAAACTGTGTAAATTCTTGTTTGGGAATAAAATAGAATAAAATTTTGCATTTATTTTAAGTGTTTGTTAATGAAGTAAATAAAAGAAACTCTTCTCCTTCTCATAACTACGAGTTCATTGAAAATAAAATTTGCATATCATTCTTTTTACCTTCTTGTGGATTTGATTCTCAAACATCATCAATTTCACTTTCATTCACCCTTGCGTAAAAAACAACCACAAAGATAAACGCTAATTAAAATTGAACTAGAAACGTTTATATTTAATGTCTTTACACCAACAATAGACTAGGACTAAAGCTTCGGAATAGGCTGTGAGAATAATTCTCCAAATAATTCAAGAAAAACTCAAAATCTTGTGATAGGGATAGAAAATCCAACCTTTTTATAAGCATAGTTGGGATCCCCCTCTCACACAGGGGTTAAACACGAGGTCATGTGTGGGAGAGAAACAAATATTATCTCTCTGAGGCTTAACCAATCATAG
Organism: Picea engelmannii; assembly: GCA_009831015.1. NCBI lineage: Eukaryota > Viridiplantae > Streptophyta > Pinopsida > Pinales > Pinaceae > Picea > Picea engelmannii. Next base: position 617,183 of record ML795993.1, read on the forward strand.
TGGAATGATCGTATATTGGGGGTTTTTATTGATAATCAAATGTTTTCATTTGGTATCATAGCTTCATGAATTATGAATCCATTCGGGGTCCTCTAGAGTTTACCAGTCCATTTGTCCTCAATTCTCTTGAAGAATTTCAAACTTGATATCCTTCCCATATGTTCAAACCTGATTGTTGATTGTACCCACCCAGAGGCTAGCTATGAGTTGGTATAGTTAGTGGCCATAATATTTAGGGTTATTACATGAGGTGATGGTGAAGGAAAGTCTTCATTGTACCTGGATCAGGCATTGGTCAAACTTACTCAAGCTCCTTGGAGGGTAGCCCATGAGTAAAACCATGAGGTAACTTACACCAAGGCGTAAGTCTGTTAAACAGGCCACTAATGTAACTGATCCACCTTCTCAATCCTATCCCATTATCACATTATTCACATGATGTTGGATTTCATCACCAACTAGTGCATTCATTGAGAGAAGTTATTGTTTTGCTTATTGGTTTTCTAGATTTATTAGAAGATGTTTTTTTTTCACCCTAATTGTCCTTAAAATTGGTGTTATGTATAATAAAGGTATTTTTAGATCATTTATGATGAAATTGTTTCCTCCGTAAGGCTATGGACCCATACCTCCTAACTCACTTGACGACACTTACCGTGAAGTGGCCGAGAACTATTCGGACATTGGGAGTGTTGCTACTCCTTTGATCAAAAATCCTGAGGGAGATATAGTAGTCATTCAGAAAGGTCCTACCCCTCCTACAAACCTAGCCTTTAAAAAACCTTATGATCCACTCCTTATCTAGGTAGAGTCCTTTGGAAAAATCGTGGTTGAAGATTAACTTAGGCTATCATCAATTCGATATGAAGAATGTGACATGGAACCTGAACAACTAAATTTAAATAAATAATATACTTCCCATGCCCTCTCTACCAAAATGGTAGATCCACAACAAACTCTTGTTCATACTATATGGAGAACTCCATTGGGTTCGGATATTTATGAAAAAAATAATTTTAGTCGACCACTCTTTAACCCTCCACATACATCTTCCACCACTAGTGCGGATGCAGGACCATGAAGTTAGTTTATTGACCACCATGTCAGATAAACAATAAATATTTCTACCACCTCAGGAAAAATTACGAGTGAAACAGGGTTTGTAGTACCTAGTCATTTGCAAAGTACCGTGATAGACACACCTACCATCTCTCTTCAAGCAATAGCCTCATACGTGCCAGAAAACCCCATTGGCACACCTTCTCATCAAAAAATGCAAAACCCTACCATACAACAAAACCCATCTGTAGGACAAGTCCCTATTGGGGGTGGATCCTTCATTAGTGGACAAATCCCGACTGGGGGGAAACCCTCGTTCATTGGACAAATATTGACTAGGGGGAAACCCTCATTAAGTGGACAAATCCTGATTGGGGGGAACCTTTGTTCAATGGAAAAATATCGACTTGGGGGCAACCACCATTCACCAGAAAAAATACTAGTTGTTACCCAACCTATGGCAGGGGGACAATTTCAAACTTCTTTTGTTGAAAACCCACAAAATTCTTGGGGACCACCCTAGGGAGGACATTTTAATAAACCATATAAAGGACGATCTTCCAATCCCAATCCATAGGGAGGAACCCTAAATCCCAATATTTCTGGACTATATTCTAGACATCCCTTCCGAGGTGTCCCAAATCCCACTTGGGGTGCTCAAAGACAATCATCCTTTCCTCCACAAGGTAAAATCACTTACCCTCCTTAGGGTCAACCTAGTTACGCTCCTCAGCGACAACTTGGTTACTCACCTCAAGTTAAACCTAGATATACTCCCTTGGGTTACACTGGTTATCCTCCCTGGGGCCAAATGGGTTTTCGTTCCACTTTTGTAAAAATTCCTCAACAAATGAATCCCACTTTTTTTGGTCAAAAAGAAGAACATCAGCATATGGGAGGACATGTTGGATACAACTATCCAACACAACTAATTTATGGTCCTACTATTGTTCCTATGCTGCACCAATATCATCCTCAGGCTAATCGATAGTTACCTTTCTTAGCCACTTTAGATCTACCGGATCTGTCGATACTCACAAACAATCCCATATTACACTCCCCTTTTTGGCTAGTCATTCCAGCCAAATTACCTTTCGATATTCCAAAATCTGATGATAAACCTGAAGAAGACCCTAACAACGATGTCATGACATTTAATATGTGGTGTTCATCAAACTCACAGATGGATGACTCTATCCATTTACATATTTTCCAATGTACTCTTACGAGTTCAATGGAGAAATTGTACATTGAGTTACAATGTGGAACTTTTCAAGATTTAAATACAATTTCCATGGATTTCCTCACCCATTTCCAATTTCCCATTAGATATGAAACCAGAACGGAAATTTAGACCTCCCTTTGTCAGACTAAATCCCTACATATTTATGATCATATTAATGACTGGAGATGACGACGACAGTTGATCAAAGAAACCATTCTTGACAGTTGATCAAAGAAACCATTCGCAATGTAGCCATGGGTGGTGTAGTCACATAAGAGGAAGCCATTGCTCGTGCCCATTATTTGGATCTATTTTATTCCCAACATGGGACTTTGTATGAATTGATCCCAAATGCTCCCTACATATCAATCAATCCATCAAAACCATCCTCCACCTTTCATTCAGATGGTGTTATTGGTTCCATCAAAATATGGTGTGTTTCACAATCGACTGGAACAACCAATCATTCAATAACTACCTCAACTATAGTGTTGACTCTACTCTCATCAAACTCCACCTATACTAAAGTATCTGAAGTGAATGTAGTCCAATCTGCTTCACCACCACAAACCGGGGGGGCGGGGGGGGATAAAAATAAGAATAAACCCAAGAAAAATAATAATCAAACTGAAAATAAAAAAAACACAAGAAAAACCACCTATTGTTGAAAAGAAACCATAGCGCAAGATGAAATTTCCATGTCTCATATGTGATGAAGATCATTACACGCGATATTGTCCCCACCAGGAAGAAGTTTCTAAATTATTTTAAGGAAATTATCAACTCGTTGTCTTGATGCATCCTTTTCCACAACAACAGTCACTGGTTGCACAAAATCCTGCACCATCTCAAGGAGGCAACCTAGTTCATCCTTCGAACAAAGATGCTTCATCAAGTGCACACATTTATATGTTTAATGGTGTAGATTTGACCACTCGAACTATGGCATATGACACACCACCAGGTAAACCCAGTAAGAAAATAATAATTAATGGAACTGTGACTGATCCACCTTCCACTTCAGTTACCCCTCTGTTTGTACCTCTCTAGATTAAGAAACAAAATTTTTACTCTATCTTACGTCCACCCAAGAGAACAATTAGAAATTCAACCTTTAACCCTAACTCTCGTTATGCTCAAAACTACAACATTGTTGAAGATTTGGCCCAAGAACCTTGTGCCATGTTAGCTCTCGAATTTCTATAGCACTTCCCTAGATAATGTATAACTCTCTTGGAATCTATCAGAGCTATAGATCCTGAGTCATCAAATACTATCACGTTTAATCTATATATTTTTAAGTCATGATTCTCTCACAAACTTTCTTTCCAAATTGATTTCAATATCCATAATCAACATATTCATCGCACGATCTTGGATGAGGGAGAATCAAAATGTGTCATGTCCTTAGCTTTCCAGAAAGGCCTTAAATCACTTGGTCTTAATCAATCTCCCACTATGTTAAAATCATTTGATGGAAGAGGTTTTTCACCTCATGGATTGTTACAATCCTGAGCCATTCAACTAGGGGGGGAAACTATTTCCATCAATGTAGAAGTAGTCAATTCTCCTCTCGATTATAACTTATTTCTCAGAAGAAGTTGGTTTTGTTAGAAAAACAGGACCATAGAGAAATAAAATAAAACAAATGCAGAAATAAAACACTAAAGATACATAATAAAATAGAGACACAGATATATGTGGTTCACCCAGTGTGGGTTACATCCACCATAGAAATTTATGGGTCCTTCCTTTTTATTATCCATCAAAATGAAGGGATAAAACCTACAACACACTCGTTGTAACTTTCTTGTCTTTCTCTCATAATCTCCTCTCTCATAATACAATAATCATGCACATGCATATCCATGATACAATTCCCTCATAAAGGAGGGTTTCTTTATAGGGCAAAAAACTCTAAAATAACTTCTACCATCATATCTGCGACCTTATAATGAATAGTCCAGATTGACTATGAAATTACAATATTTTACAAGGCAACTGAACCCCTGTTGGGGGCCCACTAGCCCCGGGACACCCTAGCTAGGGGAATGAGCCCCTTAGACCCCATAGGGGGGGGATGTCCCCCTTGAAACCCCCCCCATGTGGAGGGGTGTACAGTATTCATGGGGTATAAACATGCTTGAAAAAAAACACCTCTGAATTAGGAAGATAATCAGGCTCCACAACCAACAATCTCCCACTTAGAGACTAATCAAAACAACTTGAATGATGTTGTAACTGCTAGACTATGATCCACCTTGGACCTGGAAAATTTATCATCTTCACCTTCATGCTTGAAGGCCAGCTGAAACTGAGAAGAAAATCAATTTCTCCCTGGCTACTCCCTTTGTTAACATGTCTGTGGGATTCTGGCTAGTATGTATTCTTTCCAACTTCAAATGTCCATCTTCCAAGATGGATCATATAAAATGGTACCTTGTTAAGCCCTAATATTGGATCATTACCCCTTAATTGGGGCATATCATATTAGTAATTCTATTTAATTTATGTTGTCTTTAGGCCATTAGTTGTAATTATACCTCCTAGTCTCCTATATATACCAAGGAGACATTTTCATTTTGAATCATCTTGTACTTGAAAATTTAAGTGGGGTAAAAGGAGGTTGCCCCCTTGAAGAGGCTTATTATCTGAAAT